>ML778622.1:1608471-1619297 GCA_009831015.1 Picea engelmannii
CCCAATACAAAGAAGATATCTCTATCTTTTACATGAGAGGGTTCTTTGAGCTCTTCCCTCCAAACTCACCTACCCTATTCAATTACATTGAATGGGCTGTCTAGTCCAGAATTAGATCTAGATCTCAGCCTTACAAACATTCAAGGCTATCTACTCTAATTCCTGTGAAAAGGCACGGCTCCATGGCTTGACAGCCTACAACATTAATTACATTCAAATTTCAAATTTTGAAATGAGAGTTGCGCCTCTCTTCATTGAATGTGTGTGATGACGTGGGCTGGCTGGATAATTGGCGTGGAGAGATGCTCCTGCATCAGATTCAAAAATAAATCTCCCAAAGTTTGTTGGGGTTTGTGCAAGTGAACGTGCAAATGCATGGTTAGAAGGAATGACAATATTTATACATTGAGGGATTATATTTCCACATCAAAGGCCAAAATATAAATCTTTCAACTTAGGGACAATGCCTTGAACTGGTGGGGTAACCTGGAAAGAAAGTTGCACCTCACTTTAGACACCATCTCATGGGACCTATTTGAGGAAAGATTTCAGAGAAAGTATTTTCTTGCATACTATGAAGAACAAAATGTAGGATCATTTCATGCTCTAATTTAGGGAAACTGAATAGTGGGGGAATATAGGATAAGGTTCATGGATCTAGTCAAGTACGTCTCATAAATTGACACTAATCAACGGTAGGAAGATTCTTTTGTATACACGTTGGATCCTAAGACACGGGCCATGGTGCGAATGTGAAAACTAAATTAAGTTGTTGAAGAAGTTGAAATATCTTTACATTATGTAGAAGAACTTATATATTTAAAAGGGGGCATGAGATTTCCCATTCCAGAATAGCCAGGATATGTGGGGAAGGCCCCTTAGACCTTCTCTAGAGGAGGAAGTTCTAGGCTAGCTCCTTATGGAAACAAAGCTACACCGAGACCATTTTTAGTGAGTGTTTCAATGGTAGAAAGTGCAACATCATAAGAATCAACATGGATTCATGCAATTCCAAGAAATCCACGAGGATCTATTAGCATGGACAAATGTTCTAGGGGAAGAAACTCATTTCAGAGGCCTCCATAGAAAAATATTCAAATTCCTCCTCACATTACTTTCTAGGGATGCAAGGGACCTCATTACCAACGTGATTTCCTAGAGTCACAATTTGGTACTATGCATAGAGAAGGGAAGACCCCAATAGGAATGGAAAATAGTAACAACCAGATCTATGCAACATTTAATAACCATAAGGTAGAACATAAATCAATAGTGGTGGAGTCGTCAAGTATGATAAATCATGTAAAAGTTCAAATCTTGTTTGATTATGGTGTAATAGATATTTTCATTTCACCATATGCATTATAAAAATGTGGGTTGGAAGCCTATGTGCATGATGGATTTAAACATGTCGAGATGACTTCTAGGGAAAAAAAAGAAGTGGGACCTAATGTTGATGAATGTTTTGTCAATATAGGGGTGTGGGGACAACTAGGTTAAAAGTATATATCACTTCCCTAGAGATGTATGATCTCATTATTGCTATGGACTTATTAGAATATCATTGAGATTTCATAGATTTTTTCACGAAGAGGGTGTTTTTTTTAGATGGCAAGGGAAGGTCCATTGAGATCCACATTATCTAAAGGAAGGTGTCTCTACATTTCACCTCGACAATGAAAGTGGAATGTTGTATGAGGCAAGGGAGTCACTTGTACACAGTGGAGGTAATGAGTGATGGAAAGGGACCATATTTAGACCGGTACCCAATTTTTTCATAATTCAAGGATGTTTTTTTGAAAGAGTTTCCAAGGTTACCTCCTCAAAGGGAACTTGATTTCATGATCTAGCTAAAACCCGGTCCAAAACTTTGTGAATTGCATATGTAGTTGAAAGAACTCCTAGACTTGGGACTTATAAGGCTTAGTGTTTCACCTTGGGGTGCATCAGTAATAATTGTTAAAAAAAGGACGGTTCCTTAAGGTTGTGCATAGATCATAGAGATCTGAATCAAGACACAATGAATAATAGGTACTCGATACATCGAATGGATGATCTCTTTGGTAAAATGAAAGGATAAATGATTTTCTCAAAAAATGATCTGCGGTTGAGATATCACCAGTTAAGGATTAAGGGATGTGACATTCCTAAGACCGCCTTCCAAACTTGGTTTGGGAATTATGAGTTCATAGTGGTGCCATTATGTTTGATGAATGCACTAGCTGTATTCATGAGCCTCATGAATGATGTATTCCAAAAATACTTAGACCGTTTTGTATAGGTATTTTTAGATTATATTCTCATCTATTCCATAAGAGAAAGAAAACATGAGGAGAACTTACAAATAGTTTTTTCATGCTTAAGAGAAAAAATGTTGCATGAAAAGTTTTCAAAATGATCTTTCTTTCAGAAAGAGATTCACTATATAGGTCATACTATTTTAGGAGAAGGAATTTGAGTGGACCTATAAAAGGTGATGGCCATAATGGATTGGCAAGTGATGAAAAATGCTCATGAGATGAAAAATTTCATGGGTTTAGATCGAATATTTGTGGAAGGGTTCTCAAAGATTTCAATACCCATCTCTATATTGAAATGCAAGGGAGTTATGTATGCATGGAAAGATGAATATGAAATTTCATTCATTGATCTTAAGATATTACTAACAAGTGAACCAATCCTATGAGTGCTTGATATGGATAAGGGCTTCACAGTCTGCATGGATGCCTCAAAGAAAGGGTTGGGTGTTGTGTTAATACAAGATGGGGGAGTGATAGCATATGCATCAAGGAATATGAAGAGACATGATGAGATTTATGCTACTCATGATTTAGAGTTGGAAGCTGTGATGCTAGCTCTAAAAATTTGGAGGCATTATCTTTTTGGGTGAAGCTTTGAGCTCAAAAAAGATGAAAAACTATTGACACATCTCTTCACTCAAATGGATTTGAATGTTAGGCAAAGGTAATGGAGTGAATTCATGAGTGAGTATGATTTTGGAATTTCGTACATGAAGGGAAAGGAGAATGTGGTGGTTGATTCCTTGAGTAGAAGGCCACAAATATTCTCCCTAGTTCCCTTAAAGGTCAATTTGAGGGAGCAAGTGTTGGGACAAATTCTTGGAGATAAATGGTATTTGAAGGTTATTTCATCCCTCCAGAATGGAATATAGTTAGAACCGAAGTTTGAAGGATATGTCCTTGAAGCAAATGGATTGTTAAGATTTCAAGGAAGGATGTATATTACCAAGGAAGGAGATATTTGACACACTATACTCAGGGAAGCCCATAAATCACTTTACTGTGCACATCTCAGTGTGAAGTAAATGTATGTGGACATGAAGAATATTTTGTTATAGGCAGACGTGCAACATGATGTATTCAAATTCGTCACTAAATGTATTGAGCATCAATAGGTAAAGGCTGATCATTACCACTCGACATGACTCCTACAATCGCATAACGTTCCTATGTCCAAATGAGAATCATTTATATGTATTTTGTTGTGGGACTGCCACTCACTTCACAAAGGCACAATGCCATTTTGTTTATAGTTAATAAGCTGACCAAAAGTGAAAATTTCATTCCGGTCATAGACAATTATGATGTCATCAACGTGGCACGAGAGTTTATAAGTGAAGTTATTCGTCTGCATGGGTTACCCAAAAATATCATTTCAAATAGAGACTCTTGGTTTATGTCTAGGTTTTGGATAAGTTTGCAGCTAACATTGGGGACTCAGTTGAACTTGAGTACAACATATCATCCTGAAACAAATAGGAAGACATAAAGAGTGAAGCAAGTTATGGAAGACTTTCTTAAGATGTATATTATGGATAACTAAACCCATTGGGAGGAGTACCTACCTTTGGTGGAGTTCGATTACAATAAAAATCACCACAGTTCAATCATGATGCCTCCTTATTAAGCTCTGTATGGAAGGCCATGTATGACACCATTGATTTGAGAAAAGTTAGAGGATCGAGTGACAATAGGACTTGAATAGATTCAAGAGATGGAGGTGCAGGTGATTCATATTAGAAAACAATTAAAGGAAGCACATGATAGACATAAGAGTTATGCTGATGCACATAGAACTGATTGAAGTTATGAGGTAGGAGATTAGGTTTTTATTTTTATTGGGCCTAATAAGAGTACCATTCAGTTTGGAAAGGGAACATAGTTGTTACCATGATTTATAGGGCCATTTAAAATTAAAGAAAGAATTAGATCAGTTTCCTATCATCTTATACTTCCATCCCACTTGCATAAAACACATGATGTTTTAGACATATATGTATTATGAAATTATGTTTTTGAGGAATTTCACAAACTAAATTGGAAGGAACTGCAGGTCTCAGATGTGGGAACCATTACACATATTGGACCGTAGGGTCTAAAAGTTCATAAATCATTCGGTGGACCAGATTAAGGTCCAATGGGACAAGTATAGTGTGTGATATGATACTTGGGAGGATGTAGAGACCATATGTCAAGATCATCCATCACTTCTTTTGACCATAACTTTGGGACGAAGTTTCCTGAAGGGTGGGTGTATGTAACACCCCATTTGAACCTAAGTAGCCTAATTAAATTATGGCCAAATTTTATGTATTTTGTTTATTAGCTGTAGAAGACTATTAAACATTAAAATTTAGTATATGGGAATGTGGACCTACATACCACAAATAATTATTGTTATATGTTCATGATGTTGATAGTTCTGTGGTTTGTTTAAATATGCAAGTTTAAATGTGGAATTTAAGTACATGGATAGCAGTTCCAAAATTATGTTGTGAATGTCAATACAAATATGGATTCTCATGAAATTGTGATGTATTTGCACGGATATGAGTATTAGTGAGATAACCTATAGGTTGATGAGCTATGTATACAATAAATGACTATAGTGCCGAGGTAACCTGGATGCCGTAGACATCAATAAGATAATGCGTATTACAACTTTTATTTATGATTTCAAATATTGCTATGATCTATGTAAGTGGCAAGTGGAAAAGAGGAAAAAGATGCTTGGAAGCATCAACATATCTACTAGTTGGACTACCCAACATTGGATCAACTTCAACAAACAAAGGTGGAGGTATTTTTTAGAATGTTTTTATGTTTTTGTCATTCAATTTAAAGAGTAGTAAAATATTGCTTACAATTTTTTTTTTGTAAGCTAGCTTTTTATTACCTGTTATAAACTGAAATTACAAAACATAATATTGACACTAGTGCTGAGGCTTCCATGAGAGGAAACTAGCCCCACCACCATGTGTGGAAATTCCAAAAATTTATAGTATAACAACTGTACATGTATTGAATTACAAATTTTGATCTAATGTGAAATGTTCTAAGTAAATAACTATATAAAAAAGAGTGGTCCTGTAACCTAACAAACCAAACTAAGACTATGTGAACAAAACAATAGCAGGCCATAAAAACTTATTTGGAAGTGTAACTGTAGAAAATGGATGCTTGGATGAATCTGGCCATTTGGGATCCATGATAGCCTGGAGTAGCTCCTCTTCACTTCGCCTCTATGTGGGGTCTTTTGATCCTAAATCCAAAATCCAATCCATATGCTTTTCCATCAACTATTGTCGAAATTTTTACTCGCCATTGTCGCGGTGGAGAGATCGAATGATGTTGCACTGCTCCTATGTGAAGACAGGATGGGGGGGTGGATGAGGAGGAGAGATTGAGGCTTTAGCAGGGTTGGGAACATAAATGTTGGGACTGGATGAAGAATATGGAGAGGGGGTGGGTTTTACCTTAGAATAATTGGAGGTAGAGAAAGCAACACAGGGCTCCATTGCATAATGGAAAGTACAACAACAACAACCAACGTTAGACGACCTTTGGGCAGTGTGGCCATGATCATAATGAAAAGAGAGGCTTCCAATATCTTGTTTTGGTCTGTCACGAGGAATGAAAATTATCCTGGGTAAGAAAAATAGGAGACTTAGTGGAGTTTTAGGAGGTAGCACAATGAGTAAACTCGACTAGAGAGAGGTGAGAATGATAATGTAAACTTGGAGATGGCCAAAAATACCCAGAGCTGCATGAGGTGGGGTAGGTGTGAGCATCATGATTCAGGGAGAGGAGTGAAAAGACCAGGAACATGTCCTTCAATCCGATTTCACGAGGGAAGATCAAGATCAAGGCTAGGATAATAAACCAGGTGGCAAGGAAGAATCACATTTAAAGTGCGCCATCGTTCGTCAAGCTCAAGGGAGAATGAAGCGACGTTGACATGTCCAAATAACACAGGATCAACCTAAATTAATGACACCCCATCCAAGGTATTGCTTACAATGTTAATGCATATTTATTTTAATTATTAAATATTATTTCATAGCATAACCTAGAGATGTTTAAATTTGAAGCAAAATTTTGTTTACATCAAATCAAATCTCATCTCTTACTACATATGTTTTTAAATTAAAAGTTATTATTTCATAGAACCTCCTTAATATATGTTACATTTCTATTTTCAAAATTACCACTACCACCTTCCATTTCTCAAACTCCTCATCTGAGGTGGAAAACATAGTTATAAACACTAATAATCCATCATGCAAAATTCACCGTTTTATTGAGAAAATTATTATTTATTATATTCCTTTCTGGTTTTATCATACTTCAATGATTGTTTATATTTTTATTTTCTTATTTATCCATTTTGAAAAAGTCACAATTTTGTTGAAAAAAATATTATTTATGATATTATTTTCTGGTTTTATTATACTTATTGATTGTTTATATTTATATTTTCATATTTATCCATTATGTAAAGTTATCATTTTGTTGAAAAAAATATTATTTATCATATTCTTTTATAGTTTTGTAATACTTTATCAAAGTCTTAAAAAATTAAAAAAATGTTTCCATATTTATCTAATTTGAATATATAATATACTATGAGATTGAGATAACTTTCATTGATAACATATTGGTGTAATATTTATGTGCAATCAATTAAGTGAAAATAATTGGGGATTGCAGGACAAATCCATGGAGGTTGCATGTTTTAATGGTGGGAGAAAATTTTTTAGGTATATTTTGGTGGACATAGGTAACAATGGTGGTCCTAGGGACCTTTATCTTGGTCTAATGGATTGGAGTTTTGGGGGAGGTTTTTTTTTTTTTTTAATTTCTTTTTGAAGGTTTTTTATATATTCTTAGCAAAATATGTCTTGAAGGGCCTCATGTTAGTTAGATGCTTGATAGGTTAGCATTTTTTTCTGAAGGTTTTTTTTCTATTTTTAGCAAAACTTATCTATAGTGGCTCTTGCAGGGCCTCAGGTTAGTTCAAAGTGAAGAGTGCTCTCCAGTGTACCTCAATCATTAACCTTGTCATTAAATAACCTCCTCTTTCTATGAGATTTTGGCTGACTACCTCTAGTGGAGGGTCACTGGACTGTTAGGTGGCAGGGAGAAACTGGTTGGTAGAAGCTTCCAATGGAAGCTGAGGTCAGCGCACTCATGGGTGTGGCTAACGAGGCACATTGGAACAAAGTAGGTTTATTTTCCTCGGTTGATGAGCCGAGTGAGGGCACTAGAAATAAACCAACAACTGTGCCAACTGCAAAGCACCACTCAAAGCATAACACTATTGCTGGTTTTGAGGATCCTACAAAAAGATGGGTCTCTTCGTTACCATTCTTTGGAGGAAACAAATTTGGTGTGAACACAGAGCAAGACTCTTCAGATGTTAGAACTAAACTTACAGGGAGGCTGTCTTCTCTAAAAAACAAGGGAGGGAGATTCTTGAGAGCGCAGGGTGGTAATGAGCATAGAGTAAAAGTTTGGAAAGATAATAAATCAAAGCGAAGGATGGTAATGGGAGCCGATATTGGACTGGATGAGTCATGTAACTTATCTCTATCTGCTCTGGTAGGGAACCTTTCATACCACTCTATGTGTAAACAACCCATTACAGATTGGATGCAGTCCACTTGGGTCCCCTTGACGGGGCATATCTTGGAGTTTCTGACTTTGTCGAGGGGTTGGTTTGGGTTCATATTCAGAACACCGGAAGACACCCTGTTATTTTTAGAGAAGATGTGGGTCATTGAAGGTAGTAGCATGATGCCCAAATGCTGGCGAGTCTGCTTTGATCCTACAATGGAATATTTTCGCTTCTGCCATCTCTACGTTATTTTACTAGGCCTACCCTTGCAACTATGGAATGCAAAGGCATTGGAGGTTATAGGAAATGAACTTGGCCGCTTTATCAAAGTGGACGATCTCTCCTTATTGGCACTTGGAAAATTATTGGTGAAGGTTCTAGTAGAAGTTGATATACATGCTGGCTTACTGGAGGCTCTAGAAATAGATTGGAGGGGATACATTTTGGGGAAAATATTGGACTACCTTGGTGTACCTTTCAGATGCTCACTTTGCCGAAGGACTGGACACTTAAGAAGGGACTTCCAGGGAACTATGGAGGAGGAGGAATCAGAGGCCACTATGCTAAGGAAGAAAACTGATCTCTATTCTCCTGGGGTGGACTCTAATGGAAAATGAGATTACTCTCCAGCGATGGTGGAGGTTAGTTCGGAGTCGACTAAAGCTACTTTTGCGGGTAAGCTAAAAAAAAACTTCCCTTCTCTTTATTTTTCCTTGTCGGCGTGGGAATGGGACCAACTGGACCATGCTATTGTTTCAGAACCAGAGTCAACGCCTGATGCCCTTTCTGGGGATGGTACTTAGCTAGTACCATAGGTGTTAGTGTCCATAGAGGGTGGGGCGAGGACTCAAAACACCTCTTTTCCTATTGTGGAGCCTTGGGTTGATGGGGGACCCTCCTTATTATAAACCTAATTTTCACTAGACATGCTTACCTGGCATCAGGCCATCTTAGATTCCTTCTTTTCCAAAACACTACTGAACAACTCTTCTTAAAAATACCTTTTTTAAAAAGGCCCACATGAACTATTCCACTACTACACGTGTGTACACGCTAGCTGCCTCACTACAACCCGCATGTACCTACAAAAAAACAAAAAAAGGAAAGTTGCTGATGAAACACATAGCTTTGGGTAAGTTAACTAAACCTTTCGGCCATGCATGGCCGGTCATTCGACCAAATACCTGGCTCCTTCTAGCCTATAAAAGAAGGGGTAAGGGTCCCATTTTAAAGGACTAAAAACATAGTAAAGAAACTATACCCAATTGAGCACTCCCCTCGTCCCAACCTTTAGCCTTCCTTGTGCAAAGAGAAATATAGAGAAAAGCAGTTGGAGGACAGTTGAAGAGGAGCCCAGGACCAGTTTCAAGGAGCAGTGTCGACCACATATTGTAAGTTTACTCTTGTAAAGATTAATACAAAAAGGAATACTTTTCCCGTCCCTCCATATCATGTGTTCGAGTTGAATGTTTATTTTATGATATTGTCACAACTAACCCAGCAATTAGTATATGAAATACATGTTTGCATCTTTTTTTTTGTTCATGTGTGAATGCAGGTCAGTGTTGGGAAGAGGCTTGCAATCAAAGAGCGAGTGAAAGAAAAGGGATCAACATCAAACGAAGGAATTAAGTTAGAGTTACCGAATCTCATTTACACCTTTGTATTGCATGAATGTGGGGTTTTGTGTTGTGAGAATAGGAAAGAGTAGAAGCCTTTGAAATGGTCATTTTCTGCATGCATGATTAGAACCCTTAAATGCTAAGTCCGTAGGAGGGATTCCCACCCACAATAGAATTGGCGACCATACTGGGGACTCTCTAGGGTTCTTTGGGGATTTTTTATTGGGTATTTTGAAATTGGTTTTACTACCTTTTTTGAGTTTCTGCAAGAAGTCTGAGTGTTCAGGGGTCTTGGTTCTCAATACCAGTCTTCCCTTCTCTGCTTACCAGACTATTTATTTTCTGTTTTTGAGAGTCTTAAAAGGCATACACGCCCTGTAGTGGGACAACCCGCGTATGCACGCACCCTACCTTTAGTCAGCCCGCGTATGTATGCCTTCTGATGAAGTGCTATCTGCATATCTGAGAACCCAGAAAATACTTCTCAGGAAGAGACAGTCATCCTCTCCCCTGTAGAAGCGATCCTTCTCAGGGATCTTCTGGTTCCTTCTAGGTCTCTGATTGAACAATCCATAGTCAGGTAAAAACCTCAGGATTAGCTTTGTTTTGCTAAATTTTTCTTGCCTCTTCTTTGTCAAAGTAATTTTTTACCTTTAAGGGGTGCTGGTGTTCAATACCAATATCAGAGGCACACATGGTCTGCATTGGGCCTGCTCACGTGCACACGCGCCTTGCTCTTATACAACCTGCGTATGCATGCTAGCTATTGAAGAGACAATCGCGTACCTGTCCATAAAAGTTTTTGGAGGCAGTCATCCTACTCCTTGTCAAGTTTTTACTTCCCAGGGTCTGTCTTGTCTAATTATGGTCTCTGTCATAACATTTTTATCCTAGGCTGGACTTCAGCATAGATTTCTTTTTCATTGAAAGATTTCTTTTGTTCCTAGTTTTTTTAACTTATTTTTAGCTTGAAATTTTAAGAATCTTAAGAATCGTGCATTCATCAGTTTCTTTTAGAATCTTTTGTTACTTCTTCTTTGATTAGAAGAAAATATTAAAAAAAATATAGCTTGTTAGTTCTCTTTCTTTCTTGGCATTTTCCTTGCATTGTTATTTGAAAAAGAAAAAGAAATTAGCATAGTGTTGTGTTTTATTCTCATCTTAAAAGCATTTCAAAAGAAAAATAAGAAAGATAATCCTTCTTTGCTAGTGTTCTTATCATTTCTTTTTTCTGCAAGAGTCTTAACAACATCAGTTGCACTACCACACCTTTTGAGTAATTCAAGC
>ML778623.1:33609-44644 GCA_009831015.1 Picea engelmannii
GATCGTTCATAGTGGTTACACCGAATGACCCTGTGTGCTGGTGTTTTCGACCCAACCCTTACCATGTGCTCGCACCATGGCTCCAGTCATGAGGGCTGAACCGAATGGTAGCCAGGCTCTGTTGATGTTCGACAGTGCCCGTGCTGACCTTGAGGAATTTGGGTGGCTCTCGTTCGTATAGAAATTTGATGGTTTTAACCTCGGCGTTGCTAGGCAATTCGCATTGACCTTTGATGGTTGTCGAGCCAAGGTCGGGGATGTTCAATTGCAAATTGACGAGCAATTTCTCAGTTTAGCTACGGGTTTACCTATCACTGGGCAGAGATGGTCCAAAAACTACAAGGTAGAAGAAGTCCCTTGGACTTTTCTCTTTCAGTCGCGCAAGGTTAGTTCTTGTGACAAGGGTTTGCCCATGACCATGCTGAAGCAGCGATGGCATGACTTGTTGATGGTTATCAAGCAGTTCATCACCTGCGAGGGTCGGTATGGGTTCGTTTTCTTACACCACCTTCGTCTAATTATGGTTTTTATGGGTTTTGAGCTTAATATGCCATACTATCTGCATAGAAGCCTGTTCAAAATGTCTAAGAAATATAAAAGGAACCAGGCTGATAGCAGCCTCTTTCACTATGGGCTGGTTAAAATGATTGTTGTTTGTCACCTGGGGTTACACCGAGACTGTTGGGATGATTTTCTTGCGTGCAATAATTTTGTGGATTCAAATCCACCACAGGTAGACAAACCTGTGGTGAACGAGGATAAAGCTATACCCCCGATTCCCTATAGTATCCTTTTACCTAAAACCTTACCAGACTCACCTATCGACCTACCCCACTCTGTGACCAAGGATGTCGAATCTTTTAAGCCTGTGGAGAGGAAGCCCAAAGCCAAACCTACTGCAAACGCCAGAGGAAAAATGAATGCGTGGCTAATCTCTCGAATGGCAAGGAATAAACCCAAACTCCCTGTCAATCCTGACCCGATTGTGTTGAGCGAGGACTCTAATTCAGAGGTTGAACGTTTTTTGGCAAGTGAGTATCCCTATTCAGACGACTTGTGTGCCAAACCCCCATACGAATTCATGTCAAACTTACCACCTTGCTTGCAAAATGACCCAGATTACCTTGGCATTAAGCTGCCATGTGAAACCCCCGGTCGTATATCTAAACCCTCTCCTGCTCTGTCGAAGTCTACTGTGCCTCGCTGTGATCAGTGTGGCTTATGGTTAGAGAGATACTATCTTGATGTGCCTATGCTACAGTCAAAGATTAAATCTTTGGAGGACCAGGTTACACTGCTTACCTTTCAAAAGGCCGAGTTGTAAGCCACTAATAAAAAACAAAGAACGACAGGCTCCATTTTATTCAAAAATGTGGAATCGGCCACAGCTGTGGTGAATTCTGAGCTGGTGTAATTGGTTAGCCTCGTCACACAGGTATGTGTAATATCAATCATTTTTGTAAATAGTATGAGTTTATATAAAAATTCAAGTTTGGTTTGAATAGCTCTGTTCAACATTGATTGGTTTCGTTACATTGTATACTCAGCCTTGCTTTGACTGAATGGAATTTTGTTTAGTTTCGATTAGATTTTAATCGATCCGATTTGATTTGATTTGGATTTGAGTTGTTTGATTTTAGCTAAAATGAATGCTCTRTCAATTGGAGTCRTTTGTATCTRTTATAGAMACAAGYTRTTTCTCCTATTTYGATTYTGAACAYGATCACATTTCRTTTTGATTTCGTTATAATGTATATGCTTTGATCGGTAACAAGTGTAATATGGTTAACTGTTACGATTTTATTTCCATATGACTTTCGACCAACTCGAATACAGTTTGGATTGTTGTTAATATGATTTCACCCAAATCGTGAATGGATTCAACTCGTAACAGTTATGTGAAACCCAACTGATTAATTCGTTGTGGTTTGTTGTAGAACGACCCTGTTATCGGTTGGATTTGTAATGAATATTCAGTTACAAGTTGATTTGTTAAACGAGATTGGATTCACTGTTATTATATATTCAACTCAGTCACGATTTGTTTCTATTGTTACCCAGTTTACGATTATCACTTCTGTCGACGTGGTGATGGTTGTGATCATCATTTGACCCTGTCTGTTGACTGTATAACCCCCAGCAATTGAAATCTATGGCGAATTTTGTTATATTTACCCATGATCGTAACAGTCTTGCCATCTTTGTATTTAATTAAAACGACATGAATCTTATGCTGCATTATTATAGCCATGACGAATGGATTATGATGGCATTGGATTACATCGTATCACACATGATATGACTCACTATGGATGTCATGTGATATGGAACAATCTTGTCACTGTTTGACCCGATTTTATGGTGAAAGAAAAACAGAGTATTCTTACCCCTGTTTTCCATTGAATCATTTTTTATTTTGTTTAATTTGAATAATAAAATCATTTGAATCATTAGTGATTCGTTTTCAATGTTTATTGAAAAAAGATTGGTTTGGATTATTTTAAAAAATATTTGAGTTGATTTCTATCTGATCCTGTATGCTATTTTAGACTAGCTACAGAATCAGATGATTTTGTAGCTAAGTCTGTAGAATCAAATTTGTATTGCTTTTCTAATGAAATATCTTTCTAACTTGATATGTTTGGTCCATTGCAGATGAATTTGAAATTACAGTGGATATGATGAGCAGTTAGGGGATATTTCAAATATCTCAATTGCATTTTAGTTTCCTAGTTTAGTCGATTTTGGGATATTTCCCAGATTATGTAAAACTGTTTGATATTATCCACAGGGAGGTTTTACCCTGTGGAGAAACTTATATATACTTATTATTTCTGTAATAATGTCATCCTCATTCATGGGAGAACAAGGATATGGAATTTTAATACAGACCGAGGCAGAATTTGGTGTTTTGTTACAACTTTAGCTTCTCATCATATCAATATTTTGTTTCATGTTGTGTATATCAATTTGTATTTGGTTAATGACTACTTTAGTTATCTTAATCATGTGCAAATGATATAATTTAATCATTGTAATCCATATCTGATTTCTTCTAAGTGTTTAAAAAACATAGCAATTGTTTAATTCAGTTTGTGAAGCACAGATTTCTCTTTTTCATAAGTTGAATTATCAAATATAGTTTTTTTTTGCATAATAGGTTTCCCTTATTGCAGAAATTTATAATCATAAGATTGTTATGATTTTTTATGTCTTGTTTGTCCTGTAAACAACTCAAAGAGCAGCACAACCTATCATTTACGAGAAGCTTTTGGACTAACCGGTGCGAGTTTACTTCCTCTGACCAGCTTCGAAGTTATCATACACAAGACAAATTAGGAGCGCTTCCAGGTCAGTTAATCTTTCCTTTACTGTTTTCATTAAGTAGTTTAGTTTAGATATAAGTTTAATTAGATTTATATTAGATTGTTTAATTTCAGTAAATATATTAGATCATTTAATTTCAGTAATTTTATTTCTTTTTCATAAAATATATATAAAAAAAAAAAAACATATCTGGTTGTCTTAGGGCAGAAAGTACATGAGTTTTACAGGTTTTATTTAAATCTTCCAGTTGTGTATATTGTATATTTGTAAATAAGCTGTATTATAACTGGTAGTTAGACGGTTAGTTGTTAGAGTTAGTGTAATAGTAATTAGTAGAATAGTTAGTGTAATTTGTATTTAGTTTTAGTTTATATAGTAGTTTGTTTTAATTAGATTAGTGTATTAGTTTGTTTTTTATTTATTGTTAGTTAGTTTAGTTTCTTGTATATTAGTTTTAGTTAGTTTGTTTTAGTTAGTTTTTGTTAGTTTTATTTATTTTAGTTAGATTAGCTAGTTTAGATTAGTTTTCTCTTTGGTTTTCTAAAGACCTTAGAGCGGCCAATGGAGCCGTTAAACTCATCAGGGTGGTTCATTCCAAACGGCTTGGGTTATTTAGACAACCCTAGACCGATTCCACTCTCCCAGTTGACGGACAGTCAATTTCGCCCGTCAACAAATGGCGCTAGAAGGAGGGCCTGAACTTAATTAATGGCACGAGGTGGTCGCAAGACTCCTCCCCCCCCTAATCACTCACCTATAGTGACTATAAGCCATTCACAAGATAATATTCCTCCTCAAACAACAACTACTTCAACCGAAGATCCACAGATCACAGTTGAGCCAGCAACCCCTAATCCTACAGGTGGTGACTTGGAAGAGATTGTCCCCTGATCTCTTATTAAAACACATAGTGCCTTAGCTAGTTTGAGGCAACCAAACCGTCCGTGGGGTCGACCTTTAGACTTCTCTGATATCAGAGAACAATTAGGTGATACTAACCTCACTGTGAATCCTTCAAATCCAATCAAAAATCCTGCTGCAAGAGGATATGGGATACCTCCTTCACCACCTCCCTCATCTCCTTCCTCTTCTGGAGGAGATTCCTCTTCTAACGAAGGCAATTCACCTTCTCGTCCTTCCACACCCACTACCCCAATGGCAAATCAAAACAACCCTGCTAGACCCTGGTTGGACCAGGATGCTGTAGCTATACCTGGAGCCCAACACCCCTTACCTAAGCACCCGGAGAAATGGCTTCATAGGTTTGATCCCGATTCAAAACAGATAGCCGAAGATCATATCAAAAAATTTATGTTAGCCATCAGACTCCGTAATGTTGAACACGAAGACGTTGTGTGCAGATTGTTCCCTTATACCTTCGAGGGTAACACATCCACTTGGTACTTTTTCCAACAACCCCATACAATCGTGTCTTGGGAAAAGTTTGAGTCATGCTTTTTGGAAAAATTCGGAGATGGTAAACCTCCGGAATTCTTAGTCATGGATCTTTCGAACTTAAAAATGAACCCAAAAGAAAAATTTAAAGATTTCAATCAAAGATTCTTAACGCTTAAAAATCGAATTCCTGCAGATTTTATGCCTGCTGAGAGTCTTGTGATAGCTTACTACACTAAATCTCTACATCAAAGTATAGCTATTTGGGTTAAACGTTCTAAAAAGGCCACGTTGTTATAAGCCTTCGAAGAGGCTACTCAAATTGAAAAAGACATACTTAGCCTGAAGGATCCATCTAGCAACGAAAATGAGACTGTTTCTTCTTCCAAAAAGAAGATTGAAATTCTCCCCAGACCTCCACAAAGCAAAACACAACCTGAAAACTCTGATTTGGAAAATTTAACGAAAGTTGTTCAAAAATTATTTAATCAAGTTATAGACTTAAAAAGGTCTACTGAAGAATCTTCCTCGAGTAAAGGACCCTACAAACCTCCTTTCTGAAAGCCTTTTTCTACCAACCGGCCCAATCCAAGTCCTGAAGGCTTGAACCTAGAAAGTTTGCAATGTGCTCTTCAGACAATTCTAGAAGCCCAAGATAACTTGATGCCTCCTGAAATTCCTCAGGAGGAAGTAGAGAAGGAAACAGTTCAAGAAGAAGAGTCTTCTCCAAACATCTTTGGACACTTCTTAGATAGCATCTTCCAAGCCAAGTTCGAGACTGTTCACCCTTACAACACTAAGAGTAAGACAACAAATAAACCTCCCACTGAAAACACTACAACTTTGCCTCCAAAGCCATCTAAATCAGTAGAAACTAAACAGAATAATGACAGCCCTAAATTAGATTATGATGTTGTTGAAGATCTTAAAAAATTAAGGGCTAACATTTCTATTTATGAGTTGTTGAAATTTCCATTTTTGTTACAGAAGATGTTGCAAAATATTTTAGAAAATGGCAAGAATGGTAATTCAAATGGTAACAAGGTTGTGCAAAGCAAAGTTCCACAGAAGACTTCCACAAAAAATAATCCTGATTCTCAAGATAAAGGAAGCCTTCCTGCAACCCATGTAAATAATGTAAATAATGTAAATAATTCAGATAAAGTAGTCTTATAAACTGTCAGTAAGAAACCACAAGCTACTACTCTAAGTACTCGCAAGAATGTACCTCCTTTTATTTTAACTTTCGAAATCTTCAACAGAAATGTGCATAATTGTATGGTTGACTCAGGGGTGTCATCAAATGTGATGCCTTAGTCGGTCTGCCAAAAGATTAACGCTGAAGTGGAACCATCTTCTTTGAAAATCATACAACTTGATCGAACAGATGTAAAAGTTATAGGCGAACTAAAAAATAAATTGATTAGATTATCGTCTAACCCAAAAGTTCGTCAGGTTATTGATATAATTGTGGTGGATATTCCAGAAGTGCATGGCATGTTTTTGAGAAGGGACTGGTCGGAGCAGCTACATGGTTACTTCGCGACGGACTGGTCTCACTTATGGCTTCCAGAGAATGGTAAGCCCAACAAGATCAGAGTGAATCGTGAGTGTTACCTCAAGTTCACGGTCACAAATTTGAATGACCCTAATGAACCATACACACCTCCTGCTGATTCACCTGAAGTCCAAGGGATGGACACCTACTTCGGAAATTTCATGGTTGAAGTTTCACCTATCAAAAATACAGAACAACAGTCCGAGATCATAGCATACATGCAACCAACAGCTTCTATGCAACAGCCCCATGAGCCTGATGGAAATCAAATTTGGTCCCTATATTTTGATGGTTCCAAGTCTAAAGAAGGAGTTGGTGCAGGCTGTATCATTATCGATTCGGCAGGTAATAAGACATTAATGGCTTGTAGACTAGAATTTGAATGTACTAACAACACTGAAGAATATGAGGCTTTACTACAAGGTCTCATAAAAGCTCTGGACATGAACATTCAAAATCTGGTTGTATTTGGCGACTCTGAAATAGTGGTTAGACAGGTGAGAGATTATATACACTGTCTTTCCCCGCATCTCAAAAGTTACCAGTCTGAGGTATGGAGTTTAATGAAAAAAATTTCTGCTTTTAATATAAATTCCATTCCTAGATTAAATAATGTTGAAGCAGATCTACTAGCTAATGTTGCCTCTAAACTTCTTCCTGCAGAAGGCTTATCCCCAAACGCATTCTCCGTGGACCTATTGTTTCAACCATCTGTTCCAGACAATATCACAAACTGGAGAGTATTTGACGATGATCAACAGATCATCAACTTTCTGCACATGGAAGAAACCTTTCAAGGCGCAATGATAGATGAACAAGCGCACGACGAAAATTTGCACGAATTTACGGTAATACCTAATCCGAAATCTCCTGAAGCTCTATCGGACATGGTAAATTTCGTACCCAAATATGTTGTTAGATTAGAAAAATTTTATGATTTTGAAGATAAATTTAAAAATACGGTCAATTGCAAAACCAATAGTTCCTCATTGTCTTATGAAAAAGTCAATTTAGGGACTAGCAAAAATCCTGAGTGTATCAATTTAGGCTTGGGATGTTCTAAGCAAGAAAAAGCTTCTTTTGTTAAATTATTTAAAGAATTTAAGGATGTCTTTGCATGGAATTACAATGATCTTAAAATGTTCGATCCTAATATTATACAGCATGTCATCCCGATGAAGCCCCAAACCTTACCCTTCCAATAGAAACTGAGGAAAATGCATCCTAAACTAGAACCAACCGTTCAAAAAGAATTGAATAAACTCCTAAGTTCTAAAATAATTTTTCCTATTAGACACACTCAATGGGTATCCAACCTCCTCCCAGTTCGGAAGAAAAATGGGGAAATTCGACTTTGTGTCGATTTTCAAAACCTCAACAAAGCATCGGACAAAGATAATTATCCTGTCCCACCCATGGAACAGATTCTTCAACAAGTATCTAGTTCCGAGAGGCTATCCTTAATGGATGGTTTCTCTGGATATAACCAAGTCTTGATGTCTCCGCCAGACCAGCTAAAAACTACCTTTCGTACCCCGTGGGGCACTTATGCTTATCGAAAAATGCCCTTTGGATTGATTAATGTCAGTGCTACCTTTCAGAGAGAAATGGACATTGCTTTTAGAGGATTAATCAATCATTCCATTGTAGTTTACTTAGATGATGTGACCGTTTACTCTAAAAACAAAGACGATCATCTAGCTCACTTACGAGCCGTTCTGCTACGATGTCATAAATACAGCATCTCCCTCAACCCCAAGAAGTCCATTTTTGCAGTAGAAAAGGGTAAATTACTAGGATTCATTGTTTCTAGTGATGGAATGATTATTGACCCCGATAGGACTCAAGTCATCGCTAAACTTCCTCCACCTACATCCAAGAAATCCATGTAGTCTTTCCTAGGCCAGATTAATTTTGTGAGAAGATTTGTCCCCAGTTTTTCCGAAATGGTCAGGCCTCTCCAGAACTTGATTAAGAAAGACACCCAATATCACTGGGGACCCACAGAAAATCAAGCTTTCAATGCTATAAAGAAGGCCATAATAGACGCTCCATCTCTCATGAGCCCGGATTTCTCTCAAGATTTTACACTCTATACTTTTTCCTCTGATCGTTCCTATGTCGCAGTCCTAACTCAGAAGAATTCCGAGAACAACAAAGTACCCATCGCCTTTATGAGCTCTTCTTTCAAATGTGTTGAACTTAATTATCCAGCGGTTGGTCGGCAAGCCTACGATGTTTTCAAAGCAGTTAAGCATTTCCGGTCCTATCTTTTGAAGTCAAGGACGAAAGTCATTGTCCCCTACCCTGTCGTCAGGAACTTGTTAGTGCAAAAAGAGTTAGGAGAGAAAAGAGCCAACTGGGTCACCTCCTTACAGGAGTATGACTTAGATATCACCCCAGCATAGATCGTGAGAGGCCAAGGCTTGTGTAAGTTGGTTGTTGATTCAGAAATAGGACAACAAGAAGATAGTGATACGTCAAACCTAGAACAACACGATCAAAGTTTGATCTGCTGCACACAAAACCTCGTAAGTCCTTGGTACGATGATATTAGATTTTGTCTTGAACATGGATCATCACCCCATCACCTTGACCCCACCAAAAGAAGAGCGTTGAGACTAAACTACACCTCCTTTCATCTAGTTAACGGTATACTGTTTCGTCAAAATTTTGACGGTGTACTGATGCGCTGCCTCGAAAAAGACGAAGAAGAAAAATTCTTGCTTGAGTTGCATGCAGGAGAAGCTGGTGGTCACTTCGGTGGCGATACCACTTCTCATAAGGTTTTAAGAGCCAGTTACTACTGGCCCATGCTTTTTAGGGACTCTCATGCTTTATGTCACAAATGTATCATCTGTCAGAAAGCATTAGGGCGGTTGCAAAAACCAGCCTTCCCCTTGCAACCCGTTTCAGTCGATTCTCCTTTCCAGCAATGGGGCCTTGATATCATAGGTCCTATTAACCCTCCATCCTCACAACAGCATAAGTATGTTGTGACAGTGACTGATTACTTTACTCGATGGTCCGAAGCCACCGCGCTAAGAACTGTTAACACAAGTCAGGTGATTGATTTTCTAAACTCGAATATCATCAGTCGTTTTGGTATCCCTGATTGTCTGGTCTTTGATAACGCTTCATACTTTTCTTCCCTAGAGATGAGTGAGTTCGCTTTGGAGAAAGGAATAAAGCTGAAGTATTCTGCTAGTTACTACCCTCAGGGCAATGGCTTAGCAGAATCTACTAACAAGAACTTGATCAAAATCATCAAAAGAACCGTGGCTGAAAATCCCAAGAACTGGCACAATGCATTGCTGAACGCACTATGGGATGATAGGGTAATACCCAAAGCCGCTATAGGTAACTCCCCCTTTTTTCTTGTTTATGGCAGGGAAGCCATATTGCCACCTCACATTCTTCTTCCTTCGCTTCAATTGTCGAAAAAAGTCCAAGAAGAAGATTGTCCTCCTTTAGAAAGCCTCATTAACGCTTTGATGAAGTTAGAAGACGTAAGAACTCAAGCTAAGAGTAAGTTAGATCAACATCAAAAACTGATTAAAAGCTGGTTCGATTCTAATTCTTCTTCTGATAGGAATTTTGAAGTAGGCGATTTCGTCTTAAAATGGGACAAACCACATGAAGGAAAGGGTGAGCACACCAAGTTTCAAAACTACCGTGGAGCTTAATTATGTGAAGGGAAAACTACCGTGGTTCCTTTTGTGGACACGTGTTTTTACGTGGAGCATATCGGGGGTAAAAGCAGTTTGGATTAAACCACTCTAGCCCAAGCTCGATGTAATAAATGCACCATTTATCATATGTTTAATGTGCGGCATTTTTTCCAGGAGTGCATTTCAACAACAATTATGGAATTTCTAATAATTCAAATTCCTCCTCATGGTGAAAAGGTTTTGCAGAGGTAAGATTTAAGTTTTACAAATTAAATAAATTAATCCTTATTTCCATGCAAAATATTTAAATGGAATATGCACGTGAACGAAGACTTGGATAATTCTTTATCCAAAGATTTACAGAAGTAAAAGAAGAAGATAAAAGGTATTTTACCAAAGACGGTAAACTTGAAAAAAGACACAGTAAATGTTTTTCCACAGTGAAACGGTAAATTGGAAAAGCATTACACAATAAATTTTTTTCACAAGGAAATAGTAACAGTAAATGTTTTTTACAGTGAAATGGTGAATTGGTCCAAACAAGACATGGTTTTAAAGAACCACAGGCATGAATTAAATTATGGAAATTTAATTCTACAGGATAGAAAATATTTGGGAATTATTTTTATTTCAAATATATTATTCCCAAATGTTTAATGAGAATATGGATAAATGCAATTATATTTGAAAGAGTATGAGTGACATTTCAAAGAGAACATGGCAGAGGAAGGAGCTAGAGCGTCAGAGGAATCTGCAGGGATCATGAAACGTTTTTTTTTTTAAACTATCATTTGTAATCATTGTAGAAGCTGTAACGTTTCATTTCAGTTATTGTAACCAGTTGGACACTGAAAGAACTTGAATTGTATAAGTATTATATGTTCTGAGTGTATTAAGGGTTGGTAGAAGTGCAAGGGCAAAGTTCTGGTTGTTCTGAACTGCATTGTTATTTTCTGGGACTGAATTGAATACATAGGAAGAAGCTTTGAAGTCTCTATGAAAACATTATAGTGGTGGTGATATGAGCTTTGTCTCCTTTAATTGTATGTATTTCTTGTGATTCTTTATTTCCATTTGCATTGTC
>ML778623.1:44744-64056 GCA_009831015.1 Picea engelmannii
CATTGTTATTTTCTGGGACTGAATTGAATACATAGGAAGAAGCTTTGAAGTCTCTATGAAAACATTATAGTGGTGGTGATATGAGCTTTGTCTCCTTTAATTGTATGTATTTCTTGTGATTCTTTATTTCCATTTGCATTGTCTTCTTTTTGAATTGGATAGTCAAAGCCCAGAATTCATCTGTTGACGCTCTTAGCTGAAACAATATAAATTATGTGTTTTTCTTCCTAACTAATTCAGAACTCATTTTATTAATGCTCTGATGTAGTTACTTGTTTTTCCCATTTCTTCTTACACTCTGCAAATTTCAATTTACAACTCAGATTCATTGCATCATTTAGCCTTTATTCTCTTGAGAGTTCTATTGACTAGTCATGTTTTCATTCAATTTCAGAATTTTGACTCCATATCCCTGAGTGTCCCACCTCTTCTTGGCCAACAACTTTATAAACAAAAACCAAAACAAACCAAATCTAGCCACCGATTTCCAAATAAATATCAAATGACACGAGAGAGCCCTATATGAGATGAGCAGACTAGTGCCCACCTCTGAAGTTGGTTGAAACAGTTACCTCTATCGTTTGTCTATTTAGACGGACAAAATTTACAGAGTGATAACATTTTGGCGTCGTTGCTAGGGACGAAATTGAAAAATTTTCCCTGGTAAAGAACGACATGGTTGATTTCTAAGGTTTGAGAGAAGCAAACACATGGGCACATATTGGTTGTATTCCTGCTCTGGTGACTCCACACATCAATAAATCAATTTGAAGGTGATTCCATTGGTAGAAAAATCCATAAACTTAAATTTTCAATGGCGACTCCACTCTCAATAAAGAATCCATCTTCAAAAACATTATTGATGACTCCACTCAAGATTCAAATGTAATTTAGAGACTCCACTGGAAAATGAGATCCCTTAACAGAGGTATGAAAAGACATTATGGAAGAGAACAAGTACTTAAATTTGGATTTTTTCCAAGGCATTTTATTGTTTGTTATAAGTTACCTCTGCTCCTTCCTTGAACATGTCAAACAAATTTTTCTTTATCTGTTGCATTCTAATGATGATCATGAGAATCTTGAAATTATATATTCTCCTCTTAAATTTGTACATGCATATCCTCACTGTATCACTGATTTTGATAAACAAATTCCATCTGGGCCATGTGATTACCATAACCAAGTTGATGAGCCTCATGAAACTAGGGTTGACATTTCATCTCCTTCACTTGATCCAACACCCTCCAAGACTCAACATAGATACAGACCGTTAAAGTTAACCCACATCCTTCATGATTTTCCTCCAAAACACTATGAGTACCTACCTATGTTTGATTGGGAACCTAATAGCACCTCAACTGAAAAACACATCCAAGGGTTTGAGCATTTTATATATTTGTTTGAGATTGACCATGATGATGTTTGTATGAGGTCCTTCTCTCAATCCTTGAAAGGAGACACCAAATACTAGTTTAAACATTTGCATCCAGAGACAATTAGCTCATGGGAGGAATTGATGGATGTCTTTTTAAAGTTTTGGGGCAGGAAGAAATCTTTGGATCTACAACTTATAAAGTTATATGCCTTAAAAAAGAAGAGCAATGAAACTATTTCTATATTCAGTAGAATGTTTTCCAGTATCTATTACAATTTTTCCAAATAAATTCAACCCACTGAAGTTGCTGCCATGCTCCATTATGCAACTACTCTTCATCCAGATTTGTCTTTCCTCCTGATGGAAAGAAGACCTAATTCCTTACAAAAAATATTTAATGATGCTCATGACATTCAACACAACATCCAAGCATGTAAACACATCTAGAATGAGGGGTTGAATTCTCAAGAACATGAAAGTGAATATGAATAAAAAATAGTTGATTGGAATCTTGAGCATAGAATTGACAATATCATAGGTCCTCTTGAAGTTTCCAATGCTAATGATTTTGCAAAAAAATATATTCTACTTGTTGAAAGAGGAGGTGTTGATTTAGATTTTTCTGCAGGGATTGAAAAATCTGTTGAGGCTGAAAAATCTGTTGAGACTATCATTTGTAATCATTGTAGAAGTTGTAACATTTCATTTCAGTTATTGTAACTGGTTTCACACTGAAGGAACTTGAATTGTCGAAGTATTAGAGGTTTTGAGTTTTTTAAGGGTTGTCAGAAGTGCAAGGGCACAGTTTTAGTTTTTCTGAACTCCATTGTAATTTTCTGGGACTGAATTGAATACATAGGCAGAAGCTTTGAAGTCTCTATGAAAAGATTCTAATGGTGGTGATATGAGATTTGTCTCCTTTCATTGTATGTATTTAATGTGATTCTTTATTTCCATTTTCATTATCTTCTGCTTGAATTAGATAGTTAACGCCCATAATTCATCTCTTGATTCTCTCAACTGAAACAATTTAAACAGTGTGTGTTTCTTCCTAACTAATCCATAATTCATTTTATTAATGCTCTGATGCAGTTACTTGTTTTTCCCCTTTCCTCTTACACTCTGCAAATTTTAATTTTCAACTCAGATTCATTGCCTCATTTAGCCTTTATCCTCTAGAGAGTTCTATTGGCTAGTCATGTTTTCATTCAATTTCAGAATTTTGACTCCATATCCCTGAGTGTCCCTCCTCTTCTTGGCCAGAAACTTTATAAAAAAATCCCAAAACAAACCAAATCTAGCCACCAATTTACAAAGAAATATCAAGTGACATGAGAGAGCCCTCCAGTCTAGTGCCCAGCTCTTAAGTTGGTCGAAACAGTTACCTTTGGTGTTTGTCTATTCAACCGGAAAAAATTTACAGAGTGCTAACAGGGACCAGAAATCAAACTTCAATCATTGAGTATGCTCTTCTCTCACACCATAGAGTGATCTTGAGAATCAGAAAAACAATCGAGGGGAGATTGCATCTCCCTTAAAAAAAAATATTTAGGAGAGGACCAAGCCCCCCTAGGGCGCCTCTTAGTTTCTTTTCAAAACATCTTAAATTTGTAAGGGCCCATACATGCCCACATATTTCAAATATAGGATATTTTTTGAAGCTACTTTCTTAGTTTACATCACTAGGGGAGTTTAAAAATTATTGTAACAGGCCCATACATGCCCACATGCTTTCAATCTAGGATAGTTTTTAAAATCTTTCTCAGATTAAATCACATTAGGGAGTTTAAAGGATTGGTAAGGACCCATATGTCCACATGCTAGTTCTTTAGGTATTTTCAAATTCTGCAAGGTTGTACCAATGGCATATAGTAAGATAGGTAATCAAGAATTGTAAGGACCACAAGAAGTCCACATGTTGCAAGATGACACCTAACTTATTGAAAATTTGGAAAATTTTATCACTTGGTCACACACAAAGTCACTACTCACTCACATAATTTCATCTCGAATTGTGTATGTTGAAGTAGGTTTCCTCAAAAAGGATTTTGAAACGTCCCATTATTTCTTGAAGGAATTATCCACTCCCACTTAATTCAAATGAGACTGGTTCACACCCCGAATCTCTCAAACAACCACATATAAAAAATTTCTAAAAACTCAGTAAGTTTTCCTCTACAGGAGGTGCCAAAAGAAATTTTTTAGTCTAGGTAGTATCTGGGGTATAGGAATCCAAATAACTCCCCGATATCTAGTTCTCACATATTCAAACATTAGAAGTTGACAAATAGGGAACTTTAAATCCTCCAAGTCAAGTGTTCCTAACACCATAAGGTAGGGAGATACCCATGAAGGGTCAAAGGCCGAGGTCTGGTTTTTCTGTGTGTCCCCCCTTGAGGCACCCACCTCTTGGAAGGGATCCAGCCCGTGACCCATTTTTGAGGCCGAAAATCTAAATGCCACACTTTGACCAAGGTACCTAGTGTCCAAATTTTAGGACATCTACATTGGTGGAAATTGTGGGTTGCAATTGCATCTTGAACAGATTTTTTGTGGCTATTAGGAAATATTTCCATCTCTTTCAGGATATGCACCCTCTACTCCTCATTATAACTGATTATTTCATCCTTCACTAGTTCCTCTTCTGGTGGCTTCAGACCCCACTGTCAAGTACTATTGGAAGGTCCAGTGCTATTTGAGAGGAAGGGCGTTATGTCTTTCTAGGACATGAGAATTTGTTTTCTTTTTTCTCCCACATGGACAAAATCCACGTACCCACATGTATGCTTCTTTTCAATTGATTTATGTATGATGCTCTTTTGATTACATACAATTGCAAGATATCTTTTGAAGGTCCATATTATACAAGTATCTTGTTCATTTTCTCCTCTCATCACCATTGTTCACACATTCCACTTTTCTAGTTGGACATCATAGGGGACCCACATAATCCCCGTCCTTCCAGATGCTTGCAAAATATCCCTCCCATCCTAGGAGGATTTTCTAGTTTCGCCAACTCACCGAATCAACCATCTCACACCCCTGTGAGTGATACCATTTTAGGATCATCTTTTCTTGGTTCCAATTTACTTGGGTCCGCTTCCCAAGGTATTCCATCCACTATCTCTCCTTCACAAGGAGGTAGAGGGTACACGTCTTCCCAAGGGAGAAGTACACCCCCACCAAACCCCCCTCAAGGGTCAGGTTCACTACCTTCTCACACCATGGCTGGAACTAATCCTCCAATGCCACTCTGTATGCCATATTTTTCCTCCCTCAACATACCAAATCTGAGTAATCTCACAAATGATCCTATATTGCATGACCCCGCATGGCCTGCAATGCCTACCAAACTACCTTTGGACATTCCTATGTTTCAAGGAAAGGCGAGAGAAGATCCTGCCAGCCATATCATGACCTTCCACTTATGGTGCTCTTATAACAACATCATGGAAGACTCCATCTGATTAAGGTTATTTCAGCACACACTCACAGGTCCATCAACCAAATGGTATGTGGATGAAAAATCAGGGTCCCATGTGACTTTTGAATCCCTGGCCAATTTTTTTTTGACCTTCTTTCAACTACCAGTTCACCATGACAATGGTATAGAACTACTCTATGAGTTTAAAAACCCTCATCCACACATATCACCGACCACATTCATGAAAGGTGTCGGTGACATAGTTTATACAAAGTCGAAACCACCAAAGAACAATGCCTCGATTGGTTTCTCATATCACTTGTCCCTCTCCTTGGCAAAGATGTGGCCTCCACCTTCCCCAAAACTGAAGAGGCATCCATCATCAAGGCCCAACAATATGAACTCATCTATGCTTAGTCAGGATATATATACATAGCACTACCTGATGCCTTGAGACCCATACCATTTGACCAGGACAAACATGTGATGTCTCACTCAGCGGAGGGATTGATTGGTACCACAACGCACCACAACCCAATCATCCAACCACCACCTATGTATGGTACACCCCAATATCCACTAATGTATGGAGGACCCCCTTATTACCCTACCCCCCTTATCAACAACCATACCCCGATGTCCTCCCTCCACCCATGAGTGGACCCTCGTTGACACCCATGATGTGCCCGAACATTCAACCAAGTTTAGGTACCCCCTCTACCTCAGCTTACACCCTGAGCACTAGTGAAAGAGATATGCCTTCCTATGCACCCTATGGGTCATTACCAAAAAATAATATGTACTTTACATTTCTTGTTCCTCCACATTCCATTGCTCCTCCACAAGCACAACCACATGATGGGGTTAAATTTGTTCAGTCCTCTCCCATTCAAAAATTTCAAAAAATTGAACAACCGAGTAAAGAAAATATGGCCCATTAGCCGAATAAAGCTAAAAAGAAAGGAAAAAACTGAAACAATAATAACCCAAGACCAGGGGGGAGTAACCCCCAATAGAACCAACCTGTTGGGGGCAACCAGATTCAGGGGAACCGGAACCCCTAAGGGGGAAGTAACAACAAACTCCAAGGGAGGAACAACAACAACAACCTCTGGATGAACTCTCCTTGTGCCCTTTGTGGTGATCATGGTTATTATACACACCATTTCCCCTAAATCACTTAATTCAAACGTACAAAATTTTCCATGAATGCGCCACATCCCCTAGTGTCGCCTGCCCCTCAACAGGCCCCACAACAGTATTTGCAACAAGCACCCCCAGATGTGTTGAAAAACCCTATTCCACACCAAGGTGTGATGAATACCCAAAAGGAGATGCATCTTGCCCCACCACAGATGGGACAATATCAAATCCCTGGGAATCTAGCATATTGCAATATCCTCCTCACTAGAAAAGAAGAAATTCTTCTGCAAACGTGTAGTCGTCAGTACAACACACCCCCTAAGTATACTCCCACCACTTTGGAAGCAGCTCTAGCCATATCCAGAAAACCCTTGATGATTCTACTCCTTAACACTGAACCACCCATTTGTATTCCTCTAATACCATTACAACGAAATGTCAACAACCCTCAGGCTAGGGTGTCACACAATTACAGTTTGGTCGATGACTTGGCGCAATCTCCTGCAGCCATGTTGGTATTGGAGGTCCTCCAAACCTATCCCACTCAACGAAAATCATTGCATTCCTCCCTGGGAGAAGTCAACCCTGTTGATACTAGACTCATCACATTTGATCTAGATTGTGAGGAACCCCCTCTGCCCTCTTTGGTAGTTTTCTAGATGCCAGTCAAAATTTGGAACATCACAGTTCATCGATGTATCATGGATGAAGGTGCATCCACATGCATCATGTCCAAAAAAGTATGGAAGAAACTTGGCTCCCATTTTCTAATACCATCCACCATCACTTTAAGAGATTATGATGGATGACCATCCTCTCCTAAAGGGATCTTTCAAAATATCCCCATTGAACTCGGGGGAAAAACCATTCTTATTGAAATTGAGGTTATCGACTCCCCACTCGGTTACAACATCTTGTTTGGACGTAGCTACAGGTATGCTATGAAGGTTGTGGCCTCTTCTATGATTCGAATGATGATGTCCCCCCACAACGGGAGGATCATCACCATCGACCAAGTTTCACATTATGAGCCTAACCATTCCTCCAATATTGACAACATCTTACCTCTTCTCTGCACCATTTTCGATGCCTATCCACTCATGGATATGATTCCCAAAATTTTCAAAGATCCCTCCTTAATGGAGGAATACCATGGAACACCACCACTCATAGATCCCTCAACAAAGGTATGTGTCATCTCTTCTAATGGAACTGAAATTGGAGATACCATTCCTCCCACTAAGGCTTCTCCACTCCCTAACATCCCACTAGTCACCGAAATCCTACCTTAGGAATCCCCTAAGAACCCTACAACACCATGTACCCTCTATTTCACCCTTCCCCAAGGGAAAATCCTAGTTTGGGAGAAAATCCCCAAAGCCATCACTCAAATCCCCTTCTTCTACCCCCCATCAGGCATACAAGGGTTTTAGGTATCCGCAACACTTACCCTTCCCAACATGTTTCTCTCCATTCCAGTATGGTATCTACACCCACCCGCGATGGTTCCTCAACCCTCCCTGCCTCCCCGAATAGAGGAAATATCGATGCATATTCCAATACTAACTCCAGCCACACTACCTTCACCCCTACTTTCTAGCACCCCCACCACATCTGGGGGAAGATGGAAGAAGGAGCCCACCGCTCCACTTCCTCCCTTAATTCAACCTCCTTGCGCACTATGTGAGAGAGAAGGACACTGTACAAATAGATGTCCCTCTCTTCCTGAGTTATGCAATTTAATCCAGCTCCCTCGAGCAACCACCTCGCTCGTTGCTTCACCAAGAACATCTAGTACTACCACCATGTCCACTACTACAGGAAGCAAAGGACTGCAGACCAAATTTGCATGTGCTATCTGTTCATAGTATGGAAACTACACTCATCATTTCCCGACGCTACCTCAGTTTCGACAGACACTAACAGAAGTACACCATAAATTTTAGCAAGACCCCTCTCCACCCACGTCATCAAGCACCTGAGTCACTGACATGCATTATGTCACGACCTTAGTCAATGAACGGATGAGGTTCCCTTACTCTCTTTGTGAATCACTTGATCATTTCACATATCAGTGTCCTACGATCATTGAATACAGGCGTCGTCAAATGGAACTTATTCAAAGTCTTCCAACCACCTCATTCCCCATGATGCAAATTATTCCCTCTATTCCATCTCCAAATATTTTACACATCACATCCCCTTAACCTGAGTCACTTCCTACCCCACCATGGTTCATGGATAGATTGTCTGAGGATTTTCCCCCAAATCCTCCCAATTCTCTGGTTCATTTCCCTCAGGAAAATTTACCCCCAACTATAGTTTACAACCCACAATACCTAGACATTTGGTTTATGTTGAGCATGCCATCGCACCATAGTTGCGATACCCCCTCCACATCTTCACCACATGAAGATAATCACACGATAACAGTCACCAATGTTCCTTTCGCGGATCCCCTATATTCTCACATTTTCCACTGCGACGAAGATATCCTCGAGGAAATCACTACCCCCAATTGCCCATGGAATGATCTCAACCACAGAGCACCTTTTCTCTCATAATAAGCCTTTGATCCTCTTAGCCAAGGCTGTATATGTGCATTCGAAACAAAGGATTTCATCCCGTCAGGGCATATAGATTGGTTCAATAACCCTATCCCTAACCCCGATACTTTTGAAGAAGACAACATGGCCAACATTTCCCCCATTGTCAAAATTGACATTTCCATCAAACCAAGAATCATAGAGGAAATCACCATTGGTGCCGCATGCTCCCCCCGAAGAACTCACAACTTACAAAGATCTCTTTTAGGAATACTGAGATATTTTTTCCTGTTCATACATAAAGATTTTCGGCCTCGATCCTTCTATCGTCGAACATCGCATCGACACATGGGAAAATATCACACCTTTCCTTCAAAATCAAAGCCCACTGCACCCATCCAAAGAAGCGGTTATCAAAGTTGAAATTGACAAACTACGCACTATAGGGTTCATACACCCCATCGCATACATGTCATGGGTTTCCAACCCTGTCCCTATTAACAAAAAATAGGGCACTATTTGTGTATCCACTGACTTTCATGATCTCAACCATGCTTGTCCCAAAGACAACTTTCCTACCCCTTTCATCGACCAAATTATCGATGACTGTGCAGGCCACGAGTCTCTATCCTTCATGGATAGTTTCTCTAGCTATAATCAAATACATATTCATCCAACAGATCAGTATAAAATGACATTCACTACCCCATGGGGTACTTTTGCTTATCTTGTTATGCCTTTTGGACTCAAGAACGCTTTCCATGATCTTGCTTGCATTATTCTCGCTTACTTGGACAACCTCAGTGCTCGATACAAGAAACAAAATCAACATCTAGATGACTTACGAGTTGTCTTTCAATGGTGTCATCAGTACATTATTCGCTTGAATCCCCTCAAGTGTGTATTTTGCTTCGTCGTCAGATGCCTCCTTGGGTTAATCATTTCCAAACATGGAATTACTGTGTACCCCCTCAAAGTCCAAGCTATCACAAAAATTCCACCACCTTAGAATTTACGCCAACTACAGAGCCTATAAGGAAAAGCCAATTTTTTGCAATGGTTTGTCCCATATTATACCACTTGTGTGCATTGTTTCCTTTGTTTATTACGTCATGATATGCCATTTCGATGGGATGAACATGCCCAAACCGCTTTTGATGATTTAAAAGTGGTGCTCTCCAATGCCCCTTTGATTAGTCCACCCAACTATGATCGCGACTATGTCCTCTACTTATCGGCCTCAGCCATCTCAGTAGCAGGAGTTCTCATCCAACTAAGGGATGATGGCCGCAAGCATGTTATTTACTACATTAGTAAAAACCTTTCAGGACCACCCCTGAAATACAATCATGAAGAGAAAATTGCATGCACAGTTGTCCTCATAGTCTAAACACTGTGTCATTATATCCTCCTTCACACTACCAAAGTCATGGAATATTCCAACCCCATGCAGTACTTTCTTAGTCGACGACAAATTATTGGAAAAGTTTCTCGATGGATCGTCATCCTTCAGGAATACAACCTAGAGTTTTCAATTCCCAAAAGAAAGAAATCACTCATCCTCGTCAAACTCATCACGGATTTTCCCTCATATGCTACAAGCTCACCCCTCAATACAGATTTCTTGACGAAAACCTCTTCTACATCCCCTCGGATGACCCCTGGTATGGTGACCTTCTTTTCTACCTTCAAACATAGAAGTTTGGGTCTCACCTCTCTCGAGACGAACTTCAACGCATTCTTCAGCAGGCCCCTTGCTACCTTCTCATTGGTGAAATTTTGTATCGACATGGGGTCGACACCATACTTCGTTAATGTTTGACCATCGACAAAGCAGGTAGAGTCTTAACTGACTACCATAGAAGAACTTGCGATGGTCACCTCTCAGGGATATCCACCACTCAAAAAATCATTCGAGCAACCTACTTCTGGCCCACATTGTTTCATGACTGCATCTACGTTGTGAAGCGATGTGACAAATGCCATCTTTATGAAAACAAAGCATGAGTGCCACCCTCTCTTCTACATCTAGTCATCACTGTCGGCCCATTTTGGAAATGGGGCATCAAATTCATGACTTGCAACCCTCCATCTAGCAAATGGAACAACTACATCACCATTGCATTTGATTAGTTTACCAAATGGGCCGAAGCGATGCCTACCTTTAACAACAACGCTGACACAACAACGCGTTTTTTCTTCAACCACGTCATTTCCTGCTTCGGAGTCCCAGTACAGTTAGTATCCAATCATGGTAAAAACTTTTAGAATGATATCTTCATCGAACTCTCCTCAAGGTTAGGATTCTCCCATGCGTTTTCCTCCCCATACTACCCTTAGTCCAATGTGTTATCACATAATTTCATTTGGATTCATATGTGTTCATTTATTTTGTACCCAAGTCTATAATTTTTCCCTTTCCCTCTCCTTTTCACAGGCCAGATCTTAAGTTTTTCCCCTTTCGGCTTGTAAATCATTTTTTGTTTTCCCTTTCTCATTTGTGCACCCTCGTTTCCCTTAATATCCTACCCGAAAGGAGTCTTAGCCCAAAGCCCCTTTGTTTTCCCTAAAGGATGAACACTCATCTCCTTTTTTAGTCACTGGTCTCCCTATTTTCCCAGCCCACATCCAATCACCCAAATCCTTGTTCATTCAGGCCGCATCCATGGACACAAAGGGAGACATTCAAAGAAACCCATTTCGGGCTTAAAGGGAGCAGGCAATTTTAATCTTTCAGCGGGGGAGATTCCAGGAGCAGTTCGAATCAGCGGCTCATGGGTGTTTGGAAGTTCAAAGTCACACTAAGTATAGTGCCAGCCTGAAATCCCAAAGATATGAAGTCCCGAAGCGATCATGAGTCATTGATATTAAAGGGGACAAGTGGTAGCTAATCCAAGCGTTCAGGGAAATGAGATTTGGGAGTTTCGAAGTGTGAAGTGAATAAAACTTCCGGAGAGCTGAAGCTTGAACTCCCAAATAAATCATGGACCATTGATCTCAAAATAAGGAGGGAGTCATTGATCTTAGCGGGAGTGCCTCCCGAAGGATCGAAGTCACGGAGTCGCTAAGCGGATCTTGGCCATTAGAATCCAGAATGCTAAGTGTCATCAGATCTATCACTACATGAATTTTACTTTGGGAGTTTTAAAATGAGAAACATGCCAAGGTCCCAAAGGCCCAAAGTCCCGAAGTGTTGAAGCACCTAAAGTCCCAAAGTGGCCAAAGTGCCGAAGTTCCCTAAGTGTTGAAGTGACCGAAGGCCAGAAGTGAATCTGAGTCATTGATCAGTAATAGCCATGTATCTTCAGATCCATAGCTCGGGGTAAAATCACAGAAGGTAAGCAAGATTTGAGTTTTGATTTTCCTGGAGATTGAAGACCCGAAGTGGATCTCAGTCGTCCAAATCCAGGATCCACGTGTCATCATATCCCTAGCTCCAATGAATTTTCTTGGGGAAAATAAATTTTGACTACTGAGAAGTCTGAAGACCGGAGCCACGAAGGGATCTCAGTCATCAATCTCAGGAGGGCCACATGTCATCAGATCTATGAATCCGGGTAAATCCATTGGAAGTCCAGGTTTGATGTTTTGTTTTCTCGAATTTAAGAGACACGAATGGATCTCAACCGTCGATATCAGGAGGGCCACACATCATCACATCCATAGCTTTGGGTAAAAGTTGTTGAAGGTAAAGGAAGTTTGAGATATGATTTTCCCGGAGTTCGGAGACCCAAAGTAATTCTTGATCATTTGATTCAAAAAGACACACATCATTAGATCACCATATCCAGGTAAAAGAACATAACAGAGACAAAGGAAAAGGAGCTAGCGCTTGAGCCCTGGAGCACCAAGTTCATGGCAGTCATCGGCACAGACACGTGGAATACATCTAGCACTGACACATGGCACTCATTTCAAAAGTTTTAGACACGATTTCTTCTTGTTTTCGAGTGACACATGTCACCTCTCCATCCATGACATATCAACATGGTGATGTCAGGCCTCCACATCAGATCATCCTCTGAGAGTTGTTATTGTTCAATGCCAAAAGTAGCGCCCCATCCCAAGGAACACTTTTGGAAGATCCTAAGCTTGGTGGGAGATTAAGCTTGGCAGTGGCATTAAATATATCGGGTGTTCTCAGATCAAAGATCAGGACCAGACCTATGGTCACAGTCCATTGCGGGGACACAACATACTCGGGCCATATTTTTCTTGAGCGGTCTCGCAATGGAAACCATGGTATGGAAAAAATGATACATGGTGAAATGTGATGGATTGCGGGCCCAAAAGCTGTATGAATCCAAACCTCTTTTGACAGCCCCACAATCACATGTTTATATGGCATCCTATCCAAGAGAAGCATGTGGCTGCCCCCTGGGAATTAAGTCTCGTTTAGCCTCCAAGGAAAAAGATGTAAATGAAAGGTAGGTTTGGTGGTTGAAACCTCGGCTCACTCCATAAATGGAAGGCATGGAAAGCCCGGCCTTGGGGACTGAACCGTCAACCCATGGTACCCTTGTGGGAATATTTTCCTATGAAACCCATGCCGATATGATCTTGCGTCTGACATAGGGGTGCATGTTCAGTATGATAGAAGAACTTGCAGACACAATGCTTTGAATGTAGTGATCAGATCACACTCCTAGTAGTGGAAAATTGTTCTGAGTATAAATATGTAGTTTTGATATTTTGTTAAGTTAGTCAATTGGTTGAGAAGAGCTCCCTATTTTGTCATGTTTTGATGCCAGAACTGTTCTCTGGTCATGTACCAAATTTGAGACTTTCATGTTAATAGAAGTCAACTTCTTTTCATCTCTCTGTAAAAATTGTGCTAAAACACTCGGGCATGGAGGATCCAATCGAGGGTTGTTATGTTTTTGTAATGTAGGTTTGATTATAGCGGTATCGTGACCAGTTTTAGTCAGATCCCTTGTTATCTTTTTCCCTCTTACACTGAATGGTTCGGGCATGGAGGATACAGTCGAGTTGTTGTAGTTGCATTGAGATGTAGGTTTGATAATTGTGTTGTTGTGACTGTGTTGTTTGGACATATTTTAGTCTCTGAAGCTTGAGCTCAAGAGTGATCTTGAGTTTGAGTTTTTCTTCTCCAAGCTGCTTGAAATCCTGATTCTCATAGCAGTATTTTTCACCTTTCTCACTAATTCTTCCCTTTTCTCACACTTAAACTCAATTCACTAACTGAAGTTAATGTGGCCCTCACTTCCCTGTGCATTTCTTGTCCAGTTCTGTGTTGAACATCATTCATATATTGAGTTTTTCCCATTGACCTCCACTCATATAAAACAAACATCCACCAAAAACTATTATGTGTACTGGGCTTATCCTCCCACAATCTAAGGGTGACTCTCAGTGCTAACACAATGGACAAGTCGAGGTTGTTAACATTGTCCTCAAAATAATGTTGCAGTGCACTGTTTACAAACATAAGACCAATGGGCATCATATGTTGTTTTTATCACTATGGGATTATCACATGACAGTTAAAACTGCCACTGGTTTCACACTATTTCATCTTGTTCATAGGGTCAAAGCCACTCTCCCCATCGAGTGAGAAATTCCCACCTTACGCATCGTCATCGAGTTATTACCTGACACTGCTCCAATGGAGCAGCCCTTGCTGAAGTTAGATTCGTTGGATGAATACCATCACTCTTCATTATAGAACAATGAGGTAGCTAAAAAATGGTCAAAGGCCACGTTTGACCTCCATGTCAAATTTCGCTCATTTAATGAAGCAAGCCTCATCCTAGCCTATGATATCACTCATGATACCCTCGGTCATGGAAAATTTGAGTCATTATGGCATGGACCCTACATCGTCCAACACTGCCTCACTAAAGGCACATACATCTTGGCCTCTCTAGAATGCTACCCTCTCAAAGAACTCATCAACGGGATATACTTAAAGAAATTTTACGCCTGAGTGTAGTCATTCTACACTAGGCTTTTTATTTTTTACACATTTGTAGAGTTTTTAGTCTTGTTTTCCCTCCATTCCTTATGTCTGATCTACCATTTGTGTTATTGACAGATGTCTCCTCCGTTGACCTACCACATTGGTTACATTGACAGAGCTAGTCATTGGACACAGAATCTTGCTTGGGCTCAACAACCAACAACCAAGAAGAATACATAGTTTTCATTTTCCTCCTTTCCGAGGCCAGTCACCACCATATTTGTCACCTTAGCATCTTACTATATTCTCATCTTGTCTTCCTGCAACTCAACAATGTGTACCGTGTCCGCGATCTGTGCCTCTTTCGCAAATACCTACAAGTTAGACTCTTATCTCGACATTTTAATTCAATAACATTTACATATATTCCATGACAATTTAATCAAATAACATATAACATGGCTAACCTAGTGTTAGATTTGCATATATGACATCAAGACATCATCAAACTTGCATAAATCTTCAAAAGTCTATCACAGCATATAGATTAGACATCATAAAAAGCATCACAAAAAAACCATCACATGTGAACATTACAGAGATCATAAACCATGTATATCCATATATATATATATATATATATATAATGATCAAGGTATCACCAATGTTTACAAAAATGGTACAACATGTACATCGCCCGTAGGCAGGTGAGCTCCCTCATCTCTATAGGTACAAAATAGGTGTCACACTACCCTATACAAAATGGGCTCGTAGGCCTATATAAATACAAAAACTATATACATCAAGCACTCATGGTGACTCTAGAGCACCACCATTAGGTCCACTATCTGGAGGAGGTACCCCACCGGCTGGGGGTCCTCCAAGTCTGGCGGGTAGTCGCCCAGTCATAGCTTCTCCCGCTACAACTTATCTACGGATCAGGTTCTGCAACTCTACCGGAAGGCCCACGCACTTCTCCAAGACTCCCCCATCCTGGATCTGAGTCCATATACCCTCGGGCACTCCCTGTATAACCACCTCCAACCCATGCTGGAATTCCTATAACACCCCGTCGGCCTCTACCGGAGGATCATGTGATGGCCCTGCCCTTGGGTCATCGAATCTATGTCTCCTACCAGCTCTTGCATTATCAGTTGGCCTCACACCATCCTCGTCCCTCTGACATATCTCTCCCACCCATGGCTCTCCCCACACTGGTCTCTTTGTTCCTTGATGAGAAGACCCTCTAACTAGCTCCACCTCTCGGCCTCGTGGCCCCACATCTGCATACACAACAAACAAACAATAGAATCAACATCCATCCATACATAAAGCATATGCTATACTATCAAAATAACAAAACATAAAGTACACTAACATACCTCTATGGTCCCAATCCTCTCAAGGAGGTAAAACCATATCCAGGTCCTTTCGAAATTCCATCCCACCATATGGGAACTGCAATATGATCTGTTTCATATGGCACCACACATGCGCCATATTGGTCATAAAATAATGGCCACCCTCCCCACCTCCATGATGTACCAAAATCGATGCCCACTGCATCAATCATGGCTCACGTGCATCAGTTACCGACAACAACACTCTAGGGTGCAACATCGACACCCTCTCCAAGAACCACGCCACCAATATCGACCGAAAGGCAAACTCACCTGAGTCGACGGCCTGACATCGGTTGAGCCACCCCATCTTATTTGTGTGCAACATCAAGCCCTAGGAAAAATGATCTCCACCCAATGCTCTCCACATAATGATCAACTACCCACCATTGATCCATTGTGTCTCTAAGGACCCATAGATCCTCACAATCATATCAGCGATTCACTGATGCAACAAATCATACATCGTTTCTATATAGACAACCAAACCTGACATAATGTTCAATCCCAAACAGTACCTCTGCACCAAGTCTGCCAAGTGTGCATCCCCTTACAATTGGGCATCAACAGGTAGGGCCCTCCCCCGAAAATGGAGCCTGGTCAAGAAATAGACATCCTCCATCGCAGAGAATGTCAGCTGCTCCCCCCACACAATGAAGCACTACAACTGAGTGCTCCACATAGAAATCATAAACTGCAGCAGGTACTCTTGCACCCATATCAATTGACTGTCGAAAAAATTTAACAACCCACAGGCTGCCAAAGGTCCCAGAATGCCTGAATCATCTCTCACTACCTCCCTGAGGCGCGCCCAGTCCCTCTCCCTCCAATGGACTGGTGTCCTAAACTGATCACCTGAATTCACACAAACAACACTTGATCAACCATCACTTTTCATAAACCAAAAACTTCCAAAAATACAAGTTTTTTCAAAAAACCCATCTTTGCCTCATGTGTGTGGTTGTCACCCCCACAGGTGCACCTATTCTTTCCACAATTTTGAATTGATTCACCTCTGTCAAAGAAATATATGTGCATCAATGCTCATCTTTCACACCCACAGACACACATTCATGTGCACCTATTCGCTACACAGTTGCGCAGTTGTACTTTGAACAGGCACGCATCCAATGCACACCTATTTTCCTCACTCACATTCCCCCATGTGCAACTATCTTCAACACATCCACGCACCTTAGCGAGGGTATTTTTTGGTTGCCCGTGCACTTGGGGGCCCACCCTCACAAAATCCCCTAGTACGTCCATCTGTACAACCCTACCCAGAAAATAAATCCTGACTACTATGCAGGAGGATCATACCACTAACCTGGCTCTCACAAATCCTGTATCGGTTTGCTTGAACTCCGATAATCTCCAAATATCCTCTAAAAACCTCTCGTCAACTCACTATGGAATCAGGTACAAATGAGGTGGCATTGTGGGCCCTACAACTATATATAGCCCCTTTTGCCAAACTTCCATGCTCAATTACAGGAGCTCAGAGCATATTTTTTCTGATCCATCTTCATCCACGGGATCAGGATCCAACCACCTACACAGTCATATTCCCTGGGTCACCATCCATCCTCAGCCCTGGGGGAGAATTTTTCTCACATCACGCCCAGGTACGCATTCTCATAAGTATCAAATAGTTGTTATATACTCTTTATGTTCATATATTGTTCACGTCGAGTATTTGGTTTTCATGTGTGCAGGTACATGGTCATCACACACCAACGCATCCCCCTCAGGTATATGATCGACACTGACATGTAATCATTCCCTCTAAATATCAATTGCATCTCCCAGTCACACCCTCTGATATTTTCCTGTAGGATCCTCACATCCATCTCTGCAGTACTATCACCTCCACTGCATTTCAAGTAATGTCACCCGATAGCACTCTCCCCTACATGAGTTGTCCCCTTCATAGTCCCCTTTGGCACTTTGACACTCATGTTGCTTCACCCCCTAGGGATGGGAGTCCTGATAGTCTCATGCATGTTCGAGAATCAGCCACATACTCCTTCTCCTCATTATGCTAGCTTTCCCAATGGACTCCTAGGATATCTCCTCACGGTTCTCATTTGACTGTGCCTTTGCAGTATCATTAACCCTCCATTTCATCCATAATCAGTTTTCCCCTCTACAAATTTCCCTCCATTCATTTACCTCATAAGGAAACCCACCTATGGGGACCCCACCCTCAACCAGTTCTCCCTGCAACTTGCTCTCTCACAGGCCAAGCAATCTTGCACTGGGGAACCCATTTCTGTATCTGCACTCTTATCCCAAATTATTGTTTATTCATTTGGTAATTGTACAAAGCCTTTGTTTCCAGCATTTACATAACTTTTTGTTTTCTCCCTTGGCGACCTTCTTTTTCCTAGAAAAAGAAACCCATGTCACCCTTGATTGGGGCACTCATTACCTCCTACTCTCGTTGACATCGTTCATAGACCCCGAGTATCCCACAGTCCATGCACCTCTGATCTCTTATTTTGTCCACTTTGTCATGCCTATGACACAATTTCATCCACGTCTAGTCATCCCCCTAATGCTAGATCCAGTTTCACAGTTGTTTCCGCTCATACTTCACATATATCCCCAACCAAGGGTAGTCTTGAGTCTCACCGCATCTTGACTTTGTTCATGTCCTCTATCAATTCTTGATCTCATCTAGTGGATTTCATGAAGCCCTTTGCTTCTTGGAGTCACGTCTCCCTTTCTGTTGAATTCAACACAGTTTCCATAAGGGCAACAATATATTCACTCTCATTACCTTTACAATGAGGAGTCATGGACGACATAGAGAGAACCATCATTGCTCTCTGCCGTCATTGACCACCATGACATTCGACTTCAACACAATCTCATATTACGGTGGGTCTTACTATTTGACTATTGCAGTTGTTTTATATTAGTCGAAGACCTCTAAATTTGTTAGGCCAGCAATGCCTACGAGTCATTGATACTTCTCACAAACTTCCTTTCCTCTTTTCAGAGTATGTTCACGATCATAATTTTCTATTAAGAACCTGAATAGATCTACAAATAAGAACCCAATACTGAATACAAAATCACCACAACATATATAGAAGAACAATATAGAAAACCACAACTTTATTATATCAAACCCTTGGGGTAGGGCAACACCATACAATGGATCCTATTATGGAAGGGATCCTCTCCTGTTCACTTGCCTCTTCAAGGGGGCATCCTCCTATTGAGCTTCAGCTCCAAATACTATATTTCTCTTCATATCTCATTACATTGTTTGAACCCCTTTATATAGTCCTACCATCACCTAAGAACATTCTAGAGGAGGAATCTTCTAGAAGTAGAACCTTCTAAGAAGTCCTCTTACATTTATTATATCTAACTACCATAGTGGGCCTTATTTAATAATATAGTGGACCTAGTCTACCTTACATTAAATGACCTCCACTATTATCACTATGGGCCCTCTGGGCCCCCCCACTACCTCTCTAGCTACCTTAC
>ML778623.1:66424-98350 GCA_009831015.1 Picea engelmannii
CTTGAACCCCTTTATATAGTGCTACCATCACCTAAGAACATTCTAGAAGAGGAATCTTCTAGAAGTAGAACCTTCTAAGAAGTCCTCTTACATTTATTATATCTAACTACCATAGTGGGCCTTATTTAATAATATAGTGGACCTAGTCCACCTTACATTAAATGATCTCCACGATTATCACTATGGGCCCTCTGCCCCCTCCCCCCCACTACCTCTCTAGCTACCTTATACTTGTGGAAAATGCTCTGATACCAATTGTTAAGTACCTAAACCAGATCTGTAAATATACTTCATAAATAACCAAGAATAAACCGTAAACCATTCACCATAACATGAACACAAGAAATAGAGAAAACCCTTAAGGTAGGGTAACACCATATATTAATCCTTATGGAAGGATAAAACTCCTCAAACAATCCTTGCTTGTGCAATCACAATATTCTTCACTATGTTTCATTATATTGCCTAGACTTCTTTATATAGCTCTCCCTATCTCCTAGGAACCTTCTAGAGAGCCTTCTCACATTTATTACATCCAACTACCATAATGGGCCTTTATTAATATAGTGGACCTAGTCCACCTTACATTGAATGACCACATTCCCATATATTAAATGACCTCCACTATTATCACTATGGGCCCTCTAGGCCCCCCCACTACCTCTCTAGCTATTGTTAAGAACCAAATACCTGAATACAAAATATCACAATAGATCCAAAGATATCTGAATACAATCACCACATAAGATATATGAAACCATATAGAAACCACATTCTATTATTATCAAACCCTTGAGGTAGGGCAACACCATACAATGGATCCTATTATGGAAGGGATCCTCTCCTGTTCACTTGCCTCTTCGAGGGGGCATCCTCCTATTGAGCTCCAGCTCCAAATACAATATTTCTCTTCATGTCTCATTACATTGCTTGAACCCCTTTATATAGTGCTACCATCACCTAAGAACATTCTAGAGGATGAATCTTCTAGAAGTAGAACCTTCTAAGAAGTCCTCTTACATTTATTATATCTAATTACCTATTTATTATATATAACTACCATAGTGGGCCTTATTTAATTATATAGTGGACCTAGTCCACCTTACATTGAATAACCTCCACTATTATCACTATGGGCCCTATGGCCCCCCCCACTACCTCTCTAGCTACCTTACATTTCATCCCCCTTATGAAAGCATTGTCCTCAACGCTTGATGTACAACCATATACTAGGGTCCCATAGATAATTGTGGACCATAATGCTGAAGAAGACTGAAGAACCAAGGTCCCATGTAGAAAGGAAAGCCACCATGCTGAAGTAGTCCAACCACCATTGTAAGCCCAGGTCCCATGTCCAAGTGCTCATGTGAACTCCTCGTGGAAGATTTGGAACCCAATAACCAATTCCAAATGATGCTCCAAAGACTGACACCTATCATGTGGATCCAAATAAGAAGATCCACCCACATAGTGGAAAAGGGTCGTAGCAGAATCTGGAATGAATAATACCACTGTAGAATATGTAGACTGAACGTTGGTAACTAGCTCCTGATGTGGGACTTTGATGTTCTCTACAGAAGGTGGGGTAGAGTCATCAAATAAAATATGAAAGTGGTTGTCATCCCAAAAATGACAACTATCCATATACCAATCATCACAATCTGCCTCAAAATCGTACCAAGCATATATTTCTTGATTATATTCATCCCTGAGGACCTCCATAAGAAATCTCTCCTACATGTTATTCAATGAATTTTGAATACTACGAAAACTATCATTGAGGCCATCTGTGAGACTGTCTGTGAGGCGGTCTGTGAGGCCATGTGCAAATACATCTAATGTGTCAAACAATTGAGCTTTGAATGATTCAAGAATTTCTTTTAGGTTTTGAGAAGAAATAGCCATCTAAGCATCCTATGAACTCACCTAATAAGTTACAGCAGAAAATCGCGGCTTTTTCTGGAAAAACCCTAAAAAACTATTGAAGTTAAAATGCTCATAACTTCACTTCCCGGACTCCGTTTCGGCTGATTTTTTTTTTGAAATTGGGTGAAATTGTGAGAGGAACTCAGATCTGTAATTTATTTGGGCAAATTTGACCTCCAAATGTTACAGAAATAAAAATAAATCGTGCCGTCGTCCGTAGAAAAACCCTGAAAAATTGCAGATTTTAAAACATCAATATCTTGACCTTCCGGACTCCGTTTTGGATGATTTTTTTTTCAAATTGGGTGTTTTTATGAGAGGAACTCAGATATACAACCCTTTTCTGCAAATGTTTCACAAAAATATACTGAAAATGTCTGAAATATCGCGGCCCTCTTTTTTCTTCTCCGAAAAAAAAAATCTGCAAAAATAAAAAATATTTGCCCACAACTCCGGCCAAGGAAAGTGCTCTGATACCACTTGTTAAGAACCTAATACTGATCTAAAGATATAATCACCACAAATACTGAATACACAATAGATCCACAAAGCAAGATAGAACAAACCACACTTTATTATTACCAAACCCTTGAGGTAGAGAAACACCATACAATGGATCCTATTATGGAAGGGATCCTCTCCTGTTCACTTGCCTCTTCGAGGGGGCATCCTCCTATTGAGCTACCACTCCAAATACAATAATTCTCTTCATATCCCATTACATTGCTTGAACCCCTTTATATAGTGCTACCATCACCTAAGAACATTCTAGAGGAGGAATCTTCTAGAAGTAGAACCTTCTAAGAAGTCCTCTTACATTTATTATATCTAACTACCATAATGGGCCTTATTTAATAATATAGTGGACCTAGTCCACCTTACATTGAATGACCTCCACTATTATCACTATGGGCCCTCTGGGCCCCCCTACTACCTCTCTAGATACCTTACATTGTCCTCTGCCATTATCAAACTGCCCTGGAGGGTGGTGCAGTTATCTACATCAACATACAACTTCAATTGTTGTCATACATTTTGAGTGATATGACACGAGCATGGGGCATGCCCGCCTTGTTTGTATACAACATTTATTTTCCCTACCTAGACAAAGGTTTGGTCCCACAGTTTCCCCTCTCCCTCCGACGGGTCACTCTTGCAGTTCTTCTCAACACTCTTTCTTACAATGGTACTCTCAGTAGAAGAAACATTGATGTATTTTGGCTATACATATGATCCTAACCTGACACATCATGGGGCATCTGTTATCACTAAAATTTCATCTGCAAATGGTCACAGGAATCTAGCATCTCCAAACACCTATTATTTCACCTACAATCTCAAAAATAATTTCAAAAAGGCACAAACTATACAACTGGTTATAAAATTAACATGTGCAAAAACACTAGAGGAAGCACATGCACGTGCGTAGTCCAAAGAATCCAAAATACAGCACCTGCGCCCGATGCGTGATTGTGTACGATAAAATTCACGCACTCCTATGAACGAAGAATTTATAGTTCTTGTCAGACCCTCACCCACTTCTAGTTCAGATCCCAATTCGATTTGACCCTCAAATCCGAGATGAATCCACATGGGGGGCTGGTCAAGGACCCAAGGGTTCCCTAAAGTGCCCCTTTTTCACACTAAATATTGGTTGGATAATGCCTCAAATATTTGTTATAAAAAGAGTCCATGGGTGCACTATGAAATCAAGAATCTAATTTTATTGTTATGTTGTCTCTATTCTCCTACAATGAACCTCTTTCCTTCTTGGATCATACTAGCATCATCTCATTAAGTTATTCACCTCACCTCTTGAGGGAATAAGCTTGGATTTCTTCACCATTTACTTTCTATTTTTCCATTTGTAAGAAGATCTCTCACATAGGGGACTCAAGAACCCTCCCTTGGAGGAATAGGGGATCCATAAGTCCCCATTTTTCTTTGGCCTTTTCCCACTAATATTAATCTCTCCATTGGTGGCATGAATATTGGTCAATTGTTTGATTGATTTTGGTTCTAATTTCCTTATGCATTTTAGTTTTGTTTCTTTAGTTATTTTTATCTTAGTTGTTTGCTTATTTCATGTGATTAAGTCATTTGATTCATTACACTAACCTATGTCCTATCTAGCAGGACCAACTAGACTTGCAATTGTCCTTCTTTTTCTCATTCAAGTGGAGAAAAGGATACAACAAGGCTGAAAGTGATGGGCCTAAAATTTCTGGGAATGAGAGGAAGTTTCAACTTCGGTATGAAAAGGTAGGTCAGATAAGGGAGGATCTGCAGGGTTGTGCAACTTGGTGTATATCATTGTAGTGACATATTCAATTTGGGTAGTAATGTCTTGTTTGAGGTCTTTTTTGAGTTCCTTGATTGATGTGATGATGGAGGAATGCATTTTTTAATTGATGGTGGAAATATTGGCACTGAGTTCTATCACTTCTTGTTGGGTCTCTGTGAAATTAGAGTGAAAGGTATTGAAGCCAATAGGAATAAATGATAGGTATGAATGTGATAAGGGAGAAGAGAGAAATCCAATGGAATAGGTCTCAAATAATGGTGCCAATAGGATCTAGATTTTTTTTTTTTTACACCTACAGAGTTATAATCCGATCATAATAATACTACAATGATGAAATTCCCAAATGCTTAATCAAGAAGATATGTGTAGTAATTTGGCAACTCGAATGCAGGAGACACAGTTGCACGACAATAGATCTTGTCTGTTCTGTTTTTTTTTTTTTTCCATCCCCAAAAGTTAGGTATTCAAGGGTTCTACAGACAAGGGTTTTCCCTGTGCTATAGCTCTCTAATATACATGCAAGGTCCAACAGTAGTGCTCGACCCAATATCTCAGGACACCAACTAAGGAGGCTAGACCATGCCATTATATGTACTACCCGACTACCTAGGTACTAGAGAGTATCTTCCTGAGTGATTTTCTTGGTGGAACTATAACAATCAGGCGACTGATCTATTTATCTATGGAGGGCTTCAGGAAATCTAGGATGATCTGTATACAGGTGTTGTATGATGCACTACCACTCGAAGGGGTACCAACAGGGGTTACAAGGGTGGCCACCAAATGTGCGCTTAAGTACCACTTGTATTTCCTGTGTTTATGAATCCATGACCATGAGTTTATGCTCACAATGACTAATATTTGTATCTTAAAGACGTCGAAATACGTCTCTACCTTGAAAAAAATTAACCCACAATTTTCTATCGAGGAAGGTTCTTTGATACCACTTGTAATATTCCATAAAAAAAAATGTATGCAGAACAGAAACAAATAGCTAGAAATGGCAGATGAACAAAAATATAACCAGAACAACACCACAATAATACCAAAATGATACTAGAATAACACCAGAAAGAGCACCTTGATTAGTGAGAGAAATGGTCACTTTCCTCTTCGAGGGGGAAACCTCCAGAAGAGCAGAGTTTTATTACAATAATATCCAAGAAAAAAGTTATCATACCCTCGACTCCTATTTATACTAAACATGTCTATCAAAAGAATCATCTAGAGGAAGATCCTTCTAGAAGTGGAATCTTCTATTAGGTCTTCTTACATTAGACTTATTATTCCTTATTGCCAGGCCTTATTAATATTTAACTTTATTACATAGGAATATATTATTATACCTATGTGAGGGGCTAGCTCCCTAACATTGGCCTCCTACCATTTCTCAGCAAACCACCCTACTAAAACTACCTCTCTATTGTCCTATACCTAGAAATCAGTCCTTTGATTTCTATCCTCCAGTTTAAAATCTGCTAAGATCTACTGTAAATCTAATTGATCTACTACAAAATATAGTGGATATGTTATTAATCCTTAAATCACTCACCTCAACACTAATGATCCCATATATATACTACTATAACCCTAGATATGAACTTGGTCTTTATTGTGTTCACTCACATCTCATAGATCTCTTGATACATCGTGCACTTGGTTTCCTCCCAGAGCAACCTAGCTCTGATACCATGTTGAATTTTCTGTCAACCCTAGGTATGCTCTAATACCATGTTGAAATTCTTACTCTAGCACCTATGTACTTTGTTATCTAGTTATTTCCTTATTGCAATAAGATTGGAAGCTCACAAAACAAAATACACTAGTGAAATATTCAACTCAATATCATGCAGCGAAAGCATAAACAAGGAAACCAAATCAAGCACACAAGAACACCAAAATATTTGGGTAAATACCCCTGGAAAAACCCTTGAGGGAAAAACAATGCTAATAATGATTTTGTTATTCTAAAATTTGTGATCCCGTAACAGGGATAATGGACCACTAAGAGAAATACAACTACAAACTAACCTGGCAAGGGCTGACCTGTTTTACAATAAATTCTAGCACACTTTTCTAGGAATCCATGATTGTATATTTTTTGACCCATGGATATCCGCGAATTTCCCCACTATGGGCCATGGATGTCTACGACTGTCTCCTTTGTGGATTTTGGATCTGTACGTAAATATTTGTACACTCCAACACTCTTATTTGGATTCCTTCTATTGAAACACACATGTGTATGTGTCTGTTCTCTCTTCCCTAACTTTTATGATCTCTAGATGAAGGTCCTTCTTTACCTATTCAAGATCTTGAACCACTTTCCTTTGTGATCCAATACTCTATGTGAACTCCCTCAACACCTATCAAGTGTAATACTTGGTCCTCTTGAATCACCATCCTTCATGATCGAAGCACTTGAGCAGAGGTCCTTCTCTACTACTAAGTGTAACCTTGGAGACTGCACACTAGAGAAGGTCCTCCTTTTCTATCTCTGTGAATGTGTCTTCCTCCTTCTCGCAACCTTTATTTTATAATCATGAGTTATAATATATTTCTAATATCAAAAGTGATCTACTAGGCACACTTTTCTATGCATCTATGACTATCTCTTATGTGAACCATAGATATCGATGACTTCCCCAACTGTGACTCGCAGATGTCTGGGACTGTCTTCAATGTGGCCCATGGATGTGTACGAAAACCCTGTAAGAAAATTTTTGTAAGCTCCAACACTCTCATGTGGCTTCCTTATATTGAAACCCAACAGGTATGTTGTTGTTATCTCTTCTCCTTGACCTTTATGATCTCTATATGCATGTCCTTCTTCACCTATCCAATATATTGAACCATAGTCCTTCATAATCCAATACTCTATGTTGAATCCCTAAAAAAATTTCAATTGTAATACTTGGCCCTCTTGAATCAACATCTTGCATGATCCAAGCACTCAAGAAGAGGTCCTTCTCTACTTCTGAGTGTGAACTTGGAGACTCCATACTAGCAAAGGTCCTCCTTTTCTATCTATTTGAATTTGTCTTCCTCCTTCTCCTAGCCTTTATTTTATAATCATCAGTTATAATCTATTTCTAATCTCAAAAGTTATCTATGGTTGAGATTACTTCTCACACTCACTTGATATTGAGATTACATGATGCGTGCTAAGTAATTTTAGCATGTTTTTTAAATAAATCTTAACTAATTACATAATCAATTAATAAAAGTAATTTACTTTAATAGTTCCTTTAATTAAAGTAAATTAAAGAGTAGAAGCATTTGGATGATTTCCACACATCTAGACACATAGACTTATGTTGAAATATCTTTCCAATGATAACACTAACATCGACACTCCCTCTTAGCAAGGAAGGTATTAACCAAGGAGCCACATGGATATGATTCTACCTCTAACTCTGACATAATGTCACACACATCATCCTGCATAATGGCATTCCTCCAACCCTACTGGTCAGTTGTTCCTTGAATAATAGAAGTTTTGGAATCGATGATGCTACATATCAATGCCACGAAGTATGAAAGTTTTTTCGAAGGTATGTCGTCCCTCAATGTGCTCCTAGAATCTTCCTACTCCTAAGCATCCATCAATGTCATCTCCTACCAACTCAGTCTCTTGAAATAAATGGAAGGGTGTAACTCCCTTTTCCCCTCTGAAGGTTTACTCCCCACACTAGAAATATATGAAATCATCTCATCCTTTAGCTATTCACCCTTAAAATCCTTCTACTCCTTGTCATCTGTCACTGACATTAATCCATGATCCAAGGTTCCCTTGGATCTTATAAAATGTTGTCCTTGCAACATATATAACCCTCCCTCTCTGAAACCAATGTTGACGGCTATGTCATGGCTATATCCCTGTGAACATATGAGTACTTTACATTTATGAAAATTTATTACAAAACCCATGTCCTCCAAAACTAAAACTGAGAGCAAGTTGTTCTTCGGTTCCGGTACATAAAGCACATCCTGAGCCTCTAACGAAGCTCCCGACTCAAGTTATAACATGATAGTTCCATTTCCCTTCATTTCATACTTGGGATCATCACCAAGCTCCACATGAGTTCCTAAGTCCTCTATCCTACCATTGAATAGATCTATTTGATTTTATTAAAATAAAATCTTGGGCTTGCTTCTTGGGATAATGGTCCACTCGAGGAATAATAAAATGCAACAAATAGCGTACCTCGAGATGAGTCCTTTGATATTTCTAGATATTATCTCCCTTGTTTCCCTTGTGATCCTTTCCTCAAAACTTACCCTACACACTTGGATGCATGTGATTCTCCACCCACTCTATGAGATCTTACTATCTCATTCTGTGTGTATTTTATGTCCACTAAAAAACATCCAACAGATGCAACTGAGAACCTCTACTTTTATTATACGACTTTGTCCCTGCAACTTCTTTGCTGCCCATATTTTCCCATGCTACCATATCTATATACCAAGCCTCCTTATCTTTTGGAATAATTGCATCTCTTGGTGAAATTCCTTCTTCACCCCATGCTAATATCTTTGTAAGAAAAACTCCTTCTTTGATCTATCTATGATTTCTCGTGTGGCTTATATCTCTAGATGGAATTCCTTCTTGACCTATATGAGATATACTTGCTGACTTCATGGCCACCTTAAATTTCTTAGCAAACCACTCTACTAAAACTAAAACTACCTTTGTATTGTCCTGTACCCACAAATTAATCCTTTGATTTATCTCTTCCAGTTTAAAGATATTCTAAGATCTCCTACAAATCTAAATGATCGACTACAAAATATAGTGGATATTTTCTTAGTCCTTCAAGCACCCATAGGTATGATATTATAACCCTATATCTGATCTTCATATCTACTGTGGTCACTTAGCTCTCATAGAATTTTTTATACCATGTGCACTTGGTTTCCTCCCAAAGAAACCTAGCTTTGATACCATGTTCAATTTTCTTTCAATCCTACGTAATCTCTAATACCATTTTGAAATTATTACTCCAATACGTGGATACTTTTTTATCTAGTGATTTTCCTATTGCAATCATATTAGCAACTCACAAAACAAAAATACACTACTGAAATATTCAACTCAATATCATGCAGTCAAAGAATAAACAAGGAAACTGATCAAGCACACATGAACACCGGAATGTTTTGGTAAATAACCCTGGAAAAACCTCGGAGGAAAAAAAAATGCTAAGAATGATTTTATTATTATAAAATTAGGGCTCCTGGAATAGGGATAATGGACCACTGAGAGAAATACAACTGAAAACTAACCTGGCAAGGGCTGACCTACTATACAATCAATTCTGGCACACTTTTCTAGGCATCCATGACTATCTCTTTTGTGACCCATGGATATTTGTGCCTTTCCCCACTATGACCCATATATGTTTGTGACTATCTCCTCTGTGGCTTATGGATGTGTACAAGAAAACCTACACATAAATCTTTGTACACTCCAACAATCTCTTGTGGATTCATTCTCTTGAAACACACTTGTGTATGCCTCTATTCCCTCTTCCTTGAATTGTATGATCTCTATATGAAGGTCCTTCTTTACCTATCCAATATCTTGAACCAGTTTCCTTCATGATCCAATACTCTGTGTAAACTCCCTAAACACCTGTCAAGTGTAATACTTGGTCCTCTTGAATCACCATCCTTCGTGATCCAAGCACTTGAGAAGATGTCCTTCTCTACTCTTGAGTGTGACCTTGGATACTCACACTAGAAAAGGTCCTCATTTTCTATCTGTTTGAATGTGTCTTCCTCCTTCTCCTATCATTTATTTTATAATCATGAGTTATAATCTCTTTCTAATCTTATAAGTGATCTATGGTTGATATTACTTCTCACACTCACTGGATATTTACATTACATGTTGTATGCTAAGTACTTTTAGCATGTTTCTTAAATCAATCAATTAATTAATTACATTATTAATCAATAAAAGAAATTTACTTTAATAATTCGTTTAATTAAAATAAATTCAAGAGTAGAAGGCTTTGGACGATTTCCACATGTCTAGACACATAGACCACTATGGAAATACCTGTCTGATGATACCTCAAACATAAAAAATCCCTCTGAGTGAGGAAGGTATTTTACAAAGATCGACCTGTAATTGGTTATGCCAACAACTCTGGCACAATTTCACACACATTATCCTGCATTTTGGAATTCCTCCAACCCTACTAGGGAGTTACTCCCTGAATACTTGAAGTCTTGGAATTGATGATGCTACATATCTATACCATGAAGTTTGAAAACTTCATTGAAGGTCTTCTCTCCCTCAATGTTGCTTCTAGAAGCTTCCTTCTCATGAGCATCCATGAATAACATCTCGTACCAACTTGGTCTCCTTAATGAACTTGAAGGGGCTAAATCCCTCTTCTCCTCTGAAGGTTTACTCCCCACACTAGAATCCTATGAAATATTGTCATCCTTCATCTATTCACCATGCAAATCCTCATGCTCCTCGTCCTCTATCACTAACATTGATCCATGATTGAAGGCTCCATTGGAACTTCTTACATGTTTTCCCCTGCAACCTATATAACCTACCCTCTCTAACACAAATTTTGACTACTATGTCAGGGATATCTCCCTTTGAACATATCAGTACTTTCCATTTCTAAAAATAACTGAAAAACCCATGTCCTCCAAAATCGATACCGAGAGAAAGCTTTTCTTTATTTCTGGTACATAAAACACATAATGGGCCTCTAATTAAGTTTTTGACTCAAGTTATAACATGATAGTTCCCTTCCCCTTCATTGATAACTTGGAATCATCACCGAGCTCCACATGGGTCCTCGAGTCCTCTATCAGACCGTTGAATATCTCTTGTGCTTCTAGCCCTAGTTTATTTTATTGAAATAAAATCGTGGGATACCTTCCTGGGCTAATGGTCCACACGAGGAATAATAAAATGAAAAAAATAGCCTACCTCAAAATGATTCCTTCGATCTTATTGGATATTATCTCCCTTGTTTCCCTTGTGCTCCTTTCCTATAACCCTACTCTACACACTTGGATGAAAGTGATTCTCTTACTATCTCATTATGTGTGTATTTTATGTCCACTAAGAAACAAACAACACCTAAAAATGAGCACATATGATTTTGTTTGGTCATAAATGTTGAATTAAAAACCAATGCAATGAATCCAAAAGAACTACCTTATCATAACACTGGTCACAAAAGTCTTAGAACATAAATACCTCTTCTTTTGTTGTATGACCATGTACCTGCAACCTCCCTTCTTCCTATATTTTTCCATGCTACTAGATATGTCTACCATGCCTCCTTCTCCTTTGGATTGATTAGATCTCTACGTGAAATTCCTTCTTCACCCCATTATAAGATCTTTGTGAGAAAAATTCCTTCTTTGATCTATCTATGAGTTCTCATGTGTCTTAGACCTCTAGACATAAATCCTTCTCCACCTATCTGATATGTTCTCTCTAAATTATTGGCCTCCTTCCATTGTTGAGAAAACCACCCTACCAAAACTGCCTTTGTAGTATCCTATACCCAGAAATCAGTCCTTTAATTTTTGTCTGCTAGTTTAAAGATCTGTTAAGATCTCCTCCAAATATAACTAACCTACTACAAAATATATTGGATCTATGCTTAGTCTTTCAAGCACCCACCATGACACTCATGATCACATATATATTCTATTATAACCCTATATATGAAATTGATCTCTACTCTTGTCACGCAGATCTCATAAAATTTCCGATACCATGTGCACTTGGTTTCCTCCCAGAGAAACCTAGCTTTGATACCATGTTGAATTTTATTTGAAACCTAGGTATGCTCTAATACCATGTTGAAATTCTTACTCTAGCACCTAGGTAATTTGTTATCTAGTGATTTCCTTAGTACAATTAGATTAGGAGCTAAAAAAACAAAAATACACTATTAAAATATTCAACTCAATATCATGTAGTGAAAGAATAAACAAGGAAACCAAATCTAACACACATGAACACTGGAATGTTTGGGTAAATTCCCATGGAAAAACCCCAGAGGGAAAACTAGTGCTGAGAATGATTTTATCATTCTAAAATTAGGGCTCTCGTAATAGGGATAGTGTCCCACTGAGAGAAACACAATTGCAAACTAGCCTGGCAAGGGCCGACCTGTCATATAATAAATTATGGCACACTTTTCTAGGAATCCACAATTTTCTCTTCTATGACCCATGAATATATGTGAATTTACCCATTGTGACTCATGGATGTCTGCGACTGTCGCCTTTGTGGCCTGCAGATGTGTATAGAAAACATATACAAAAAAATTTGTACACTCTGACACTCTCTTATGTATTCCTTCTAATGAAACATACCTGCATATGCCTATGTTCTCTCTTCCCTGAATTATATGATCTCTAGATGAAGGTTATTCTTTACCTATCTAATATATTGAACCAATTTCCTTCGTTATCAAATACACTATTTCAACTCCATCAACACCTTTCAAGTGTAATCCTTGGTCCTCTTAAATCACCATGCTTTGTGATCCAAGCACTCAATCAGAGGTCCTTCTCTACTCCTGAGTGTGACCTTGGAGACTCCACACTAGAAAAGGTCTTCCTTTGTTATCTATGTGAATGTGTCTTCCTCCTTATCCTAGCCTTTCTTTTATAATCATGAGTTATAATCTATTTATAATATCAAAAGTGATCTACGATTGAGATTACTTCTCTCACTCACTTGAGATTTAGATTAAATGTTGCATGATAAGTACTTTTAACATGTTTCTTAAATAAATCAATTAACTAATTACATTATTAATTTGTTAAGACCTAAATAGTGGTACATTACCACTTAATTGGGGCATATTACATTAGTAATGTTATTTTATTTATGCCTCCTTGGGTCCATTAGTTGTAATTGTACTCCTAGTATCCTATATATACCAAGGAGACCTTTTCATTTGGAATCATCTTGTATTTGGAAATTTTTGTTGTGTATAAGGAGGTTTCCTCCTAGAAGAGGCTTATTATCTGAAATTCTCTCTTTTTCAAGGCGTTGAGTACTTATTCTAAGGATTTTTTATTCTATTTTGATATTTGGTTCTTAACATTTGGTATCATAGATCAAGGTCTTGGGGTTTCATTGTTTCATATGAGACACCTTGGAATTTTCAATATAATTTTTTTTCTACGATTTTTGAGAAGGAACCCATTGGAGGATATTTGTTATATGGATCAAGGTACGTGGGTTGAAATTTAATCTCTTGATGCCTTATACTTTCATAGATATATCATGTGTAATATAGGGTTTTGGAATCATATTGAATTTATTCATCGCGGAATTGTTGTTATAAAAAAAATTCTATAATGTTTCATACCCTAAAACCTAGGGGCTATTTACAAAAATTATCAAGGTATCTTTGATAAAAGTTTTATCTTCTGGGTAATTCTACTTTTGTATATACACCTTGTATAAGATAGGATATATGACTACTCATATTAACTAGTCTCAAACAGGTGTTCAGGGTAAAATAATGATATCTTCTTCAATGAGTATCGAAATTAACTGAGCCTAGTTTCATTAGATAATGGATTTTCTGTTGTATTTCTGGTACAACATTTAGAATAAAATATTAGATATTGTGCTCTTGGAATGATTTATAGGTACACTCTCCTGGAAGGGACAAAAATCATCAAGGTGTGGGGAAGTTACCATAACTTCCACTTGGCACATCCAATTTTGATCAAACCGGTGGCATTACAGAGAATATGTATCAGAGAACTACAAAATGAAATTTTCGGACCCAAAAGGATTGATATTTTGGAGATACATCAGAAGAAATATTATCTAGAAGAACCACCTCGAAATCAAGGTTTAAAAGTGAAACTTTCCCAACATTCTTCCAAAAAAGGGAACTTCTACACCAAATAAGCCTCTAGATAGTCCTATTTGGACTATTGATGAAGGTGAAGAAATGTGCAGGGAAATAAATGATTTAGAAAAGAAGATAGTAACAAAATATGAACTACAAGGGATGATGGATTCAACTGATGCTAATTTGGAGGAAATAATGGATACTAATGTGGATGGTTTAAAAAGGGAGATCATGGAAGGATTGAAAAATTTCCTAATAGAGAGGCCACCTGAAAGTGAAAATGTATCCCATGAAATTCATGATGAGTACACAAGGTATATGAATCAAGACTCTAGAAACTCCAACTTTGGGTTGAAGACCAACAACTTTCCTAAGATGGATACGAGGAATATTGATGGCAAGAATCCAATCACATGGATACTTCAGATGGAGCAATTCTCTGATCTACATGATGTGCCACATACACAAAAGGTACAAATTGATTCTTTATATTTAGAACCCAATCAATTTGTTTGGTATCGATGGATTTGTTCTTTGAAATCACTTGTTACTTGGACAATTTTCATGGAAGAAATGATAACACACTATGAGGATACAAAGAGCAATACCTTATTTAGCTAATTGATAAATGTCAAGAAAAAGGGTTCAATTGTGGAGCAGATTGAGAAATTCCAAAGATTGAATATAAAGGTAACAAATATTCCATATGAGCACCCGATTGATCTATTCATAGGAGATTTAAAGGATAACATTCAACATGAGGTTCTCCTTTGGGAACCCAAATAATTGGAGAAGGCATTCAAGGTGGTGAGAAATGTTGAAAGTAAAAATATGGCTATGGCTAGTAGAAGGACCACTCCTAACATCTATCGAGAGAATAATGTTCCTTCTTATAAAATACCTCAACCTACAAGGTTGACACCTCAAAAATTGGAGGAAAGAAAAGAAAAAGGTTTATAGTTTAATTGTGACAACAAGTACAATAAGGGACATAAGTGTGGTGAAAAGAAATTTTTCTACATAGATTGTGAAGAGGAATAAGAACAAGAACAAGAACAAGAACAAGATCCATCTGAAGATAAAAACATAGAATGTATTTATTCTGAAGAGTTGACTCCCATGATATCATGTAATGCATTGGTTGGAATTAACACTCTTCAAACCCTCAATATCGAAGGATATATCAAAAAGATAAAGGTAATAGTCCTAATTTATTTTGGTAGTACTCATAAGTTCATTCAATATAAATTAGCCAAATCTCTCAATTTCTTTATATATCCAGCGCCATAGCTTCAAGTAATGATTACAGATGGAGGAACTATCAATTTCTCAGGAAAATTCCATAAGGTCAATCTTACTAAAAGGGAATATGTAATGAACAGTACAATGATTTATATACCCATGGGTGGTGTTGATGTTGTAGTAGGATTCCAATGGTTATAATAATTGGGAACAATGGATATTAATTTTCAAGAACTTTTCATAAAATTTTCATTGGAACGAAATAAATTGAGTTAATGGGTATCACAAGGAAACCTAGTAAGGTTATAAGCTCTAACGGAATGAAAACAATATTGAAAAAGGGGCATCAGGGTTTAATTGTACAAATATGCTCACTATATGTTCAAACATATAAGCCATCTATTCCCCTAGATATCCAAGGCATCATTGATAAGCATTCCAAAGTATTTAAAGATATTCCTAGAGGTATTCCACCCACTTGAAATAATGATCATGCTATTCACCTAATTCATGGGAGTGTTACTCCTAACATGAGGCCTTACATATACCCTTATGCTCAAAAGAGTGAAATTGAGAGTATGGTTAAAGAAATGTTAGAGGCTAGCATTAATAGACCTAGCCAAAGTTCTTACTCTGCACTAGTGGTAATGGTACTCAAGAAAGATGATCCATATTTTATGAGCAGAAAGAAAATGAATACAGATTATTATTAATCTTAACACATAGACACAATAATAACAGAGATACGATAAAAAATATACATTAAAATCGGTTTCTATTCAATAAGAAAATATGTTGAAACTATAAAATGCAGTGGAAAACAAGCTTGATAGAATGGTGGCAGCTTATCTCTGAGAAGAGATGTGACGGTTGTGATTATTAGAAAGAAGATGGTTACAATGAGGCTCTCCAAGAATTTTTACAATAAAAAGGAATTATAAAACCCTAGACATCCAAAAACCTAACCCTAGGAGATGAAGAGCCAAAATTCATGTGGGCCCTGTTGGGGTAAGCTACTACATCAACTTCCTAGGATCGTGACTTTTGCATACGATCTTCGTTTTAGGTGCACGATAGCCCGTTGGAAAGGTATATCCAATAAATACACAAGTTTTCGTAAGGATCTAACTTCATCTACAGTTTGACTATGGAAAACCCTAAAAACGTAGTTTAGGGCCTCAAAACGGCCCCAAAAGTTAGCGACCCGGAAACTAGGAAACAAAATGCCAAACTAGAAAAATGCCAAAATGAGATAGTTGGAATAGGTGGGGGGGGGGCACCGACATCCATCTGGATCCATTCTTCCCCCCTTAGGAAGAAATTATTTTCATTATGTTGAGTGCCCCGATCACATGAGGAAATTTCTGTTGAATTTGTCCTTGGATGAGCCACTTTCCTTGGTGCAGGAGTTTCCCTGCTTTGACAACTCGATACAGCTGGATCCTTTGTTGGTGAGTTCCCTTGACCTACATGTCCACAATATGATCATTGGATGCCTATTTCATGTAGTCCGAGTTGATATTTTTTCATTTCAATTGTTCTTCTATCTTTGAGGTGTCCAACAATGGTGGGAAGTATGGTCGAAGGAGATCCACGTTGAATATTGGGTGCAGGCCAAGGGAAGGGGGAATGTTGATCTCAAAATCATTGTCACCCACAACCTTGGTGATGGTGTAGGGTCCGTAATGGAGTGGTAGAAGCTTCCAATGGGGCCTTGTAAGGTGTTCTTTCTGCAAGTGTAACCACACTTTGTCTCCCACCTCAAACTTATGTGGCACCCGATGTTGATCATGGCATTGTGTGTACTTGGCAATGGACTTCTGTAAAATATACTAAACTTTTTGGCGGATGTGATGGATATTCTCAATGAATTGGGATGGGAGGCTTTGTCAGCTTCAGTTGGAGCAGGTGATGAATTGGTTGGGTTGGCCGCAAGAGGTATTGCAACATCCATGGGAACCAATGGATGGAATCCCAACCCAACCTGAAAGGGGTTGTGGCTAGTTGAGCTATGTAGGGATCTATTGTATATATGATAAACATAGGGAACTCTCTCATCCCATGTGCTAGGGTGCTTGGAATTGTACATGCACAAGATATGCATTCTCATTCAATTGGCAACCTCAGTTTGGCCATTTGTCTAGGGGTGGAAGGAAGTCAACTTGATGAGCTTGGTGTCTAGCATTGACCACAGACTCGACCAAAATGTATTGAGGAACTGATTGTCTCGATATGAGACAATGGTTTGTGGGATTCCAAAATGTACCCAGACTTGTTCAAAGAAGAGCTTGGTATTGGCCTATGTTGTGATGCTCTTCTTGTAGGCAGCTAGGATCATCATCTTGGAAAAATGGTCAACAACCACAAAGACACAGTCATTGATCCTCTTCCTGGATGGAATGCCCAACATGTATTCCATTGAGATTGATTCCCATGGCTTGTCAGGAGTAGGCAGGGGGTGTACAGGTCCTATTTCTTAGTGGTCGGTTTGAAAATAGCGCAGGCAATGTAGGACCTGATATACTTGCTGACATCTCGTCAAAGTTTTGGTCAGCAGAAATGTTTCTACAACACTGACACTATATATTTGATGTTGACGTGTCCCTTCACCTAACTTTACTGGGATTCTCAAATTATCTTCTCTTTCTCTCTTGATTGGACGCAGAGATGGCCCAGTCGAGACAATAACCTATCTTGAAGATGAAAATTAGTGACAACTGACTTTGCACCCAAAATTTGGTGTGTGGTGGTGAAGTCAGTGTCTCTATCATATAGTTTGGGCCATCCGGAGGTCTCATGGCCTCAAGAGTCTAGAATCGTGGTGAGTGTCATGACTGGAGGTCGACTGAGGAAATCAACAACTCAGTTGGTGCTTCCTGTTTTATACTTGATGTTGAGGTGGAACTGCTGCAAGTATGTGGACCACTTCTGATGTCAGACATTCTATAATCTTCCTTGTGTCTCCATGAACTACAGTGGTTTATGATCTGTGTGGATGACTATATCCTTCTCGAGAATGTAATGTCTCCATTGGTGGAAGGCTTTCACAATGGAGTACATTTCCTTTTCGTAAGTAGGGTACTTACAAACAACATATGATAGTTTCTCACTATGATAGGCCAAGAGGTGGCCATGCTGAGTGAGAACTGCACCCACAACACAGTGCAAAGAATCTGTCTCGATCTGAAATGGCTACTGCAGGTTTTGTAATGAAAGTACTGGGGCTTAGCACAATCGCTTCTTTAAATAATCGAATGATTTATGTTGGGATAGGCCCCACACAAATTTTTCCCTACTACCACCCCTGGTTACTTGGCTGAGGGCCCATGTAATATGAGAGAATCCAAAAATGAACTTGTGATAGAAATTGGCAAGGCCTAAGAAGCTTTGAATCTTAGTGAGTGTGGTTGGGGTTGTCCAATCACAAATGACCTGGATCTTGGATGGATGCACATGCAGACCATGTTGATCCATGATGTAGCTTAGGTACTGGACCTCATCCATGAAGAAGGATCATTTTTCCAAGTTGGAATATAAGTTGTGCTGCCGCAGGTTGTGCAGAACTTGTTGAATATGCTACAAGTGTTCCACCCAAGTCTTGTTGTAGATGCGAATGTCATCCAGATACAACACTACAAAAGTATTGGTGAAAGGTCGCAATATATTGTTCATCATCCTCATGAAAGTTGATGGATCATTTTTCAAACCAAAGGTCATGACCAACCATTCAAAAATACCTTATTTTCACTTGAAGGTGGTCTTCGATACATCTATGTCTTATATGGGGACTTGGTGGTAGCTAGAATTCAGATCAATATTACTAAATTATTTGGCCCCCTTGATTTGATTAAGGAGATCATCGATTCTGGGAAACGAAGATCCACAACCTTGTCCACTTTCTTCTGCTATGTGGAGAGGTTGGTCGTGGAGTCCTTGAATGTGGCCATAATATTTCGTTCACACTGAGAGAGAATCATGAAGAAGAAAAAGTTCTCGGTCTGAGAGATGACCTTCTTGCATTGCTTGGTTGATATCAAGGAAATAACACTAGGTGGGACTACCTTGGGTATCCTATATAATTTCATGTTGAAAGTAATAATAACACTGCGAGGCCTAGACTCATATATAACATGACATTTCCATAAACAAGGTTGGCCGAAAATAAAATTACAAACTTCGAGAGGAGCAATATCACACAATACCTCATCTTTAAAGGGCTTGATCTCGTATGATAGGCGACATTGTTGGTTGATGTGGAGATCGCTTCCTTGGTGGAGCCATCCAATGGTGTATGGCTATGGGTGCAGCGTTGTCAGAATGGCTAGCCGCTGGATGACCTATTATGAGATGAGGTTCTTTTGGCTACCGCTATCAACGATAAAGTTCCCTGGGGTTATTTTTACCCACCTCTATGAATGAAAGAGGTGCTCGCCTTATTCTTTCTCATCTGGTTCACCGGGATAGACCTTGGTGGTAGAAATAGTGGCACTAGGTTCCATTTCAATGATCTATCTCCCCCTTTCTAGTTACGACTCAGAGTCAGAACCCGCATCTTATTTAGATGCTTTCACCTCAGCCACCAATGATTTCTTGGAGTGACAATCAACAATGTTATGCTAGGGGATCTTATGGAATTTGCACCACTTCTCGATATCTTTCTTTGTCTTTCTGGTGTCCTTATTTTCTTGAAACCTAGACTAGTTGTCCTAATTATCTCCATATTTTCTCTATCCCTTTTTCTATAGGTTGGGGTTTCCATTTACTTTCTTCTAATGTGAGGGGCTCCTAGGCCCAAATTGCTGCATATTTTTTTAACCTTTTTCTTGATTTTGACGACATATCGATAGGTCACACCCAAGGAAGAGATGTCCAAAAAATCCATTCATCATGTATGTATCTATGAATACAACCACGATACTTAAGCACCATATGTCGCTCAAAATACTTGATACCCATCTTGGTGTGCAAGGTATGGAAGATAATTTGTGAACTCTGGCATTGCTTTCTCTCTTTCCTGCTGCAGTGTGGTCCATTTTGTATACAGCTTGTCATAACTTCCTAAAGGGTAGTATTGTTTCTTGATAACATCCTTGAAGGACTCCCAAGTGACCGCAACTGCAAATAATTAGGGTTCCTCTATTTCCTTTTCCTCACAGAAAGTCTCCCAACAATATTTGACATGGGGGATGACTTTGAGGAGCGGAAACGTAATCTTTTCTTTGTTCGAAAAGTTATGGACATAAAAATACCCTTCTAGCATATTTAACCATTTGTCTAAAACATCTGTGTCTATATGACCTTCAAATATGGGAATATCAAATTTTATTTATACCTTGAAGGTGGTGGTGCCTCCGTTTGAGGAAGATGCCTCGATTGTTGGTATTCATTGAAGGATTTGTGCAAAACTATCCACCATTTTGTTCCTCTGTTGTGTAAGGGCTTCCTCTAGATATTTTGAAAGGATATATTCTCCCTCCATGAGAGGTCTCTTAGGCATGCAAGATATTATTTCCTCAAGAGAAACAAGCTCAAGCCCCAATTATTTTTACCCTAACCTTGTTGGGGACATGCATTAAGAACGACAAGGAGCAGACCGCTCTCATACCACTGATCCATATTTTATGAGAAGAAAGAAAATGAATATAGATTATTATTATTATTAACACAGAGAAACAAGAATAACAAAGATACAATAAAATTGGTTTTTATTCAATAAGAAAATATGTTGAAACTATAAAATGCAGCGGAAAACAATCTTGCTAGAATGGTGATGGCTTATCTCTAAGAAAAGATGTCACGGTTGTGCTCATTCACAAGAATATGGTTACAATGAGGCTCTCCAATAATGTTTAGAATAAAAAGGAATTCCAAAACCCTACACATCCAAAAACCTAACCCTAGGAGATGAAGCGCCAAAATTCATGTGGGCCCTGTTGGGGTAAGCTAGTACATCAACTTCCCGGGGTCATAACCTTTGCATAGGATTTCCATTTTAGGTGCAAGATAGACCGTTGGAAATTTATATCCAAGAAATACATATTTTTCCATCAAAATTTGAATTTGTCTATAGATCGACTGTGGGGAGCCCTAAAAATGTTGTTTAGGACCTCAAAACGACCCCAAAAGTTAGGGAGCCGAAAACTAGGAAAAAAATGTCAAACTAAAAAACTACCAAAATGAAACAATTGGAATAGGTGGGGGGCCACCGACATCCATCTATATCAAAAGAGGGATCATGGCATATGTGTCCATATTATAGAGAACTCAACAAGATCACTATTAAAGATATGTTTCCCATTCCCCCCATTGATGAATTGTTAGATGAACTACATGGAGAAATATGTTTCACAAAGTTGGATCTTCATTCAGGGTATCATCAGATTAGAATGAAGGAAACAAATATCCCAAAAACAACATTCTGAATTCATGAAGGCCATTATGAATTTGTGGTCATGCCTTTTGGCCTTACAAATGCACCTTCCACATTCCAAGGGTTGATTAATTCCATTTTAAATCCCTTCCTTCGAAAATTTGTGTTAGTATTTTTTGATGATATACTAATCTATAGAAAGTATTTGGAGGATCATGTGTGTCATGTTGACAAGGTACTACAACTACTAAAGGAGCAACAACTATATTCCAAACCATCCAAATGTTTCTTTAGGGTGAAGGAGGTAGAGTATTTGGGTCATATTGTATATCATGAAGGTGTCAAGGTAGACCCTAACAATATTAAGGCCATGATGGACTAGATGATTCCCAAAACATTGAAGAATCTTAGAGGATTTTTGGGTTTGACAAGTTACTACCACAAGTTTGTTCAGAACTATGGAAGAATAGCAACACCTTTAATGACATTAACTAAGATGGATGCATTTTCATGGACTCTAAAGGAAACTCAATTTGAATAAATTAAAGAGGTGATGTGCAAAGCTCATGTTTTGACCACACTAGACTTCACAAAAAGCATTATTGTGGAATGTGATGCCTCGGGAAATGGAATTGGTGTTGTTCTAATGCAAGGAGGAAGGCCCCTTCATTTTGAATGTTGTCGACTCAAGGGAAAGGACTTACACAAACCCATTTATGAGAAGGAAATGATGAGAATACTACATGCATTGAAGAAATAGTGCCCTTAATTAATAGGTAGGCACTTCAAGGTAAGAAAAAATCATGATAGTCTTAAATACTTCTTCAAATAAAGACTATCTTAAGAATAACAACAAAAATGGGTGACCAAGATGTTGGGTTATGATTTTGAAATAATCTACAAAAAGGGAAGAAAAATTTTGTGGCAGATGCACTCTCAAGAAAGGATGAAGATGTTGAGGCCTTTCTCTATGCTATCTTGATCATCCAATGAGATTGGATAATAGAAGCGATGGATGAATGGAATAATGAAGAAAACGTGTGGGCTCTAATTCAAAGGTTGCAGTTCCAGTGCATCAGATACATTTACATGGAAAAATTATTCAGTATGGTACCAAAATTGCTCATATTTATGTCAGAAATCCCAACTCAAACAAAAGGCACTCTTGGAATTGCACACCACTTTGGGAGGAGGGCACTTGGGATTTTTGAAAACCTACCATAGGGTCAAGAAGGAATTTTTTTGGGATGGACTTAAAACTGATGTTCAAAGATTTTTGGAAGAATGTTTGGTTTTCCAACAAAATAAGGTGGAAACAATTAAGATCCTGGGTATTTTAAAACCATTATCCATCCGAAGTCAACATTGGGAGGATGTTTCGATGGATTTCATCACAGGGTTGCCAAAGTATGAAGGAAAGAGTGTTATCATGGCGATTATTGATAGACTGACCATGTACGCACACTTTTGTGCACTCTTTCATAATTTCAAAGCCAGTACATTTTCCACCGCATTCATGGAGACAGTTCAAAAGATACATGGAAGCCCAAAGATTATTGTAAGTGACAAAAATCCCATCTTCACTGGACATTTTTGGACATAATTATTTTCTTGTTTGGGTACTCAATTTTCTCATATCTCATCTTATCATCCTCAATCTTATGGACAAACCAAGATAGTGAACAAATGTTTGGAAGGATACCTTTGTTGCTTTGTATCTAATAAAAAAATACAATGGTTCAAATGGTTACCCTTGGAAGAATGATGGTATAACACTTCCTTTCATACTGAAACAAAAATGACACCATTAATGGCACTCTATGGATACCACCCACCTTCCATCACTTCTTGTCTAAAATAAAAATGTAAGGTTCAAGCAGTGGAAGATGACATCGAGCATCAACAACAAGTTCTCCAACTCTTAAAGGACAACATAACCATGGCACAAAATCGCATGAAACAACAAGCATAACAATATCGTAGTGAAAGAATTTTTGAAGTAGGGAATTGGGTTTTTTTAAGACTAAAACCATTCAAGCATATGTCCCTCAAGAAAGACAAGAAGTATAATAAATTATCACGAAAGTGCTATGGCCCTTATAAGGTGTTTCAAAAGATTCGTACTATGGCATAAAAATTGGAGTTGCTTGCATATTCACGAGTAAACCCAGTTTTCCATGTTACATGCTTAAATGAGCTTATAGGTGACAGGATCCCAGTTCAAACTATATTTCCAGAACTTGACGAGGAAGGAAAAATCATATTGGAGCCTGAATTTATCACTGACACAAGAATTCACCAACTGAGGAATAGATCCATTTCAGAGTATCTCATTAAGTGGAGGAAACTACCTACTGAAGATTCCACTTGGGAAGATGAGTCTTTTGCTCAAGATGATTCTTTTACAAAAGCATCTTGAATTACTCAATCGTTGCAGACAACACTTTTCTGAAGGGGAGGGGCATGTTAAGACCTAAATAGTGGCACATTACCCCTTAATTGCATATTACATTAGTAATGTTATTTTATGTATGTCGGCTTGGGTCCATTAGTTGTAACTGTACCTCCTAGTCTCCTATTTATGCCAAGGAGACCTTTTCAATTGGAATCATCTTGTATTTGGAAATTTGTGTGGTGTATAAGGAGGTTTCCCCCTAGAAGAGGCTTATTATCTGAAATTCTCTCTTTTTCAAGGTGTTGAGTACTTATTCTGAGGTTTTTTTATGCTATTTTGATATTTGGTTCTTAACATAATTAATAAAAGAAATTTACTTTAATAATTCATTAAATTAAATTAAATTAAAGAGTATAATTCTTTGTATGATTTTCACAAATATAGACACATAGACCTATATGGAAATACCTGTCTAATTCTACCACTAACATCAACACTCCCTCTTAGAAAGGAAGGTATTTTCCAAAGAGAAACTTGGAACTAATTCTTCCTTCAACTCTGGCACAATGTCACACACATCATCCTGCATTCTATAATTCGTCCAACCCTTGTCGTCAGCTTCTCCCTGAATACTAGAAGTCTTGGAATCAATGATGCTACATATCAATGCCACGAAGTTTGAAAACTTTATCAAAGGTATTGTCTCCCTCAAATTGTTGCTAGAGGCTTCCTTCTCCCGAGAATCCATGAGTGTCATCTCGTATGAACTCGATCTCATTATAGAACTGGAAGGGGCTAACTCCCTCTTCCCCTTTGAAGGTTTACTCCCCACTCTAGAAGTATATTAAATATTCTCATCCTTCAGTTGTTCACCCTTCAAATCCTCCTTCTCCTTGTCCTCTATCACTGAAATCGATCAATGATCCAAGGCTCCCTTGGATATTCTTACATGTTGGACCTTCAACCTATATAAACTTCCCTCTTTGACACCAATTTTCACTGCTATGTCCAGGATACCTCCTATGAACATATGAGTACTTTCCCTTTATTAAAATTAACTAAAAAACCCATGTCCTCCAAAACTAAAATCGAGAGAAACTTGTTCCTCGGTTCTAGTACATAAAACACATCATGGGCCTCTAACGAAGCTCTCGGTTAAAGTTAGAACATGAAAGTTACCTTACCATTCATTGCATACCTAGAATAATCACCAAGATACACATGGGTCCTTGATTCCTCTGTCAGACTATTGAACAACTCATGTGCTTCTAGCTCTAGTTTCTTTTATTAAAATAAATCTTAGAATCCTTTCCTGGGAAAATCCTCCACTGAAGGAATAATAGAATGAAACAAATACCATACCTCAATATGAGTCCTTCGATCTTGATGACTACTATATAACTTGTTTCCCTTCTTCTCCTTTCCTCGAACCCTACCCTACATACTTGAATGAAAGTAATTCTCAACCCACTCTATGAGATCTTACTATATCATTATGTGTGTATTTGTTTCCACTTAGAAACAACCAACACCCGCAACTGAGTGCCTTTGTTTCCATTGTATGACCCTATACATGCAACTCCTCTACTTCCCAGATTTGTTCGTGCTACCAAATCCGTCTATTGTTCCTCCTTCTCGTTTGGACTGATTATATCTCTAAGTGAAATTTGTTCTTCACCCCATGGTAATATCTATGTGAGAAAAAGTACTTATTTTATCTATCTATGAGTTCTCATGTGGCTCAGATATCTAGATGGAATTAATTCTCCACCTTTATGATATTCCCTTGCTGATTGCGAGGCCTCTTATCATTTCTCAAGACACCACCCTGCGAAAACTACCTTTTTACTGTCTGGTACACTGAAATCAATCCTTTGATTTATGTCTTCCATTCTAACGATATGCTAAGACGTTTTGCAAATATAATTGATTTTATACAAAATATATTGGATTTGTTCTTAGTCCTTCAAGAACCCACCTAGACACTCCTGATGTGATATATTTTCTACTATAACCCTAGATCTAAACTTGATCTCTATTCTGGTCATTCAGATCTCATAGATCTATTGATACCATGTGCACTTGGTTTCCTACCAGAGCAACCTAGCTCTAATAAAATGTTGAATTTTATTTTAACCCTATGTATGCTCTGATACCATGTTTAAATTCTTACTCCAACACCTAGGTACTTTGTTGTATAGTGGTTTCCTTACTACAATCAGATTAGCATCTCACAAAACAAACATACACTACTGAAATATTCAAATCAATATCATGCAGTGGAAGAATAAAAAAGGAAACCAAATTAACCACACATGAACACCATAAGTTTTGGGTAAATAATCTTGGAAAAACCCCAGAGGGAAAACCAGTGATGAGAATTATTTTATTATGCTAAAATTAGGGCTCCCATTATAAGGATAATGGCTCGTTGAGATAAATAAAATTGCAGATTAACCTAGCAAGGTCTGACCTATTGTACAATCAATTCTGGCACACTTTTCTAGGAATCTACTACTGTCTCTTCCATGACCCATGGATATCCGTGACTTTCCCCACTATCACCTGCAGATGTACATGATTGTCTCCTATCTGTCCCATGGATGTGTATGTAAAATTTGTATTGAAAACTCCCTATGATACTACACTCTCTTGTGGCTTCCCTTTGTTCAAATCCACTGGGGTATGCCTTTTTTCTCTCTTTTCCTTGAACCGTATGATCTCTACATGAAGGTCCTTTATCACCTATCATATATCTTGAACCATAGCCCTTCGTGGTCCAATTCTCTGTGTCAACTCCCTCAACACCTGTCAAGTGTAATCCTTGGTCCTCTTGAATCACCATCCTTTGTGATCAAATCACTTGAGAAAAGGTCCTTCTCTACTCCTGAGTGTGACCTTGGGGACTCCACACTAGCAGAAATCCTCCTTTTCTATATGTGTGAATATGTCTTCCTCCTTCTCCTAGCCATTCTTTTATAATCATGATTTATAATCTATTGCTAATATCAAAAGTGATATATGGTTGAGATTACTTCTCAAACTCACTTGAGATTTAGATTACATGTTGTATGCTAAGTACTTTTAGAATGTTTCTTAAATAACTCAATTCATTAATTACATAATTAATTAATAAAATTAATTTAATTTAAAAATTAATTTAATTAAAGTAAATTCAAGTGTAGAAGGATTTGGAAAATTTCCACACATCTAGAAACATAGAACTATGTGGAAATACATGTCTTATGCTACTACTAACATCAACACTCCCTCTTAGGGAGGAAGGTATTTCCCAAAGAGCCACATGGAAATGGTTCTTTCTCCAACTCTGGCACAATGTCACACACATCATCCTGCATATTTGCATTCCTTCAACCACGTTGGTTCGCTGCTCCCTGAATATTAGAAGTCTTGGAATTGATGCTGCTACATATCAATGCCATGAAGTTTGAAAACTTCATCTAAGGTATTCTCTCCCTCAATGCGCTCCTAAAATATTCCCACTCCTAATAATTCATCAATGTCATCTCATACCAAATCAGTCTCTTAAAAAAACAAGAAGGGGTCAAATCCCTCTTCCCCTCTAAAGGTATACTCCCCACATTAGATGTCTATGAACTCTACTAATACTTTAGTTGTTCACCCTTCAAAGCCTCCTCCCCCTTGTCCTCTGTCACTAACATCGATCCATGATCCAAGGTTCCCTTGGATGTTATCACATGTTGGCCTTGAAACCTATATAACCTACCCTCTCTCACACCAATGTTGACAACTATGGGAGGGATAGCTCCTTATAAACATATGAATACTTTCCCTTTCTGAAAATTAACTGCAAAACCCATGTGCTACAAAACTAAAACTGAGAGCAAGTTGTTCTTCAGTTATGGTACATAAGGCACATCATGGGACTCTAACAAATATCTTGACCCAAGTTAGGACATTATAGTTCTCTTCCCCTTCATTTCAGACTTGGCATCATCACCAGGCTCCACAAGGGTACTTGAGTCCTTCGTCAGAAATTTGAATAGCTCATGTGCTTCTAGCTCTAGTTGAATTTATTAAAATAAAATATTGGGCTCAATTCCTAGGATAATGGTCCATGCGAGGAATAATACAATGCAACAAATATCATACCTCAAGATGAGTCCTTCAATATAGCTATCCAGTACCTCCCTTGTTTCCCTTGTGCTCCTTTCCTCAAACCCTACCCTACAAACTTGGATGAAACTCCTTCTCCACCCACTCTATGTGATCTTACTATCTCATTCTATGGGTATTTTAAGTCCACTAAGAAACAACCAACACCTGCAACTGAGCACATCTACTACTATTGTACGGCCATGTACATGCCACTACTCTGCTACCCATATTTGTCCATGCTACCAGATCTGTCTTTTGTGTTGCCTTCTCCTTTGGACTAATTCTATCTCTACGTGAAATTCCTTCTTCACCCCATGATAATATCTCTATGAGACAAAGTACTTATTTCCTCTATCTATGAGTTCTCATGTGGCTCATATCACTATATGGAATTCCTTCTCCACCTATATGAGATCTCCTTGCTGACTTCCTATCCTCCTATCATTACTCAAAAAACCATCCTACCAAAATCACCTCTATATTGTCATGTACCCTGAAATGATTCCTTTGATTTTTTTCTTCTAGTTTAATGATATGCTAAGATCTCCTGCAAGTATAATTGATTTTCTACAAAATATATTGGATTTGTGATTAGTATTTCAAGCATCTACCTCGAAACTCTTGATCCCATAGATATGATACTATAACCCTATATCTGAAATTGATCTCTACTGTGGTCACTCAGATCTTATAGATTTGTCGATATCATGTGCACTTGGTCTCCTCCCAGAGAAACCTAGCTCTAATACCATGTTGAATTTTATTTCAACCCTAGGTATTCTCTAATACCATGTTGAAATTCTTACTCTATCATCTATGTACTTTGTTATCTAGTGATTTCCTTACTACAATCATATTAGCATCTCCGAAAACAAAAATACCCTACTAAAATATTCAACTCAATATCATGAAACAAAAGAATAAACAAGGAAACCAAATCAAGCACACATGAACAACTAAATTTTTGGGTAAATACCTCTGGGAAAACCCCAGAGGGAAAAAACGTGTTAAGAATGATTTTATTATGCTAAAATCAAGGCTCATGTAATAGGGATAATGGCCCACGGAGAAAAATACAACTGTAGACTAACCTGGCACAATATGGACTTCTATACAATCAATTCTGGCACACTTTTATAGGAATCTATGGTTGTCTCTTCTGTGACCCATGGATATCTGTGACTTTCCCCACTTTGATCCATGTATTTCTACGACTATCTCCTCTGTGGCTCGTGGATGTGTACGGAAAAATGTACGAAAATATCTATACGCTCCAACACTCTCATGTGGATTCCTTCTATTGAAACTCACCTGCGTATGCCTTTGTCTCTCTTATCCTTGACCTATAATGTCTTTAAATGAAGGTCCTTCTTAACCTATTCAATTTCCCGAACCACATTCCTTCATGATCCAATACTCTGTGTAGAATCCCTCAACATGTTTCAAGTGTAATCCTTGGTCCTCTTGAATCACCATCCTTCGTGATCCAAGCACTTGAGTAGATGTCATTCTCTACTCCTGAGTGTGACCTTGGAAACTCCACACTAGAAAAGGTCCTCCTTTTCTATCTGTGTGAATGTGCCTTCCTACTTCTCCTAGTCTTTCTTTAGTAATCATGAGTTATAATCTATTTCTAATCTGAAAAGTGATCTACGGTTGAGATTACTTCTCACACTCACTTGATATTTAGATTACATTATGCATGCTAAGTACTTTTAGCATGTTTATTAACTAACTCAATTAACTAATTACATAATTAATTAATAAAATCAATTTACTTTAATAATTCCTTTAATTAAAGTAAATTCAGGAGTAAAAGGATTTGGAAGATTTCCACACATATAGACACATAGACCTGTGTTGAAATACATGCTCGATTCTACAAATAACAATTAAAATATGTAGCTATGGTCAGGGCTACTACCGAGGAGCAAGCCACCATGCATGATCAATACTTGGATTTTATTTACTCTTAGTATGGTACTCTTTATGATATTATCCTGCATGTTCCAATGCCATTTATAGATCCGAAGAATCCAAACCCAGGACCCCATCTCGATGGTGTGGTGGGTTTTGTTTCACATGTCTATGTGGGATAGTTAGCCGATGATATGGGTCACATGTCTATCTCATCACACCTATCAAATTCTATATCTAATTCTCAAACTATAATAGTCGTTTCTTATACATATGAGATGAATTCGATGCAATCCACGTAGCCAAAGAATCCTCAACAACCTGGAGGAAAGAAGAAGAGGAATAAAAATAAAAGTTCCAACACTAAACAAGGAACAAATCCCACCCAAAATAATCAAGGGGGAATAACGAAAGAGAATAATAATATAAGATTCCTTTACACGATTTGTGGGGAGGAACACCGTAGTCATCAATGTCCCAGGAAGGATGAGATCCATTGGTATTTGTCTCAGCAAAGAGGTGCCTAGTGTCCCTTTGTCTGAAATCATCCTTTTCACCCTCAAAATCAACACATTGTTTCAACAAATCCTATCCCTCTGTAAGGGGGCATGGAAACTACCACTAAATACAAGGGGTATTCCTCAAATTCCATAGTTTTCATGTGTGACCATATGGTCAAATTGCAGACTTGAGACAAGAACTATGAAAATTATGAGCCTACTCATTTTTTTCATGAATCAACATATTATTCCCAACCTCGTGGCCCTATTTAGATTTAGAATCCATCCTTTAACACACTAACCCCCCCCCACAAAGGGTGTTCTTTGACGAACAAAAAACAAACCAAATACATGAGCCTCCCACAGCTACAATATTGTGGAAGACTTGGCTCAAGCACCCTGTTCCATGTCTGCACTCAAATTTCTCCAAATCTTCCCTGTGAAGTGGAAACCTTTTTGTTTTCCATAGGTGGGGTTCATCCCTCAGAGGCGAGTTTGATAGCCTTTGATCCTGATCAATTTCATCATAGGATTTCCCATCAAATCGCTTTCTAGATCAAAGTAAGAATGATCGAGACAAATATACTTCACACTATGAATGATAAAAGAGCCTCAAATTGTATCATGTTTGTATTTTTGGAAGGCTCTTGGATATCCTAATATTGACACTTCTGCAACATTGTTGATAGCATATGATGCACATATTTTCCATCCCCATGTGATAATCACTACCTTACCCAACAAGTTAAGTGGTAATATTGTTTCTATTGTTCTTGAGGTTGTCGATGCACTTCTTGAGTACAATTTTTTACTCAGGATCACTTGCTTCTATGAGATGACTACAGTTTTATTGTCGGTCTTTAGCGTGTTACTCTTCCCTCATCAAGAGAAAATAGTGACAATAGATCAAATCACGTTTTGTAACCCAAACTTGGATCTAATAAGAGGTATAATGTACCCTGTGTTGGTGATACTGAACAATATTATATGAGTGTGGGTGCAGGGATGTTTAAATATCCTTCCCTCATTGGAATATTTCCCCTTCACCCACCACCTCTTGCTGCAAACATAAACCCTATCAAAATGATTTCATCATTTATGAGGGGATCCCTCAACTTTGTTCATCCATTGGTTGTACCATGTCCCAAGGATGTTGAATCATATGGATCTTCCATCCCACTCTCAGCGGTTGATATCATTGATCCAAAAATATTGTCAACATCAACTGATACTAGTCAATACGTCCATTCTCATAT
>ML778623.1:98400-127004 GCA_009831015.1 Picea engelmannii
ACACTACAAAAGTATTGGTGAAAGGTCGCAATATATTGTTCATCATCCTCATGAAAGTTGATGGATCATTTTTCAAACCAAAGGTCATGACCAACCATTCAAAAATACCTTATTTTCACTTGAAGGTGGTCTTCGATACATCTGTCTCTTATATGGGGACTTGGTGGTAGCTAGAATTCAGATCAATATTACTAAATTATTTGGCCCCCTTGATTTGATCAAGGAGCTCATCGATTCTGGGAAATGAAGATCCACAACCTTGTCCACTTTCTTCTGCTATGTGGAGAGGTTGGTCGTGGAGTCCCTGGATGTGGCCGCAATATTTCGTTCACACTGAGAGCGAATCACGAAGAAGAAAAAGTTCTCGGTCTGAGAGATGACCTTCTTGCATTGCTTGGTTGATATCAAGGAAATAACACTAGGTGGGACTACCTCGGGTATCCTATATAATTTCATGTTGAAAGTAATAATAACACTGCGAGGTCTAGACTCATATATAACATGACATTTCCATAAACAAGGTTGGCCGAAAATAAAATTACAAACTTCGAGAGGAGCAATATCACACAATACCTCATCTTTGAAGGGCTTGATCTCGTATGATAGGCGACATTGTTGGTTGATGCGGAGATCGCTTCCTTGGTGGAGCCATCCAATGGTGTATGGCTATGTGTGCAGCATTGTCAGAATGGCTAGCCGCTTGATGACCTATTATGAGATGAGGTTCTTTTGGCTACCGCTATCAACGATAAAGTTCCCTTGGGTGAATTTTACCCACCTCTGTGAATGAAAGAGGTGCTCGCCTTATTCTTGCTCGTCTGGTTCACCGGGATAGACCTTGGTGGTAGAAATAGTGGCACTAGGTTCCATTTCAATGATCTATCTCCCCCTTTCTAGTTACGACTCAGAGTCAGAACCCGCATCTTATTTAGATGCTTTCACCTCAGCCACCAGTGATTTCTTGGAGTGACAATCAACAATGTTATGCTAGGGGATCTTATGGAATTTGCACCACTTCCCGATATATTTCTTTGTCTTTCTAGTGTCCTTATTTTCTTGAAACCTAGACTAGTTGTCCTAATTATCTCCATATTTTCTCTATCCCTTTTTCTATAGGTTGGGGTTTCCATTTACTTTCTTCTGATGTGAGGGGTTCCTAGGCCCAAATTGCTGCATATTTTTTTTAACCTTTTTCTTGATTTTGAAAGCATATCGATAGGTCACACCCAAGGAAGAGATGTCCAAAAAATCCATTCATCATGTATGTATTTATGAATACAACCACGATACTTAAGCACCATATGTCGCTCAAAATACTTGATACCCAGCTTGGTGTGCAAGGTATGGAAGATAATTTGTGAACTCTGGCATTGCTTGCTCTCTTTCCTGCTGCAGTGTGGTCCATTTTGTATACAGGTTGTCATAACTTCCTAAAGGGTAGTATTGTTTCTTGATAACATCCTTGAAGGAATCCCAAGTGACCGCAACTGCAAATAATTAGGGTTCCTCTGTTTCCTTTTCCTCACAGAAAGTCTCCCAACAATATTTGACATGGGGGATGACTTTGAGGAGCGAAAACATAATCTTTTCTTTGTTCGAAAAGTTATGGACATAAAAATACCCTTCTAGCATATTTAACCATTTGTCTACAACATATGTGTCTATATGACCTTCAAATATGGGAATATCAAATTTTATTTATACCTTGAAGGTGGTGGCACCTCCGTTTGAGGAAGATGCCTCGACTGTTGGTATTCATTGAAGGATTTGTGCAAAACTATCCATCATTTTGTTCCTCTGTTGTGTAAGGGCTTCGTCTAGATATTTTGAAAGGATATATTCTCCCTCCATGAGAGGTCTCTTAGGCATGCAAGATATTATTTCCTCAAGAGAAACAAGCTCAAGCCCCAATTATTTTTACCCTAACCTTGTTGGGGACATGGATTAAGAATGACAAGGAGCAGACCGCTCTCATACCACTGATCCATATTTTATGAGAAGAAAGAAAATGAATATAGATTATTATTATTATTAACACGGAGAAACAAGAATAACAAAGATACAATAAAATTGGTTTTTATTCAATAAGAAAATATGTTGAAACTGTAAAATGCAACCGAAAACAATCTTGCTAGAATGGTGATGGCTTATCTCTGAGAAAAGATGTCACGGTTGTGCTCATTCACAAGAATATGGTTACAATGAGTCTCTCCAATAATGTTTAGAATAAAAAGGAATTCCAAAACCCTAGACATCCAAAAACCTAACCCTAGGAGATGAAGCGCCAAAATTCATGTGGGCCCTGTTGGGGTAAGCTAGTACATCAACTTCCCGGGGTCATAACCTTTGCATACGATTTCCATTTTAGGTGCACGATAGACCGTTGGAAAGTTATATCCAAGAAATACATATTTTTCCATCAAAATTTGAATTTGTCTGTAGATCGACTGTGGGGAGCCCTAAAAATGTTGTTTAGGACCTCAAAACGACCCCAAAAGTTACGGAGCCGAAAACTAGGAAAAAAATGTCAAACTAAAAAACTACCAAAATGAAACAATTGGAATAGGTGGGGGGCCACCGACATCCATCTATATCAAAAGAGGGATCATGGCGTATGTGTCCATATTATAGAGAACTCAAAAAGATCACTATTAAAGATATGTTTCCCATTCCCCCCATTGATGAATTGTTAGATGAACTACATGGAGAAATATGTTTCACAAAGTTGGATCTTCATTCAGGGTATCATCAGATTAGAATGAAGGAAACAAATATCCCAAAAACAACATTCTGAATTCATGAAGGCCATTATGAATTTGTGGTCATGCCTTTTGGCCTTACAAATGCACCTTCCACATTCCAAGGGTTGATTAATTCCATTTTAAATCCCTTCCTTCGAAAATTTGTGTTAGTATTTTTTGATGATATACTAATCTATAGAAAGTATTTGGAGGATCATGTGTGTCATGTTGACAAGGTACTACAACTACTAAAGGAGCAACAACTATATTCCAAACCATCCAAATGTTTCTTTAGGGTGAAGGAGGTAGAGTATTTGGGTCATATTGTATATCATGAAGGTGTCAAGGTAGACCCTAACAATATTAAGGCCATGATGGACTAGATGATTCCCAAAACATTGAAGAATCTTAGAGGATTTTTGGGTTTGACAAGTTACTACCACAAGTTTGTTCAGAACTATGGAAGAATAGCAACACCTTTAATGACATTAACTAAGATGGATGCATTTTCATGGACTCTAAAGGAAACTCAATTTGAATAAATTAAAGAGGTGATGTGCAAAGCTCATGTTTTGACCACACTAGACTTCACAAAAAGCATTATTGTGGAATGTGATGCCTCGGGAAATGGAATTGGTGTTGTTCTAATGCAAGGAGGAAGGCCCCTTCATTTTGAATGTTGTCGACTCAAGGGAAAGGACTTACACAAACCCATTTATGAGAAGGAAATGATGAGAATACTACATGCATTGAAGAAATAGTGCCCTTAATTAATAGGTAGGCACTTCAAGGTAAGAAAAAATCATGATAGTCTTAAATACTTCTTCAAATAAAGACTATCTTAAGAATAACAACAAAAATGGGTGACCAAGATGTTGGGTTATGATTTTGAAATAATCTACAAAAAGGGAAGAAAAATTTTGTGGCAGATGCACTCTCAAGAAAGGATGAAGATGTTGAGGCCTTTCTCTATGCTATCTTGATCATCCAATGAGATTGGATAATAGAAGCGATGGATGAATGGAATAATGAAGAAAACGTGTGGGCTCTAATTCAAAGGTTGCAGTTCCAGTGCATCAGATACATTTACATGGAAAAATTATTCAGTATGGTACCAAAATTGCTCATATTTATGTCAGAAATCCCAACTCAAACAAAAGGCACTCTTGGAATTGCACACCACTTTGGGAGGAGGGCACTTGGGATTTTTGAAAACCTACCATAGGGTCAAGAAGGAATTTTTTTGGGATGGACTTAAAACTGATGTTCAAAGATTTTTGGAAGAATGTTTGGTTTTCCAACAAAATAAGGTGGAAACAATTAAGATCCTGGGTATTTTAAAACCATTATCCATCCGAAGTCAACATTGGGAGGATGTTTCGATGGATTTCATCACAGGGTTGCCAAAGTATGAAGGAAAGAGTGTTATCATGGCGATTATTGATAGACTGACCATGTACGCACACTTTTGTGCACTCTTTCATAATTTCAAAGCCAGTACATTTTCCACCGCATTCATGGAGACAGTTCAAAAGATACATGGAAGCCCAAAGATTATTGTAAGTGACAAAAATCCCATCTTCACTGGACATTTTTGGACATAATTATTTTCTTGTTTGGGTACTCAATTTTCTCATATCTCATCTTATCATCCTCAATCTTATGGACAAACCAAGATAGTGAACAAATGTTTGGAAGGATACCTTTGTTGCTTTGTATCTAATAAAAAAATACAATGGTTCAAATGGTTACCCTTGGAAGAATGATGGTATAACACTTCCTTTCATACTGAAACAAAAATGACACCATTAATGGCACTCTATGGATACCACCCACCTTCCATCACTTCTTGTCTAAAATAAAAATGTAAGGTTCAAGCAGTGGAAGATGACATCGAGCATCAACAACAAGTTCTCCAACTCTTAAAGGACAACATAACCATGGCACAAAATCGCATGAAACAACAAGCATAACAATATCGTAGTGAAAGAATTTTTGAAGTAGGGAATTGGGTTTTTTTAAGACTAAAACCATTCAAGCATATGTCCCTCAAGAAAGACAAGAAGTATAATAAATTATCACGAAAGTGCTATGGCCCTTATAAGGTGTTTCAAAAGATTCGTACTATGGCATAAAAATTGGAGTTGCTTGCATATTCACGAGTAAACCCAGTTTTCCATGTTACATGCTTAAATGAGCTTATAGGTGACAGGATCCCAGTTCAAACTATATTTCCAGAACTTGACGAGGAAGGAAAAATCATATTGGAGCCTGAATTTATCACTGACACAAGAATTCACCAACTGAGGAATAGATCCATTTCAGAGTATCTCATTAAGTGGAGGAAACTACCTACTGAAGATTCCACTTGGGAAGATGAGTCTTTTGCTCAAGATGATTCTTTTACAAAAGCATCTTGAATTACTCAATCGTTGCAGACAACACTTTTCTGAAGGGGAGGGGCATGTTAAGACCTAAATAGTGGCACATTACCCCTTAATTGCATATTACATTAGTAATGTTATTTTATGTATGTCGGCTTGGGTCCATTAGTTGTAACTGTACCTCCTAGTCTCCTATTTATGCCAAGGAGACCTTTTCAATTGGAATCATCTTGTATTTGGAAATTTGTGTGGTGTATAAGGAGGTTTCCCCCTAGAAGAGGCTTATTATCTGAAATTCTCTCTTTTTCAAGGTGTTGAGTACTTATTCTGAGGTTTTTTTATGCTATTTTGATATTTGGTTCTTAACATAATTAATAAAAGAAATTTACTTTAATAATTCATTAAATTAAATTAAATTAAAGAGTATAATTCTTTGTATGATTTTCACAAATATAGACACATAGACCTATATGGAAATACCTGTCTAATTCTACCACTAACATCAACACTCCCTCTTAGAAAGGAAGGTATTTTCCAAAGAGAAACTTGGAACTAATTCTTCCTTCAACTCTGGCACAATGTCACACACATCATCCTGCATTCTATAATTCGTCCAACCCTTGTCGTCAGCTTCTCCCTGAATACTAGAAGTCTTGGAATCAATGATGCTACATATCAATGCCACGAAGTTTGAAAACTTTATCAAAGGTATTGTCTCCCTCAAATTGTTGCTAGAGGCTTCCTTCTCCCGAGAATCCATGAGTGTCATCTCGTATGAACTCGATCTCATTATAGAACTGGAAGGGGCTAACTCCCTCTTCCCCTTTGAAGGTTTACTCCCCACTCTAGAAGTATATTAAATATTCTCATCCTTCAGTTGTTCACCCTTCAAATCCTCCTTCTCCTTGTCCTCTATCACTGAAATCGATCAATGATCCAAGGCTCCCTTGGATATTCTTACATGTTGGACCTTCAACCTATATAAACTTCCCTCTTTGACACCAATTTTCACTGCTATGTCCAGGATACCTCCTATGAACATATGAGTACTTTCCCTTTATTAAAATTAACTAAAAAACCCATGTCCTCCAAAACTAAAATCGAGAGAAACTTGTTCCTCGGTTCTAGTACATAAAACACATCATGGGCCTCTAACGAAGCTCTCGGTTAAAGTTAGAACATGAAAGTTACCTTACCATTCATTGCATACCTAGAATAATCACCAAGATACACATGGGTCCTTGATTCCTCTGTCAGACTATTGAACAACTCATGTGCTTCTAGCTCTAGTTTCTTTTATTAAAATAAATCTTAGAATCCTTTCCTGGGAAAATCCTCCACTGAAGGAATAATAGAATGAAACAAATACCATACCTCAATATGAGTCCTTCGATCTTGATGACTACTATATAACTTGTTTCCCTTCTTCTCCTTTCCTCGAACCCTACCCTACATACTTGAATGAAAGTAATTCTCAACCCACTCTATGAGATCTTACTATATCATTATGTGTGTATTTGTTTCCACTTAGAAACAACCAACACCCGCAACTGAGTGCCTTTGTTTCCATTGTATGACCCTATACATGCAACTCCTCTACTTCCCAGATTTGTTCGTGCTACCAAATCCGTCTATTGTTCCTCCTTCTCGTTTGGACTGATTATATCTCTAAGTGAAATTTGTTCTTCACCCCATGGTAATATCTATGTGAGAAAAAGTACTTATTTTATCTATCTATGAGTTCTCATGTGGCTCAGATATCTAGATGGAATTAATTCTCCACCTTTATGATATTCCCTTGCTGATTGCGAGGCCTCTTATCATTTCTCAAGACACCACCCTGCGAAAACTACCTTTTTACTGTCTGGTACACTGAAATCAATCCTTTGATTTATGTCTTCCATTCTAACGATATGCTAAGACGTTTTGCAAATATAATTGATTTTATACAAAATATATTGGATTTGTTCTTAGTCCTTCAAGAACCCACCTAGACACTCCTGATGTGATATATTTTCTACTATAACCCTAGATCTAAACTTGATCTCTATTCTGGTCATTCAGATCTCATAGATCTATTGATACCATGTGCACTTGGTTTCCTACCAGAGCAACCTAGCTCTAATAAAATGTTGAATTTTATTTTAACCCTATGTATGCTCTGATACCATGTTTAAATTCTTACTCCAACACCTAGGTACTTTGTTGTATAGTGGTTTCCTTACTACAATCAGATTAGCATCTCACAAAACAAACATACACTACTGAAATATTCAAATCAATATCATGCAGTGGAAGAATAAAAAAGGAAACCAAATTAACCACACATGAACACCATAAGTTTTGGGTAAATAATCTTGGAAAAACCCCAGAGGGAAAACCAGTGATGAGAATTATTTTATTATGCTAAAATTAGGGCTCCCATTATAAGGATAATGGCTCGTTGAGATAAATAAAATTGCAGATTAACCTAGCAAGGTCTGACCTATTGTACAATCAATTCTGGCACACTTTTCTAGGAATCTACTACTGTCTCTTCCATGACCCATGGATATCCGTGACTTTCCCCACTATCACCTGCAGATGTACATGATTGTCTCCTATCTGTCCCATGGATGTGTATGTAAAATTTGTATTGAAAACTCCCTATGATACTACACTCTCTTGTGGCTTCCCTTTGTTCAAATCCACTGGGGTATGCCTTTTTTCTCTCTTTTCCTTGAACCGTATGATCTCTACATGAAGGTCCTTTATCACCTATCATATATCTTGAACCATAGCCCTTCGTGGTCCAATTCTCTGTGTCAACTCCCTCAACACCTGTCAAGTGTAATCCTTGGTCCTCTTGAATCACCATCCTTTGTGATCAAATCACTTGAGAAAAGGTCCTTCTCTACTCCTGAGTGTGACCTTGGGGACTCCACACTAGCAGAAATCCTCCTTTTCTATATGTGTGAATATGTCTTCCTCCTTCTCCTAGCCATTCTTTTATAATCATGATTTATAATCTATTGCTAATATCAAAAGTGATATATGGTTGAGATTACTTCTCAAACTCACTTGAGATTTAGATTACATGTTGTATGCTAAGTACTTTTAGAATGTTTCTTAAATAACTCAATTCATTAATTACATAATTAATTAATAAAATTAATTTAATTTAAAAATTAATTTAATTAAAGTAAATTCAAGTGTAGAAGGATTTGGAAAATTTCCACACATCTAGAAACATAGAACTATGTGGAAATACATGTCTTATGCTACTACTAACATCAACACTCCCTCTTAGGGAGGAAGGTATTTCCCAAAGAGCCACATGGAAATGGTTCTTTCTCCAACTCTGGCACAATGTCACACACATCATCCTGCATATTTGCATTCCTTCAACCACGTTGGTTCGCTGCTCCCTGAATATTAGAAGTCTTGGAATTGATGCTGCTACATATCAATGCCATGAAGTTTGAAAACTTCATCTAAGGTATTCTCTCCCTCAATGCGCTCCTAAAATATTCCCACTCCTAATAATTCATCAATGTCATCTCATACCAAATCAGTCTCTTAAAAAAACAAGAAGGGGTCAAATCCCTCTTCCCCTCTAAAGGTATACTCCCCACATTAGATGTCTATGAACTCTACTAATACTTTAGTTGTTCACCCTTCAAAGCCTCCTCCCCCTTGTCCTCTGTCACTAACATCGATCCATGATCCAAGGTTCCCTTGGATGTTATCACATGTTGGCCTTGAAACCTATATAACCTACCCTCTCTCACACCAATGTTGACAACTATGGGAGGGATAGCTCCTTATAAACATATGAATACTTTCCCTTTCTGAAAATTAACTGCAAAACCCATGTGCTACAAAACTAAAACTGAGAGCAAGTTGTTCTTCAGTTATGGTACATAAGGCACATCATGGGACTCTAACAAATATCTTGACCCAAGTTAGGACATTATAGTTCTCTTCCCCTTCATTTCAGACTTGGCATCATCACCAGGCTCCACAAGGGTACTTGAGTCCTTCGTCAGAAATTTGAATAGCTCATGTGCTTCTAGCTCTAGTTGAATTTATTAAAATAAAATATTGGGCTCAATTCCTAGGATAATGGTCCATGCGAGGAATAATACAATGCAACAAATATCATACCTCAAGATGAGTCCTTCAATATAGCTATCCAGTACCTCCCTTGTTTCCCTTGTGCTCCTTTCCTCAAACCCTACCCTACAAACTTGGATGAAACTCCTTCTCCACCCACTCTATGTGATCTTACTATCTCATTCTATGGGTATTTTAAGTCCACTAAGAAACAACCAACACCTGCAACTGAGCACATCTACTACTATTGTACGGCCATGTACATGCCACTACTCTGCTACCCATATTTGTCCATGCTACCAGATCTGTCTTTTGTGTTGCCTTCTCCTTTGGACTAATTCTATCTCTACGTGAAATTCCTTCTTCACCCCATGATAATATCTCTATGAGACAAAGTACTTATTTCCTCTATCTATGAGTTCTCATGTGGCTCATATCACTATATGGAATTCCTTCTCCACCTATATGAGATCTCCTTGCTGACTTCCTATCCTCCTATCATTACTCAAAAAACCATCCTACCAAAATCACCTCTATATTGTCATGTACCCTGAAATGATTCCTTTGATTTTTTTCTTCTAGTTTAATGATATGCTAAGATCTCCTGCAAGTATAATTGATTTTCTACAAAATATATTGGATTTGTGATTAGTATTTCAAGCATCTACCTCGAAACTCTTGATCCCATAGATATGATACTATAACCCTATATCTGAAATTGATCTCTACTGTGGTCACTCAGATCTTATAGATTTGTCGATATCATGTGCACTTGGTCTCCTCCCAGAGAAACCTAGCTCTAATACCATGTTGAATTTTATTTCAACCCTAGGTATTCTCTAATACCATGTTGAAATTCTTACTCTATCATCTATGTACTTTGTTATCTAGTGATTTCCTTACTACAATCATATTAGCATCTCCGAAAACAAAAATACCCTACTAAAATATTCAACTCAATATCATGAAACAAAAGAATAAACAAGGAAACCAAATCAAGCACACATGAACAACTAAATTTTTGGGTAAATACCTCTGGGAAAACCCCAGAGGGAAAAAACGTGTTAAGAATGATTTTATTATGCTAAAATCAAGGCTCATGTAATAGGGATAATGGCCCACGGAGAAAAATACAACTGTAGACTAACCTGGCACAATATGGACTTCTATACAATCAATTCTGGCACACTTTTATAGGAATCTATGGTTGTCTCTTCTGTGACCCATGGATATCTGTGACTTTCCCCACTTTGATCCATGTATTTCTACGACTATCTCCTCTGTGGCTCGTGGATGTGTACGGAAAAATGTACGAAAATATCTATACGCTCCAACACTCTCATGTGGATTCCTTCTATTGAAACTCACCTGCGTATGCCTTTGTCTCTCTTATCCTTGACCTATAATGTCTTTAAATGAAGGTCCTTCTTAACCTATTCAATTTCCCGAACCACATTCCTTCATGATCCAATACTCTGTGTAGAATCCCTCAACATGTTTCAAGTGTAATCCTTGGTCCTCTTGAATCACCATCCTTCGTGATCCAAGCACTTGAGTAGATGTCATTCTCTACTCCTGAGTGTGACCTTGGAAACTCCACACTAGAAAAGGTCCTCCTTTTCTATCTGTGTGAATGTGCCTTCCTACTTCTCCTAGTCTTTCTTTAGTAATCATGAGTTATAATCTATTTCTAATCTGAAAAGTGATCTACGGTTGAGATTACTTCTCACACTCACTTGATATTTAGATTACATTATGCATGCTAAGTACTTTTAGCATGTTTATTAACTAACTCAATTAACTAATTACATAATTAATTAATAAAATCAATTTACTTTAATAATTCCTTTAATTAAAGTAAATTCAGGAGTAAAAGGATTTGGAAGATTTCCACACATATAGACACATAGACCTGTGTTGAAATACATGCTCGATTCTACAAATAACAATTAAAATATGTAGCTATGGTCAGGGCTACTACCGAGGAGCAAGCCACCATGCATGATCAATACTTGGATTTTATTTACTCTTAGTATGGTACTCTTTATGATATTATCCTGCATGTTCCAATGCCATTTATAGATCCGAAGAATCCAAACCCAGGACCCCATCTCGATGGTGTGGTGGGTTTTGTTTCACATGTCTATGTGGGATAGTTAGCCGATGATATGGGTCACATGTCTATCTCATCACACCTATCAAATTCTATATCTAATTCTCAAACTATAATAGTCGTTTCTTATACATATGAGATGAATTCGATGCAATCCACGTAGCCAAAGAATCCTCAACAACCTGGAGGAAAGAAGAAGAGGAATAAAAATAAAAGTTCCAACACTAAACAAGGAACAAATCCCACCCAAAATAATCAAGGGGGAATAACGAAAGAGAATAATAATATAAGATTCCTTTACACGATTTGTGGGGAGGAACACCGTAGTCATCAATGTCCCAGGAAGGATGAGATCCATTGGTATTTGTCTCAGCAAAGAGGTGCCTAGTGTCCCTTTGTCTGAAATCATCCTTTTCACCCTCAAAATCAACACATTGTTTCAACAAATCCTATCCCTCTGTAAGGGGGCATGGAAACTACCACTAAATACAAGGGGTATTCCTCAAATTCCATAGTTTTCATGTGTGACCATATGGTCAAATTGCAGACTTGAGACAAGAACTATGAAAATTATGAGCCTACTCATTTTTTTCATGAATCAACATATTATTCCCAACCTCGTGGCCCTATTTAGATTTAGAATCCATCCTTTAACACACTAACCCCCCCCCACAAAGGGTGTTCTTTGACGAACAAAAAACAAACCAAATACATGAGCCTCCCACAGCTACAATATTGTGGAAGACTTGGCTCAAGCACCCTGTTCCATGTCTGCACTCAAATTTCTCCAAATCTTCCCTGTGAAGTGGAAACCTTTTTGTTTTCCATAGGTGGGGTTCATCCCTCAGAGGCGAGTTTGATAGCCTTTGATCCTGATCAATTTCATCATAGGATTTCCCATCAAATCGCTTTCTAGATCAAAGTAAGAATGATCGAGACAAATATACTTCACACTATGAATGATAAAAGAGCCTCAAATTGTATCATGTTTGTATTTTTGGAAGGCTCTTGGATATCCTAATATTGACACTTCTGCAACATTGTTGATAGCATATGATGCACATATTTTCCATCCCCATGTGATAATCACTACCTTACCCAACAAGTTAAGTGGTAATATTGTTTCTATTGTTCTTGAGGTTGTCGATGCACTTCTTGAGTACAATTTTTTACTCAGGATCACTTGCTTCTATGAGATGACTACAGTTTTATTGTCGGTCTTTAGCGTGTTACTCTTCCCTCATCAAGAGAAAATAGTGACAATAGATCAAATCACGTTTTGTAACCCAAACTTGGATCTAATAAGAGGTATAATGTACCCTGTGTTGGTGATACTGAACAATATTATATGAGTGTGGGTGCAGGGATGTTTAAATATCCTTCCCTCATTGGAATATTTCCCCTTCACCCACCACCTCTTGCTGCAAACATAAACCCTATCAAAATGATTTCATCATTTATGAGGGGATCCCTCAACTTTGTTCATCCATTGGTTGTACCATGTCCCAAGGATGTTGAATCATATGGATCTTCCATCCCACTCTCAGCGGTTGATATCATTGATCCAAAAATATTGTCAACATCAACTGATACTAGTCAATACGTCCATTCTCATATTGAGTGTTATCAAACTACTTCTCCCATATGGGTTGTTGACTCTGTCAGTTCACATGGTTTCCTAAATACCGAGTTTCCTTCCAATAAGGCCATCCTATATGTCATGGCTTCCCTATATAATCCCAAGGATGAAGTGATGCATCAATCATGTTGTCTTGATTCATAACCGATGAGAGTTATAATGATTTCATGATCTAAGACTACAAACATTTTCTAGGTAATCTAGTATCCCTCCTAGTATTGACCCTTTTCTTCATTGGTTATCTTGTTCAAAAATTACCATTGAATTCATTGCTTCCCATTATACCAAACATTTATTCTTCGTACCTCCTTCACGTCTTGATGGAAATCATCAAGGATATTCCCTAGCTCATGAAACCAATCAGGATGGGCATCTTTGGTCACATAGATTCATTTATGTGTGGCATGGCCCCAACATGGTGTGCCATATGGTATCAACAACTTTTCATGAGTTTATAGATTATGAAAAAGATCATTGGCCTGAGCCTAACCATGGGATCTACTTAGCGTAAAACATCAATATGTGTAGTGCCTTGTACATATGTGTGTGGTGTGAGTGATTTTTGTTTTTCATATATCTTATAAAAAAGATCCAAAATTATTTTCTTTTTTGAGATTTCACTATGCGTTTTGACCATGAAATCTAGTTTACATGTTTTGACAGGATTACGATGACTCTTTTTTACGAAAATGGCGGCTTCCACTGAACTTGAGGTACTTATTCCCAAACTAGCATATAAGGATATATTTTTCAGTGCGATACCATTTTGTATTATTAAAAAATTTGTTTGTCATCACTATGCCTTATGTTCGGTCATGTTAGGTGGCGACACTAGCCACTCCATTTTTGCATGTCGTAACTTGTGCGGTATTTCCTACCCTCCATTGTATCCCTAGTTATCATCGAGATTCACATTCAATGTCAATGCTATGATTTCCTATGGGCTAGGGAACCATCCTATAGTCCCACTATGACTTGACGTTGAGACTCATTTTCCTCTCTTCATCTATATTTTTTCCATATCCCAAAGGGGTTCCCATATTTTTAGGTTTCTTTATGGTCGCCTATGCATGTTTCTTGCATCATTGACCCCATCGTTGCACTTCTATTTTCCCAATTTCCATTAGCCACTTCTATAGTATCCTTCCACCATCCAACTCTTGCATGATTCCTTCTCTGTTTTTCATCCATATACACATGGAGGCAACAACTGCTAAGGGTGGATATAGCTTTCTGGTACCATTGTCATTCATATTTCTTAGGTTGTTTCCATGCGCTTGGAACGTAGGAGCATGTTGTTAAGCCACTTATTCTCTCCAGATGATTACACTTTCATATCATATTTGGACACATTAAAGGAAATGAAAAATATACATATTGAGTACCCTTTTATCTCGTTTTCATACTCGTTAAAATAAATGAAAAAGACACCATCACAAATATACTTTTAATTATTTTTCGGGATCATTAAAGTTGAATGAAAAATACACTATAAAGCATACTTTTATCTCTCTTTCAATCTTTTTAAAACATCAAGAAGATATCTTATAGTCCAAAAATTCCCTACCTATGCATACATGGCATTGGCCTTTCCACTTATACAATTTTCCAAATTACTACTGAGGATCCTTCTTTAAAAACTATTTTTTGGAACATGTATGCGCCTTGTTGAACTACAATTTGTGTACACAGGCTATATGCATACTATTTATCCTGCGTACATATGTGAGATGCATACTATACAACCCGTGTTTACCTCCAAATGTTGCAAAAAATATATAATTGCAAGGAATTCAGAGCAATTTACGAGCTATCGAGGTTTTCTGAACCATTTCACCCATTGTAGCTCATCCCCAAACTAAATAACCATATTTTTCTCATATAAAAGAGGTATTGGGGTCCCATTTACAATAAAAAGAAAGAGAATAAGAAAAAATTTCCAAAATCCCTTCCCCTTCTTAGCCCAAATTTTGCAGCATATTTTGAGATTTGGCCTCAACATTCCCCTCCAACCCTTTCTCCTAATACAACCCTTTCCCATTTCCTAAGTGATAAGTTGGTTGTGAGAAGAAAGCATGGGATCAATGCACTTGGAGCCATGATAGAGAAGCTTGGACTTGGTTCGCAAAGCGTTTTCTGAAGAAGTTTGTAATCTTTTTTATATTTATATTGAATAAAAGAGTCCTTTCCTGTCCCAATATATTGTGTCTTTATGCTTTTATTGATTAATGAATCTATGTCTATATATGATTATTTAAAGTGATAAGTATATATCATATATGTTGTAGCATTTTTTACCTAAGTTTTTTTAGGTCATCATTGGGAGGAGACCCACAATAAAGGAAGCTACAAAGGTTAAATAGGTCTACACCAGCCGCAACGACCAAAGGTACACCTATTGATCTTTTTTCCTCTCTCTTGTCTTTCAGTTTAGATAGTTTTAGAGTAGATTAGGAATATCAATGTATTTTAATGGAAGTCAATGCTATGCATGTACCTCAACCCAGTATAGTAATAGGGTGATTTCCCCCGCCAGTAGAATTAGTGACTCCACTAGGGAGTATCTCTAGGGTATTAGTGGGAGATCTTGGTTAGGTTTGATTTTCAGTTTCTTTCTAAGTTTTCTGAGTGTTCTAAATCAGGTTGGTTCTCTGGTTTCCTTCCAGGTTCCTACCATCTTCCCTTTCCTAAGTTTTTTGTCCAAATTTTTTCTTTTGTTTTGAAAATGTACAGAGGTGTACACACCCTGTTCTCTATACAACACACGTACATATGCAGGCTGGCCGTTCACAACACGTGTCTTTGTTGTTTTGGAGAATTGTTTCAAAATATTTTCCTTTTCCTATAGGAAACTTGTGGTTCCCATTTATTCCTAAGTTCCATAAGATTTTGTTATTTTTGGTTTATATATTTTGAAGGCTCGGATTTTTTATGAAATAAAAAAATAAATCATGTTTGTCTCTTTGTGTTTCCTAGATTTTTTGGCTTATTTTTAGCTTGGAATTTTAAGAAAAGTGAGTTTCATTCTTGTCTCTCTGTGTTTCCTAGACTTTTTGGCAATGAATCGTGTATTCTGCAATTTGTTTTAGCATCTTTTGTTATCTTTTCTTTGATTGGAAGAAAAATTAAAAGAAAAAAACTAGTTTTTAGGTCTCTTTCTTTCTTTGCATTTGCTTTGCATTGTTAATTGAAAAAGAAAAAGAATTTAGCATAGGGTTGTGTTTTCTTCTCATCTTAAATATTTTCAAAAGAAAAAATAAGAAATAAAATCATTTCATTTTCTCTTTTGTTTTACTCAAAAGTTGCATTGTGCATTTTGCATTGAAAGGAGAAAAGATTACATTTTTACGTTTGAAGGCTTGTTCATGCATTCTCTTTGTGAATGCGTTAGATGATCAAGACTTCATCTCACTAGGTCAAAGCATTCAGATGGGTAGTTTATTTCGTTTGTATCTTTTTAAGATTTTCTTCTTAGTGGTGTTCTCTGTGCTCCCTAGTTTTCCATAGCAAGTTAGTCATTCATTTCTTTGTGTCTTTGACGTAAGGTAGTATACCACCTACTCCACCGATCGTGAGGAATTTTCAGTCTTCCGCTTAGAAACGTGGAGCCACCTATTTATAGGCATTGTTTTTTATACTATTGGTTCACCTGAGTCATCGTGTGAGACTTTTACAATCTTGAGTGATCCCACAAGGGAAGAACCTGTGCATAATATCTTCATGGAAAAATTTATTGACGATACCAACCAAGGAACCCCTTCACAAGGGGATTCTTGTGCTTTTCCTTTCATTGGAAATGTTGGTGTCCATTTGATGTCCACTTTGTACATTCATGGGTTGAATGTGGGACTACTGGTTCGGTTGGGTACCATTCCAAATGTCCTTAATGTTCTTGACCCTTCTTATTTAAACACCTTATGTCATGGGAATCATGTTGATGTTCCTTTGTCAACAAAGTATTCTCTTCCTCCTTATGCCTTCTCTGGTGAAAGTCTATCTACTAGTAACCAAAAGTTTAAATGAAATAGAAAGAGGAGGAAGAAGAAGAAGAAATCACCAACCTCTGTGAGTCATGTTGGAGATAGGTACTCAACCTCTACAAGTCATGTTCAATACCAACAACCAACCTCTGTAAGTATTGATGGGGGAAAACATCATGTCACTGCTAGACATACTGGTGATAGGTCTGTAGCCTTTGCAAGTCATGTTATCAACCAATCACCAACCTCCAGAAATCATGTTGGAGATGTGAAACCAACCACTGCAAGGCATGTTGGGGGCACAAACCTATTCCCTGTGATTCATACTGGAGTTCAAAAACCAACATATGCTAGTCATATTGGAGAGTTTTCAACAACCTCTGTGAGTCATGTTGAGGAAAAGAAACTAGCCACTGCTAGTCATGCTGGGGGAAGTGATTCTATTGAGAAAAGTAGATGGATAGGACGTAAGCCTAAGTTACCTTGTAATATTTTCAAGAGAGATAGCCTTACTCATTTATTACTGGACATCCAAAGGAACAATGATTGTGGTCCTTGTCTGCAAGTTCTTATTATTCTTAATCTTCTAAGGTTTACTCATAGTATTTTCAACTAGTGGTTGAGAAAGTGGTCATGTCAATCCAATATTCATCTAATCCCACTCCTCTTCTGGGGGTGATGCACCTTTAGACCATGTTGTCTCACAACCTATTCAGTCAATGGTTAAGAAAGGGGCCATGTTGATGCAATCTTAGGCTAATCCCACTCCTCTTTTGGGGATTGATGCGCCTTTAGACCATGTTTTCTCATAGCCTATTCAACCAGTGGTTGAGAAAGTGGCCATGCTAATAAAATCTTTGGCTTATCCCACTCCTCTTTTGGGGGGTGATGCACCTTTCGAACATGTTGTCTTGTAGCCTGTTCATCCAGTGGTTGAGGAATTGGTTGTGTTTATACAATCTTCAGTTGATCCCACTCTTCTCTTGGAGAGTGTCAAGTCTATGAAAGTGGTCACGCTGATGCAATATTTGGATGGTCCCACTCTTCTGATGGGGAGTGATGTGTCTACCGACTATGTTTTTAGAATTTCCATTTTAGTATTGTCAGAACAAGGGGGGATTCTGCTCACTTTGAGCACACCCCCTACAAGTCCTAGGATGTATTCCTTTGATTGGAATGACCTTGTTGAGTCTCATATTACTTCTTATGTACCATTTCAAATAAAGGTTGAATTTAATTCAAAAATATTTTACCGATGTATTGTAGATGAAGGAGCCTTCGCAAGTATTTTATACTCCTTGGCTTGGCAAGCTTTGGGCTCTCCTGATATTGCGTTTGCTTCACATGAGATGTTTTATTTGATAGACATCCTAGTGAGTATTTGGGGATCCTTCCTCAGTTTCCTATCTTGTTAGGTGGGAAGACTGTCATTTTTTATGTTATAGTGGTGCAAGGCCCGTTAGATTTCAATATGCTTCTCGAACGTGATTATGTATATGCTATGAATATTGTGGTGTATACGCTCTTCAGGGTGATGCATTTCCCGCACAATGGAAGCATTCTCACTAAAGACTAGTTGGCATCTGATAATCACCATCCTAATTCGGCGTTAGTACATGCTACCCCTTTATATGTTCCTAGTATCCATGTAGAATCTACCCCGCCACATGTTAATTATGTGGCGTATTATCCTTGATGTACAATTACTCCTAAGAATGAAATTCTTCACTCATGTTTTCCTTCTCGAGACTTGGTATCAACAATTGATCCATTGGTTTATCTTATTGGGGAATGGGAGCCCTTGCTTCCCCCTCTTGGTCTGAGTGATATTGAGTTTCCTTTCGAGTCTCATCTCGTTGTTTGTAGATCCTCAATACCTTGTGCTTATGATTCTTCATTGATAGACTATGTCAGTCCTAGCCAGAATCTCCATCATTATATGGAATATGGTCAGTTTGATTCTCCCTTCAGGACCATCAACCCTCCTCATTTGTGTGATTTTTTGTATATTTAATTTCCTTCAAATGAGACTATCCTTGAAGCTATGACTACAAATTATATTCTGTGGAAATATTTACACTGTGGTTTATGTTTTGTTCCCTTTTGGGAGACTTTTTAGGTTGACTATCGAAGAGACTCTTGGTTAGTGTTATAACCCTAAATTGCACTATCCCTGCTTGCCTGGCATCAGGCCTACTCATTTCCTTTCCTTGCCAAAGCCATGCTGAACAGACTCTTCAAAAACCTCCTCAATCAAGTAACCCGCACCCTAACTTAACACTGGGCACATTGGGACGCTGGCAGGCCTTCTGCAGCACGCGTGTGAACGTTGGCTAGCCCACTACAGCCCGCGTTTACCTAACAAAGCAAAAAATCAGGAAAGTTTCTATGGGGACGAAGAGCTTTTTGTCAGTTAACTGGAACTCCCAGCCATGCATGGCCGAGAGTTCGCCTAAAACCCTATCTCCTTCCAGCCTATAAAAGGAGAGGTAGGGGTACTATTCAAAGGAGGAAAAAATCATAGCAAAGAAACTCTGCCAAATTGCCAAGTCCGTTTTGTCCCAACCCTTTAGCCTTGCCTCAAGCTTTAGGAGAAATTCAAGCAAAAGCAGTTGGAGGACAAAAGAAGAGGAGGATCCCAGGATCAGGATCGAGGAACGGTGGTCGGTCTCTGTAATCATTGTAAGTTGGTTCATATTGAGATTAATAAAAAGATACTTTTCCCGTCCCGAATACATGAGTCTTATCTATGTTATTTGATTTGTGTTTAATCTCTAACCCTCTAGTAGATCAGTAGAATGCATGTGTAGTTTTGTCTTGATTGCAGGATCGCTTTGTGGAAGGAGCAGCAGCAGCAAGGAGATAAAAGCTCAACGGAGGATCTACTTCAACCGTCGATAAAAAGGTTAGTTGATTCTTCCAATGTTTGCCTGAGAAAAAGGGTTATAGGTTTGGGTAGGAGGTTAAAAGTTATTCTTGAAGGGTCATGATCTGCATGCAAGTTTAAAGCCCTAGCTTGTTAGTCCGTAGGGTAGAAAAACCCCACAACAGAATTGGCGACTCCACTGGGGACAATATTACTCTTAGGGTTTCTGGATTTGGTTAAAGATCTTTTGGGTAGTTCAAAGAATTTCAGTCTTTGTTTCTTTGTTTATTTTTTGTTGTCTGTTAGGTCAATGCTAGCAGGGAACCTGGTTATCAATACTTGTCTTCCTTGACTGATGCTTGACATTGATTCTCGGGACAAACAGAGGTACCCGCGGCCTACAAAAGCCCTGCCCGCGGGTAACCCGCACCCTAACCTTCTACAGCCCGCGGGTGACTGCCTGCTGTAGTGGTTTCAGTAGCGTGTAGAGACCAGGAAGCTTAAGAGGCGGTCTCCTCTTCCCTGTCAGAAGTTTACCTTCTCAGGGGGCTTTTTGGATCCTGTCTGGGTCTTGATTAGTTTATTGTCTTGCTTTCAGTCAGCCTTATTGTTTTGGTTGTCCTTTTCATTTGTTTTCTTTTTTCGCAAATTTTTCTTTTTTCTGTTGAAGTAATAGCACCCAGAAACCTTTTAGAGACCCTGGTTGTTAATACCAGAGGCCTTTTTCAGGTCTGGACTGTCTGTGTGTTGTTATATCTCAACTTTTATACAGACCCGCGGCCTGTTTAAGGCTAGCCTGCGGGTACCCGCGCTCTGTAGAAGCTCATCACGCGTTTGCCCGCGTGCTGTATTGGTGACAGTCGCGGGCTTGATTGGCAACTTTCAGCTTGGGTGGGGCAGTCATCCCCTCCTGTGGTGAGAATATCTCCTCTCAGGGGTCTAGAGTCTGGGGCTGCACAGTCAGCAGGTTAGGGCATTTCCCCCTTAGCTTGTGTTTGTTATTTGATTTTTTGATAGAAAAGACAAAAGAGAAAAAAAAAAAAAAAACTTTGTTTTATGGTTTTTAGGCAAGTGTTAGAATTGGTGTCGTTGTGATTGCTTTATTGCATTTTTGCGCTCTGATTCTGTTTGCGATCTGCGCTTTAAGCCAGAGTTTTCTATTTATTTCTCTTGGTTTTGATCTTGTCATCATTTTTCCTTGTTGTGTTATTTTACAACGAAATAAAAAAAACAATTTCTTTTTTCATTTTCTTCTGGATTTGAGGATTGTGTTGTTGCATCAGTAGCTTGGAAAGAAGTCTTGTTGCATAAGTTTTGCAGTACATGTCTATTATAAGTAGCTCGCAGATCTGAGTGAAATTCCTTCATATTTACTACATAAAATCTTAGTAATTTCAGAAAAAAGAAGTCTTTCTTGTTGAAAAGTTGTTGGTTTTGCATTTTATCAAAAGTTTTTTGGTTTCCAAGAATTTTTGTTCATTTTTTCCTAGAGTCTTTTTACACACCATCAGTTTCACTTCCGCACCTTGAGATTTAAAAATCCCATTAAAAGCAACGCTAAATAAAATCAAGTAGACTTTTCTGTTTGTAGGGTGCATACACTAGCTTAAGAATAGGGCCTTGTAATAGGTTGGAGAGTAAATTCTCCAAGGCCACCCAAACCAAACATTGGAGTCTGTCAATAGGGAGTGTAGAAGTCCAGTTACGGAAAGTTATTCAGGACCCCCCTCTAACACAAGGGCTAAACACGAGGTCGCGTAAGGAAAGGCAGCGGAGATAACCCCTCCAAAGCTGGACCGAGCGTTGTGGAGAACACATATAGAGGATCTGTTCAGGGATTCCGTCATTTGCATTTTCCACGGAGCTTCGTGGGTCTTGAATCCGTTCGAGGTCCTCAGTCATCTTCCGGAACACTTGCTCTCGATACCCTTGACAGGTTTCGGGCTTGATACCCTGCTCATTGTGGTCTACCCGACTTCCGACTGTACCCGCCTGATAGCTGTTCACGTGCTAGCAAACTATTTGCCAATCTTTGCTAGGGACATACATAGGTGACTGCGGGGGTATACCACGGTACCTAGGACGGACATCGGACCAACTCTTTGCAGAGTATACCCGGAGGGTGCTTCCGTATTCGAGTTGCACTTGCACCGGTAAGTTTCTCTAGTGTTGGTTGTTGTAACTGTTCTTCCTACTAGTTTAGTGCTTGCTTGATTTATCTTCTAGGGGCTTTCTTTTAGTGCGTGTTACTATTTGTTCATGTAGAATACCTTAGCGTGTCGTGAATCTTCTCACATTGTGGAGGATTCAGAGCTCCTCCGGTCACGAAGGCTTCTGGGCCTGCTGCCGGTGATACTGGAGCCACCCCCGCCACCACTGAGGCGAAAGCTAGACCATCAAGGGTCTTTCGAAGCAACCAGGGATTTTGAGCCCGAACAACCCCTCGAGGCATCGACCGCCAATCTTTGATGGGTTGAATCCTCAAACGCTGATTCTTGGCCTGACATTATTGTGCCAATTCAATTTTACGAAAGCCTATCAGTGCCTAACCCAGTTATGGAACAAATCACTTCCTCTAGGACTTCTTCCATTCCCATCACTGTTGCTACCATAGGAGAAGCTTCTCATAACCTGCCATTGTCGACGGTTCGGGCCACCCTGGTCTCGGCCGCAACTACATCACATAGTGGACCGTCCTCATCTATCGCGACAGCCACACAACCTTACACACCTAGTGCGACAGGCGCTCCGTTTTCATACGATATGCCTAGTTCAGGTACTTTTCCTGCACTCACTTCCAGCATTTCACAGACTTTGGGTTTAGGGGCAGGGAGCTCAAATGCTTCCCTGCAAGGTCAACTTGGGGGCACTCATGTCCTTTTCAATGTTTTTCCTTACATTGGAGGTCATATTCCTCCTTCGTCCCCGTCGCTTGGTGGATTGCATCAGCAGTCCACCGGGCCAACTACACACACGAGTCTACTTGGAGCCGGGAGTCAAGGAACACCTGCACAAACTTTGTCGGTAGGTTCGTCGTCATTCATCTCGAACGGGACGTTTGGTAATAACACCCTCACATCTGCTTCTTTCCCATCAGGGGGCACACCTATTTTTGGACAGTCTACGCTGGCACAGGGTACTATTCCTGCACCGGGGGCACATTTACCAGTACCTTGGAACTCAGGACAAGGATCCGTTCCTTCATATGGAATGCCATTCTGGGGAAATTCTTTCCACAGCCAATGGAACCCCGGACAGGCCTCTATGCCTCTCCCCACAGGACCGGCATGGGGGAATCCTTCCCAAAGTCCCTCAAATACGATGAACGCCCAACATCCTATGTCCTTCATGGGGAATCAACAAATGATGTCTCCTCAAATGCAAAACCCTTACGCTGTTCAAGGCCAAGGTTTCTACCAAAACCCTGGCCAACAACAAAACTTTTCCTGGCAACCTGGTGCTAGTCAAACCCCAGGACCCTTTTATCCTATCTATCAGCAGCAACCTAAACTACCTTTCTTGGCAATGCTACACTTGTCGGATTTAACATGGTTGTTGAATGATCCTATCTGTCACGATCCGCGTTGGCCTCCTATGCTGACGAAGTTGCCTTCGGACATCCCAAAGTTCGAAGCCAAGACTAATGAAGATCCAGGTGATCACGTGACCACTTTCCACTTATGGTGTTCATCGAACTCACTGAAACATGACTCCGTCCAGTTGCGATTGTTTCAACGCACTCTTATTGGGAGTGCCGCGAAATGGTACATAGAGCTTGATCTTTCACGAGATTCCTTTTTTGGCGAACTGGCTATGGCTTTCCTTAACCATTTCCAGTTACCTGTTAGATACGACACCGGCACAGAGTTGCTAGCCAATTTCGAGCAGATGTCAGCAGACCATATCTCAGATCATATTTGAGAGTGGCGATGTCAAAAGAGTCTTATCAAGGTACCCGCCCCACCAGCATTCCTTCTTGAGTGGTTCCTTAAGTCTTTAGTTCCACATTTATCCAAAGACGTCGCAACTTCAGGGGTCTTCTCCAAGGAAGAGGCCATCATGAGGGCTCAACAGTTTGATCTTATCTATTCTCAGTCTGGTCTATTGTACACCATCCTGCCGGATGCACCACGATCGATTTTGGACAAAACCAGACAGAGAGCCGGACCACATGCTGATGGTATAGTTGGTTCAACACAAACCAAGCTCGCTGAGCAATTATCAAAACAATTGCAGCAGTTAGCTATACAACACTCAGCGGCCAGCCAGACTACTGCTTTGGCTGCTCCTCCTGCTCAAACATCGGAGGTACATTCTGTACAGATGACTAACCCAAAGGCCAACCAGCAGCCTGAAGGAAAGAAAAAACAATGCAAGAAGAGTAAGGGGGATAAGAAACCAAACGATAATGCTGGCGAGGGCACCACGAAAAAGAAGAGGGCGAGATATACGTGCAACCTTTGTGTGGAAGACCACCCAACCCATTTATTCCCTCGACTTGCAGATGCCCAGAAGTTTGTCACGTAGCAACAACAAGCTATGTTGACTAATCCCTTTCAGCATGGGAAGAATTTAACTCAAGCCTCTACAAGTACGGAGGGGGGCAACCACGAAAACTTTCCTCCCCCAAACGGTTCATCTTCCGCAAACGTATATATGATGAAAAGTGACGCTTTCATAGCAACTAGAGCTCACGATTATAGCAAGCCAAGTGCCTCTAAGAAGGGAAAAGAAGTCGAGATCCCATCTCTTCCTCTACAGATCGACAAGATGTTGGGTGAAATAATGACTCGCATCCCAAAAGGTGTGTTTAAAAGAGCTTCTCATAATCCAAACGCAAGGGCCACCCAGAACTACTCTGTGGTGGAAGATTTGTCACAAACCCCTTGTGCTATGTTTGCTTTGGAGGTCCTCCAAAGTTTCCCTGCTCAGAGAAAAGCCTTGTTGACTACTTTGGGCTCTTCTGAGACTTGTAACCCGGGAACTATCATGTTAGATACGACTGACTTGAAACCTCGTTTTCCTTACCACGTCGCGTTTCAGATAGTAGTGGCTCACCCCACGAAAACTTTTACACGAAATATCTTCCGCATGGTGGTAGACGAGGGCACTTCAAATTGCGTTATGTCGTTAGCATGCTAGAAATCCATTGGTCAACCTGAGTTGTCTCCGTCACCTACTCTCATCACCGCGTTCGATGGTCGTTCTTTCCGACCGCATGGTATCATCCCTTCTTTCCCTGTGCAGTTGGGGGGGAAGACCGTGTGCGTCGAAGTAGAGGTAGTCAATGCCCCCATCGATTACAATCTATTGTTGGGTCATAGTTGGACTTATGCAATGCAAGCAGTGGTCGTTACAGTTTTCCGTGTCCTATTGTTTCCACATGAAGGCCGGATAGTGACCATTGATCAGTTGTCTTTCTCTCGACCTGACCTAGCCTTGGGGGCATCCACAGTTCCCATGGTAGATAATCCTCAAGCCGGTGTCGTCAATATAGGAGTTGGTTTGTGCCCATCTTTGATGGGTACCTTCGATTACCCACCTCCTCAGGGCGATGTCAAGTTTATTTCGACTCACCATAAGGCCGAGATTTTCCATGTTTCGTCATTCCGCACAACTTACTTTGAGGATCCGTGGATTCTTCCTTCCCCATCAGACACGATGGATGCGACAGGGCACCCCAACATGTCCATGCCCTTGTCGGCTGCTGAAGTAGCCTACTCTTTAGTCCAGCAAGCTTCAGCTACTCCCGATCCAACTCCCACACAAGAGTTGGATCCACTTCCAGAGCCTATCTGGGCTCAGGATTCTCTTGTCGACACCGATTCGTTAGATTTAGTCTTGCCTTCAGATGAAGCTATAATCTAAGCAATGACTGGTCCGGACAGACCTTGGGATGATTTGCACCATAGATCATATTTCCTCCCAGAGTTACACCGAATCGAAGTAGGAGAATTCACCGTCACCATGACGGGAGATCAGCCTTTGCCCATTAACCTCTTAGCTACACAGGATATTTACGCTGAAGGCAATATGGCGACCATCGCTGCCATGATACCCATAAATATCTCCCGCAACCCCGGCATCATAGAGAATGTCTTCATCGGGGCGGATTGCTCCTCTGAAGAGATTCAGATTTACACAGATTTGTTTAAAGAATTCCGCGATGTTTTTGCTTGGTCTTATGAGGAAATGCCAGGTATCGATCTGAAAATCGTTGAACATGAAATCACTACGTATCCTGATGCTAAGCCTGTTCGACAGAAACCGAGTCCAGTTAATCCTCGGAAAGCAGCATCCATCAAGGCTGAGGTTGAGAAATTTCTTAAGGCAGGGTTCATATACCCTATTCACTTGACTCAATGGGTGTCAAATCCCGTGCCAGTCGATAAGAAACAAGGCACGATTCGTTTCTGTACTGATTTCTGTGATTTGAATAAGGCATGTCTGAAAGATAATTATCCAACCCCATTCATCGACCAGATCATTGATGAGTGCGTCGGTTGTGAAGCCTTTTCATTCATGGATGGTTTCTCGGGCTATAACCAAATCTGAATTAAACCCGAGGACCAACACAAAACAAAATTCATTTGTCTGTGGGGTACATTCGCCTATCGAAAAATGCCTTGTGGTCTCAAGAATGCTCGAGCTACTTTCCAGTGGGCCATGTCTTTTGCGTTTCATGACCTCAAACACATAGTCGAGGCCTATCTTGATGATCTAGCATCATGCTCTCGCAAACGAAAAGATCATCCTATGCACCTCCGACTAATCTTTGAACGCTGCCGCTACTTCAGGATTTGCTTGAATCCCAACAAGTGTAGTTTTTGTGTCACGTCGGGACGAATGTTAGGTTTCATCATTTCAACAACGGGGATCATGGTGGATCCTCTTAAGGTGGAGGAAATAGTCCAGTTACCCCCCCCACGCACAATTTTACAACTTCAAAGTCTTCAAGGCAAGGCGAACTTCTTACGACGCTTCATTGCCAACTATGTCGAAATTACCAAGGGCTTCATGCGTTTACTGAAGAAAGGCGTTCCTTTTCTTTGGGATGAAGCAGCACAACGCTCTTTCGATGCATTGAAACACGCCCTTACAACCGCACCTCTGCTACGGCCACCGAGTTATAACAAGGATTTCCTATTATATCTGGCTGTCGTGGAGTCAACCATAGGCATGGTTTTAGTTCAGGAAGATGATTCATTTTCTGAATACGTGATCTATTACCTGAGCCGAGGCCTCATAGGACCGAAACTTAATTATACCCATCTTGAAAAACTTACGTTGGCAACAGTACATGCCGTTCAACGGTTCCGTCACTATGTTCTGTTTCATAAGACCACCGTCGTAGCTATCGTGAATCCATTTCAGTACATGTTGACACGACGAGTTATCGGCGGAAAAATCAGTAGATGGATGGTTATCCTCCAAGAATTTGACTTAGATTTTGTTTCAGCAAAGTCCAAAAAGTCGTTGGTTTTCGTAGAACTTATCTCGGAACTTCCGGTTGAGTCAGGTGACGTTGTGCCTGAGGAATCGCCTATCCGGGGGGATATGTTTTTGATCGAATCGTCTGACCCCTGGTACGGAGATATACTTATCTATCTGCAGACTTTGAAGTGTCCTACCTCTGCTTCTCGTGATGAGCATCGGCGGATCCGCCATCAGGCCAAGAACTATCTTATACTCAATGATACTTTGTATCGGAGAGGTGTAGATTGTATCTTGCGTCGATGTCTCACTCATGAGGAGGCCGTCATAGTGCTCAACGATTTTCATATAGGAGCTTGTGGCGGCCACTTATCCGGGTTGGCAACAGCCCAAAAAATCTTACGAGCAGGTTACTTCTGGCCCACGCTTATCAAAGACTGTATTGAGTCGGTCAAGAAGTGCCATCCGTGCCAAATCTTCTCACGGAAGATGAGGGAACATCTAGCTCCGATGTTTCCTGTTATCACCGTCAGTCCTTTCACCAAGTGGGGGATTGATTACACTACATGCAACCCCCCATCAGCAAGGAGGCACCACTATATCATTGTGGCTGTCGACTACTTCACTAAGTGGGTCGAAGCCATGCCGACGTTCAAAGATGATGGAGAGACTGCGGCTCTCTTCTTATTTAACCAGATTATAGCACGGTTCGGAGTCCCGAGAGAGATTGCCAATGACCATGGAAGTCACTTTCAGAACCAAATGATGTCCGAGTTAACGTCAAAGCTTGGGTTACGGCAAGAAAACTCGTCACCTTACTATCCCCAAGCCAATGGGCAAGTGGAAGCTGTTAACAAAACTCTTAAGACAATACTACAGCGAACCATCAACTCAGCCAAGTCAAACTGGCATTTGATGCTATATTCGTCATTATGGGCTTACCGAACATCAGTGAAGACTACAACCAGTTTCTCACCTTTCCAACTCGTTTACGGGTTGGAGGTGGTCTTGCCCATCGAATGTCAAATTCCATCTCTGAAATTGGCGGTACAGTTACTGCCAGACACTTCTCCGCTTGAAGAACGGTTAGTATACCTAGAACAGCTTGATGAACAGCGTCGTGATGCGACACTGGCCAACAAAGCTCATAAACATAAGGTTAAGTGTCAATATGATAGTTCCGTTCGTCCTCGAGTTTTCTCTGAGGGCGACCTTGTCCTGGTTTACGACCAAGATAAGGACCCCCTGGGGGCAGGAAAGTTTAAACCCATGTGGTTCGGACCCTTCATTGTTAAGGAGGTGCTAAAGAAGGGTGCTTATCGTCTGGTCAATTTTGAAGGGAATGCTTTGGC
>ML778623.1:127054-162737 GCA_009831015.1 Picea engelmannii
AACTTTGTTCATCCATTGGTTGTACCATGTCCCAAGGATGTTGAATCATATGGATCTTCCATCCCACTCTCAGCGGTTGATATCATTGATCCAAAAATATTGTCAACATCAACTGATACTAGTCAATACGTCCATTCTCATATGGAGTGTTATCAAACTACTTCTCCCATATGGGTTGTCGACTCTGTCAGTTCACATGGTTTCCTATATACCGAGTTTCCTTCCAATAAGGCCATCCTATATGTCATGGCTTCCCTATATAATCCCAAGGATGAAGTGATGCATCAATCATGTTGTCTTGATTCATAACCGATGAGAGTTATAATGATTTCATGATCTGAGACTACAAACATTTTCTAGGTAATCTAGTATCCCTCCTAGTATTGACCCTTTTCTTCATTGGTTATCTTGTTCAAAAATTAACATTGAATTCATTGCTTCCCATTATACCAAACATTTATTCTTCGTACCTCCTTCACGTCTTGATGGAAATCATCAAGGATATTCCCTAGCTCATGAAACCAATCAGGATGGGCATCTTTGGTCACATAGATTCATTTATGTGTGGCATGGCCCCAACATGGTGTGCCATATGGTATCAACAACTTTTCATGAGTTTATAGATTATGAAAAAGATCATTGGCCTGAGCCTAACCATGGGATCTACTTAGCGTAAAACATCAATATGTGTAGTGCCTTGTACATATGTGTGTGGTGTGAGTGATTTTTGTTTTTCATATATCTTATAAAAAAGATCCAAAATTATTTTCTTTTTTGAGATTTCACTATGCGTTTTGACCATGAAATCTAGTTTACATGTTTTGACAGGATTACGATGACTCTTTTTTACGAAAATGGCGGCTTCCACTGAACTTGAGGTACTTATTCCCAAACTAGCATATAAGGATATATTTTTCAGTGCGATACCATTTTGTATTATTAAAAAATTTGTTTGTCATCACTATGCCTTATGTTCGGTCATGTTAGGTGGCGACACTAGCCACTCCATTTTTGCATGTCGTAACTTGTGCGGTATTTCCTACCCTCCATTGTATCCCTAGTTATCATCGAGATTCACATTCAATGTCAATGCTATGATTTCCTATGGGCTAGGGAACCATCCTATAGTCCCACTATGACTTGACGTTGAGACTCATTTTCCTCTCTTCATCTATATTTTTTCCATATCCCAAAGGGGTTCCCATATTTTTAGGTTTCTTTATGGTCGCCTATGCATGTTTCTTGCATCATTGACCCCATCGTTGCACTTCTATTTTCCCAATTTCCATTAGCCACTTCTATAGTATCCTTCCACCATCCAACTCTTGCATGATTCCTTCTCTGTTTTTCATCCATATACACATGGAGGCAACAACTGCTAAGGGTGGATATAGCTTTCTGGTACCATTGTCATTCATATTTCTTAGGTTGTTTCCATGCGCTTGGAACGTAGGAGCATGTTGTTAAGCCACTTATTCTCTCCAGATGATTACACTTTCATATCATATTTGGACACATTAAAGGAAATGAAAAATATACATATTGAGTACCCTTTTATCTCGTTTTCATACTCGTTAAAATAAATGAAAAAGACACCATCACAAATATACTTTTAATTATTTTTCGGGATCATTAAAGTTGAATGAAAAATACACTATAAAGCATACTTTTATCTCTCTTTCAATCTTTTTAAAACATCAAGAAGATATCTTATAGTCCAAAAATTCCCTACCTATGCATACATGGCATTGGCCTTTCCACTTATACAATTTTCCAAATTACTACTGAGGATCCTTCTTTAAAAACTATTTTTTGGAACATGTATGCGCCTTGTTGAACTACAATTTGTGTACACAGGCTATATGCATACTATTTATCCTGCGTACATATGTGAGATGCATACTATACAACCCGTGTTTACCTCCAAATGTTGCAAAAAATATATAATTGCAAGGAATTCAGAGCAATTTACGAGCTATCGAGGTTTTCTGAACCATTTCACCCATTGTAGCTCATCCCCAAACTAAATAACCATATTTTTCTCATATAAAAGAGGTATTGGGGTCCCATTTACAATAAAAAGAAAGAGAATAAGAAAAAATTTCCAAAATCCCTTCCCCTTCTTAGCCCAAATTTTGCAGCATATTTTGAGATTTGGCCTCAACATTCCCCTCCAACCCTTTCTCCTAATACAACCCTTTCCCATTTCCTAAGTGATAAGTTGGTTGTGAGAAGAAAGCATGGGATCAATGCACTTGGAGCCATGATAGAGAAGCTTGGACTTGGTTCGCAAAGCGTTTTCTGAAGAAGTTTGTAATCTTTTTTATATTTATATTGAATAAAAGAGTCCTTTCCTGTCCCAATATATTGTGTCTTTATGCTTTTATTGATTAATGAATCTATGTCTATATATGATTATTTAAAGTGATAAGTATATATCATATATGTTGTAGCATTTTTTACCTAAGTTTTTTTAGGTCATCATTGGGAGGAGACCCACAATAAAGGAAGCTACAAAGGTTAAATAGGTCTACACCAGCCGCAACGACCAAAGGTACACCTATTGATCTTTTTTCCTCTCTCTTGTCTTTCAGTTTAGATAGTTTTAGAGTAGATTAGGAATATCAATGTATTTTAATGGAAGTCAATGCTATGCATGTACCTCAACCCAGTATAGTAATAGGGTGATTTCCCCCGCCAGTAGAATTAGTGACTCCACTAGGGAGTATCTCTAGGGTATTAGTGGGAGATCTTGGTTAGGTTTGATTTTCAGTTTCTTTCTAAGTTTTCTGAGTGTTCTAAATCAGGTTGGTTCTCTGGTTTCCTTCCAGGTTCCTACCATCTTCCCTTTCCTAAGTTTTTTGTCCAAATTTTTTCTTTTGTTTTGAAAATGTACAGAGGTGTACACACCCTGTTCTCTATACAACACACGTACATATGCAGGCTGGCCGTTCACAACACGTGTCTTTGTTGTTTTGGAGAATTGTTTCAAAATATTTTCCTTTTCCTATAGGAAACTTGTGGTTCCCATTTATTCCTAAGTTCCATAAGATTTTGTTATTTTTGGTTTATATATTTTGAAGGCTCGGATTTTTTATGAAATAAAAAAATAAATCATGTTTGTCTCTTTGTGTTTCCTAGATTTTTTGGCTTATTTTTAGCTTGGAATTTTAAGAAAAGTGAGTTTCATTCTTGTCCCTCTGTGTTTCCTAGACTTTTTGGCAATGAATCGTGTATTCTACAATTTGTTTTAGCATCTTTTGTTATCTTTTCTTTGATTGGAAGAAAAATTAAAAGAAAAAAACTAGTTTTTAGGTCTCTTTCTTTCTTTGCATTTGCTTTGCATTATTATTTGAAAAAGAAAAAGAATTTAGCATAGGGTTGTGTTTTCTTCTCATCTTAAATATTTTCAAAAGAAAAAATAAAAAATAAAATCATTTCATTTTCTCTTTTGTTTTACTCAAAAGTTGCATTGTGCATTTTGCATTGAAAGGAGAAAAGATTACATTTTTATGTTTGAAGGCTTGTTCATGCATTCTCTTTGTGAATGCGTTAGATGATCAAGACTTCATCTCCCTAGGTCAAAGCATTTAGATGGGTAGTTTATTTCGTTTGTATCTTTTTAGGATTTTCTTCTTAGTGGTGTTCTCTGTGCTCCCTAGTTTTCCATAGCAAGTTAGTCAGTCATTTCTTTGTGTCTTTGACGTAAGGTAGTATACCACCTACTCCACCGATCGTGAGGAATTTTCAGTCTTCCGCTTAGAAACGTGGAGCCACCACTTTATAGGCATTGTTTTTTATACTATTGGTTCACCTGAGTCAGCGTGTGAGACTTTTACAATCTTGAGTGATCCCACAAGGGAAGAACCTGTGCATAATATCTTCATGGAAAAATTTATTGACGATACCAACCAAGGAACCCCTTCACAAGTGGATTCTTGTGCTTTTCCTTTCTTTGGAAATGTTGGTGTCCATTTGATGTCCACTTTGTACATTCATGGGTTGAATGTGGGACGACTGGTTCGGTTGGGTACCATTCCAAATGTCCTGAATGTTCTTGACCCTTCTTATTTAAACAACTTATGTCATGGGAATCATGTTGATGTTCCTTTGTCAACAAAGTATTCTTTTCCTCCTTATGCCTTCTCTGGTGAAATTCTATCTACTAGTAACCAAAAGTTTAAATGAAATAGAAAGAGGAAGAAGAAGAAGAAGAAATCACCAACCTCTACGAGTCATGTTGGAGATAGGTACTCAACCTCTACAAGTCATGTTCAATACCAACAACCAACCTCTGTAAGTATTGATGGGGGAAAACATCATGTCACTGCTAGACATACTGGTGATAGGTATGTAGCCTTTGCAAGTCATGTTATCAACCAATCACCAACCTCCAGAAATCATGTTGGAGATGTGAAACCAACCACTACAAGTCATGTTGGGGGCACAAACCTATTCCCTATGAGTCATACTGGAGTTCAAAAACCAACATATGCTAGTCATATTGGAGAGTTGTCAACAACCTCTGTGATTCATGTTGAGGAAAAGAAACTAGCCACTGTTAGTCATGCTGGGGGAAGTGATTCTATTGAGAAACCTAGATGGATAGGACGTAAGCCTAAGTTACCTTGTAATATTTTCAAGAGAGATAGCCTTACTCATTTATTCCTGGACATCCAAAGGAACAATGATTGTGGTCCTTGTCTGCAAGTTCTTATTATTCTTAATCTTCTAAGGTTTACTCATAGTATTTTCAACTAGTGGTTGAGAAAGTGGTCATGTCAATTCAATATTCATCTAATCCCACTCCTCTTCTGGGGGGTGATGCGCCTTTAGACCATGTTGTCTCACAACCTATTTAGTCAATGGTTAAGAAAGGGTCCATGTTGATGCAATCTTAGGCTAATCCTACTCTTCTTTTGGGGATTGATGCGCCTTTAGACCATGTTTTCTCATAGCCTATTCAACCAGTGGTTGAGAAAGTGGCCATGCTAATAAAATCTTTGGCTTATCCCACTCCTCTTTTGGGGAGTGATGCACATTTCGACCATGTTGACTTGTATCATGTTCATCCAGTGGTTGAGGAATTGGTTGTGTTTATACAATATTCAGTTGATCCCACTCTTCTCTTGGAGAGTGTCAAGTCTACGAAAGTGGTCATGCTAATGCAATATTTGGATGGTCCCACTCTTCTGATGGGGAGTGATGTGTCTACCGACTATGTTTTTAGAATTTCCAGTTTAGTATTGTCAGAACAAGGGGGGATTCTGCTCACTTTGAGCACACCCCCTACAAGTCCTAGGATGTATTCCTTTGATTGGAATGACCTTGTTGAGTCTCATATTACTTCTTATGTACCATTTCAAATAAATGTTGAATTTAATTCAAAAATATTTTACCGATGTATTGTAGATGAAGGAGCCTTCGCAAGTATTTTATCCTCCTCGGCTTGGCAAGCTTTGGGCTCTCCTGATCTTGCGTTTGCTTCACATGAGATGTTTTATTTGATAGACATCCTAGTGAGTATTTGGGGATTCTTCCTCAGTTTCCTATCTTGTTAGGTGGGAAGACTGTCATTTTTTATGCTATAGTGGTGCAAGTCCCGTTAGATTTCAATATGCTTCTCGAACGTGATTATGTATATGCTATGAATATTGTGGTGTCTACGCTCTTCCGGGTGATGCATTTCCCACACAATGGAAGCATTCTCACTAAAGACTAGTTGGCATCTGATAATCACCATTCTAATTCGGCGTTAGTACAGGCTACCCCTTTATATGGTCCTAGTATCCATGTAGAATCTACCCCGCCACATGTTAATTATGTGGCGTATTATCCTCGATGTACAATTACTCCTAAGAATGAACTTCTTCACTCATGTTTTCCTTCTCGAGACTTGGTATCAACAATTGATCCATTGGTTTATCTTATTGGGGAATGGGAGCCCTTGCTTCCCCCTCTTGGTCTAAGTGATCTTGAGTTTCCTTTCGAGTCTCATCTCGTTGTTTGTAGATCCTCAATACCTTGTGCTTATGATTCTTCATTGATAGACTATGTCAGTCCTAGCCAGAATCTCCATCATCATATGGAATATGGTCAGTTTGATTCTCCCTTCAGGACCATCAACCCTCCTCGTTTGTGTGATTTTTTGTATATTTAATTTCCTTCAAATGAGACTATGCTTGAAGCTATGACTACGAATTATATTCTGTGGAAATATTTACACCGTGGTTTATGTTTTGTTCCCTTTTGGGAGACTTTTTAGGTTGACTATCGAAGAGACTCTTGGTTAGATCCTAGCTGCAAGCTCTACCTGAACCAATACTATGCATGAGACATAAGGCTTTGTGGTACCTTGTATGATATTGTACAATCCACATTTGTTGTTTTCAAGTTTTGTATTCAGTAGCACCTCTTATTTTTTGAATTTTCTATCTATATTGGATTTATTAACTTTTGGATGACTGTTATTGGCCTTATATACATGATCTTGGAGATATTTGTTTTTGACATTTGTTAGTCATATCGATCCATTTTGACAGGTATTGACCTAAAAATTTCCATACATATTATATTTTTCCATACTTTCATTTTTTGCATTATTTGTTTCGTGGTTCATTTATCCTTAGGATCAGCCCCACTAAATTGTGACACTAAGATTCCTTGATGATAAATGTGTCATAATTTATTTGGTAGATCCTTCCTTCCATGGGCATCCTAGTTAGAGTTTAGTTTTCCATTTTTTTCCCATGTCGAAGTACTTAATAGGAACGTGAGTCCTATTTAGTCCTTCCATAACTTTGTGTTGAACCCTCATACTTCTTCTTCATCTTTCTCTAGCCTCTTACCCGAGGGAATCCCCATGAGCACAATTTGTTGTATTTCAGGATTGTTTAAAATTTGAAAGCGACATCTAATGATAGCTTATTTATTATTTTCAGTCTATTGTAGATTACATAAGAAAAGAAGCCCCCCTAGAGTCTTCTTTAAGCCCTTTTCATACTCTATAAAAATGAAAAGATTGTCGAGCTATCTTGTTGCTTTCATGCTCGCCAAAATGAAATTTGAAGGCACATATGTATGGTGGTTGTTTACCCCTTTTTTGGTCTAGATGACTTATTTTATGGATAAAGGCATGCCCTAGGAACTTTGGTTCCCTAGGAGAGTATTCTCAGACGTAAGTTTAACTCTTTTTCAGGCTCGAGGGACTAAATTTTTGAAAAAGGAAAATTCTCCTTGGTTTTGGTTTATCTCTTTTTTAGGCCTTGGAGATTACTTACAAAAAAGGAACCCCCTCAGAGTCCATAGTTAATCTCTTTTCAGACTCCCTAAATAGGAAAAGATTGTCGAGTGAACTGGTTCCTTTCACACTCGATAATTGGTCCAGAAAGAACATCTATTTGGCATAAGTTTAACCCTTTTTCCGGTCAATAGATTATCCAGGAAAAAGGTACGCCTCAGGAGACCTATCTCTCCGAGGGAGTTCTTATAAGTTATATTTTATAACTTTTCGGGCTAAGGAGACTAAAATTAGAAAAAGGTTGTGAGTGATCTTGTTGCAATCACACTCGTTAACATGGTTTTGAAGAGATGTCCTTTCAGTACAATTTTAACCCTTTTTCGAACCAATTGGACTAGTTGCAAAAAAGGAACTCCCTGGAGTCTTCTTTAGCATTTTTTCGGACTCTCTAAACGTGACAAAACCATCGATCTTACCTTCTATGGGCTTGTAAAAATTCACATGGAAGGAGTATTGTTGTGTCATTCTTAATCACATCGCATTTATCATTCTTGTGTCTTTGGCCTAATGCTAGATCCATGTTGCTATCAACTTAAAATTCAAAGCATTCCATAAATGAAATCCTTGCAACACTTTTTTCCTTGCATTCTAACACCTTGACCCATGGAGGAATTTTCTCGAGTGTCCTTATCCTACACGTGTCTCCTTTCACTAAACATTAGTATGTTCCATGTGCTTCGAACCAGTTTTATTTCCTGCGACACTTGTTCCTCCTTTGTAACATAGCATTATTTTATTCCTTATCAAGCTCGGTAAAAATTTGAAAAAGACAAAAAAATCAAATATTCCAAAAAGAGGGGATGTGATATACAATATTTTTTTCAGTAGCAAGATAGTCTCCCTTGGACAAAGAACATCCTTTTGTTTGTTCACCAAGAATTGGGATTTAGTCATACAGGAGCATCGTTGGCAAGCACGCAGAGGCAGGACCAATCAACATGTGGGAGTTCTTCCAGAACCTCAACGATGGCAGTCCAGCAGGTTCTCCGAGGCATGCTTGAACTCAATGCTAGAAAACAATTTTGAGACAAGCTTGAACACCGACTCTAGATTGAGACTAGTCTAAGATAGCCAGTAGATTAAGTTTTAGAGGAGACGAGTAGCCAGGGGGAACCCTAAGATCCCTTTGAGATAAATAAAGGTTTTGTACGCCCAAATGGGGCTAGTTAGCAAATAGATTTTGAAGCTGCAAGTTAGTAGGAGTTTTTCAGTTTTCGTTTTGATCACAGTTGTAACCATTTTTTCACTTATGAATATAACAGAGGGAAAATTGACCCAATGCATGGAGTGAACATTTTTTGCAATTATTTGTTACTGTGTTTTCATGAATGAGTGAATGAATTCATTATGAGTAAATGGAACTGTGAATGCTAGAATAAGTTTCAATTGTTTCTCTTATGTTGGAGTGGTGCAATGTGTGCATACAGAACACAAGGAGTGCATTAACATGATCTGTTATGATTCTGAAGCTCAGAAGAGATGAAATGAAACTTTTCCCTTTGCAAGGAGTGCAAAGAGACTGCTGCAAGGCATGCACAGTCGTCCGCAAGAGTTCATAACTTTGCGTAAAGATCTGGTGCAAGGTCTACAGAAACCTAAGATTCGACTAAGTGTTGAAGAGATGTCGCAAGGATTCAAAGAATCAGAGGAAAAAAATGCCAAAAGGGCGAGGGGAAATTCTCTTCGAGAAATCCTTGGGATTTTAAGTTATCGAAAACCCTGGAGCACAAGGAGTGCATGGGAGGTCGAAGTATCCACAAGACCAAGCTCAGGAGAGTTGGCACTGAGACATTTGGTTGAGACTCATTGAGGACCTGAACGAACAGTGGAGAGCCTTCGAGGGGGAAATGTTGATAGCCACAAACTGATGGATAAAGTTAAGTTGCGAGGAGGATAATGGTGAGAGCCTTTCATCTCTCAAAGCTCAGGAGGGATAGGATTCGTCGATCCCAAATAGATCTGGATCGTTGATCCATTTTGCAAATCTAGGTATCGCAAGTTGGGAGGACAAAGGTCCTTGATTTCCAAAACCCCGAATCACAAAATCATGATTTGTGAGAATAAGATCTGGTCCATCGGATCTTAAGGGCTGAGGACAGTCGATTTCCTTCGAGAATCAAGAATCAGAGAAGGAGAGTGGAGGAGACTGCAACCCAGGGTCGCGATACATGAAATCCTGAATCGAACTGAACTATTGGATCAAGGGAGGAGCGAGAACCGTTGATCCGACATCTAAAGATTTCTCCATTTTGGGAATCGAGAGTGTGAAGGAATAGAAGCCAAGGATCCCCAATTCACAAAATCCCGACACAATCAGTACCATCAGATCCTCGAAGGTTTTGGACCATTGATCCAAGGTGAGCAGATATCGTGATTTTGGTGATCAGGAGAATTAGTGAGCGAACTTCGTGAAGTGAAAAGTCATGAAATGTGAAACGATGAATTGAACGCAGTCGTCGGTCAAGGGAAGATCTAGACCGTAGATCCTATACCATCATGATTTTGTCTTTCGGGACTTGGAGGAGTCAGATGCCATGCATCACAAAGTCCCAACATTGTGATTTGCGATGCTCCCTTGTGATAAAGCCCATGTTCATGAGCGTGTGGTCACACGATTAGAGAAAGGGAGGGAGCTAAGATTTGTTATCCCTTTCAAGATTTCGGGACTTGGAGGCATAAGTTGCCTTGTGTCGCAAAGTCTTGAAGTCACGAAACGTGACGCGCCTTTTGGGATAAGCATGTGGTCATACCTGTGGTCACGTGGGGTGGAGGCTCATGCCTAGTTCTATTTTGTGCAAGAAAAACAAAGACAAGGACCTATGGATTTAGTGTTAAAGGTTTCTGTTCGGAACTAGAAGAGCCATTTCGGCTCCTGAGTCAAAGATCCTGACCGGGAGGTCGTGCAACCCTTAGGAGAGATAGGGGGTCTGCATCAAGTGGTATCAGAGCATAAATTATTTTTCTATAGACTTCAGGAAAAATAAAAAGAGAAAAGTAGGAGACAAAGAACTCAAAGTTGTACTCCATGTGTGACAGACAGTCAACACAATGCCACCAAGGAGATGAGGAGAGGCACCTTTAGCCAACCGTTTTGTAGAGAGGGAGATGCGAGAACTTCTTTCAAGATTGGAAACAATGGAAGCAACGTAGAGAAGACCACCTGATGTTGGAGACGTCAGTGATGCAGAAAGTGAAGAGGTTGAGGTTGAAGAAGATGCATGAGAGGATGTTGTTGAAGAACGCTTGTTGAGAGCAGTTTTCAGATTGGGAGGTAGAGCTAAGATAGAGGTTCCCATGTATGAGGGAAATCTAGACGCCGAGGAACTGTTGGATTGGATAAGATCCATGGATAAGAATTTCTACTATGAGGATGTCTATGAAGAGAAGAAGGTGAAACATGCAGTCACCAGGATAAAAGGGCATACAACACTGTGGTGGGATGAACTACAAGTTGAGAGGAGAAGTAAAGGAAAACAGAGGATAAATAGTTGGGACAAAATGGTAGCCATGTTGAAGGCTGAGTTCATACCCAAGGGCTATCAGATCAATCTGTTCAGGAAGTTGCAGAACCTAGGATATAAGGGGATGATGGTTAAGGAGTACACCGAGGATTTCTTTAGGATGAACATCAGAACTAGACAAAGGGATAGAGATAAAGAGAAAGTCACTAGATATATAAATGGCATGAGATACAAAATCCAGGACAAGCTCAACATGATGTTCGTAAGAACCATGGAGGATGCTTATTAGTTTTCACTTAAGGAAGAGGAGAAGTTGGCCAGGAAACAAAGTCAGCGAGGAAGAGGCAAAATCTCGATCCCAACCAAAAACAAGGGATTTTCCCATGACAGAGTGCACAAGCCTAAGGATGAGGCTGAGAAACGAGGAGTAAGTTCCATAGTTCCATAGGAAGACAAGATGGTGGAAGAAACTCTTCTAGAGAAAGGGGCAGAGGAGGAATATGGTTCTATTCCTATGGAAAGGCAGGGCACATGTCTTGGGAATGTCTCAAGAAAAATAAGGAAGGATGAGAAGCTCACATTTCAGAAGCACAGTGAAGAGATGTTGAAGCAGAAGGAGCAGAGGATGAAGCATCCCTATTGTTGAGAAAAAACATCTTAAAACCAGAGGCAAAAATTGAAAAGCCAGTGCAGAGAAACAGTCTCTTTAGGATATCTTGCAAGATGAAAGACAAGGTATGCAAGGTGATCATTGATAGTGGGAGCACTGACATCCTAGTATCCACGGAGATGGTGGAGAAATTAAAGTTGAAGACAATTGTACACCCAAATCCATACAAAGTCTCATGGTTGTAGAAAGGACACCAGGTAATGATTACTAAACAATGCTTGGTAGAAATTAATATAGGAGGTTATAAAGATGAAATCCTATGTGATGTAATTCCCATGGACGTATGCCATATTCTGTTGGGAAGACCATGGCAGTTTGATAGAAATGTCATTCATGATGGGAGGAAAAATACATATAAATTGGAGAAGAATTGTAGAACACATATGTCAATGCCAATAGAGGAGAAGAGAGCGAAGGAAGATGTCAGCACAAGTATACTTCTCATGAGTGGGAAGGAACTCCTGAAATAAGTCAAGGAAGAATAGGAGATGCAGTTTGATGTGGTAAGGAAACCCAAAGTTATCCTTTCAAGTACATGGATGGATGATTTTCTTGAAGAAGTTTAGGAATTGCTGGATAATTTCGTTGATAACATGGTGGATGAGTTGCCTAATTCATTTCCACCCATCAGAAGTATCAATCACCATATCAACTTGATACCAGGAGAAATTCTGTCGAACAAATATGCATACATATTAACACCTTGAGAGAATGAGGTGGTGAAGAACTAAGTCCAAGATTTGCTAGACAAGGGTTTGGTCAGGGAGAGCTTAAGTCCATGTGCAATACCAACAATGTTGAGTCCAAAGAAGGATGGAGGATGGAGAATGTGCATAGACTCAAGAGCCATTAACAATATCACCATCAGGTATAGATTCTCTTTACCAAGAATGGATGATTTAATGGACTTTTTAAGTGGAGCCAATTTCTTTTCTAAAATATATTTGAAAAGTGGATATCACCAGATTAGAATGAGAGAAGGTGATGTGTGGAAGACAACCTTTAAGACAAATGAAGTTTTGTATGAGTGGCTTCTTATTCCATTTGGCTTAACAAATGCCCCAACCACTTTTATGAGGCTAATGAATGAAATTGTGAAAGATTTCATTGGCAAATTTGTAGTTGTATATCTGGATGATATACTGATCTTTAGCAGGACTAAAGAGGATCATTTGAGGCACCTAACATTAATGATGAGGAGGCTACAATAGGAGAAGTTGTTGATAAATCTAAAGAAGTCCTCTTTTATGAAAACATAACTCATTTAGTTGAGTTTTTTTATCTCCTCGAATGAATTGAAGATGGATCCAGAGAAGGTGAAAGAGATCAAAGAATGGTCGTCACCAAGGAGTATGTTTGAGGTAAGGATATTTCATGGATTAGAAAGTTTCTATAGGAAGTTCATCAGAGACTTCAGTGGAATTTGTGAACCAATGATGGATATAGTGAAGAAGAAGCACAAGTCATTTAGATGGATAGAGGAAGCCAAGAGGAGATTCAATATATTGAAGGAGAAGATAACAAAACGACCAATTCTAGTCTTACCAAATTTTGAAAAGACATTTCAGGTAAGATGTGATGCAAGTGGAGTTGCAATAGGATCAGTTTTGAGTCAGGATAACATACCTGTTGCCTATTTCAGTGAGAAGTTGAATGAGACCAAGAGGAAGTAATCCACATATGACAAGGAGTTTTATGCCATAATTCAATCCTTGAAGAAATGGAGGCATTATCTTGTCCCACAAGAATTTGTCTTGTATAGCGATAACCAAGCTTTACAATTCATAAGAAGACAAGAAAAATTGAATCAGAGGCATGCAAAATGGGTTGAATTTGTGCAAAATTTTACTTTTGTCATAAAACATATTGTTGGGAATGATAACAAGGTTGTTGATGCATTAAGCAGGAGATGTTTAATTCTACAAGAATTCTAGGTGAAGACCTTAGGGTTTGAACACCTTAAGGATATGTATTGTGATGATACAGACTTCAAGGAAGCATATGAAGCATGTACAAACCCTTTGTTGAGAGATAGAAGTCAGTGGATATAGTACACGATTCAGGAAGGACTATTGTTCATAGGAAGTCAGTTGTGCATACCAAAATTCTCAATGAGGGATAATCTTTTGAAGGAGAAGCATAGTGGAGGATTGGATGTATATTTCAGCCATGATAAAACATTTGCAGAGTTGAGGAGTTCATACTATTGGCCAGGTATGAGAACAGAGGTGATAGAATTTGTGAACAAATGTAGAATCTGCCAACATGCAAAGGGGAAAAGACAAAACACTGGATTGTATCAACCATTGTCAATACCAGAGAGGCCTTGGGATGAAATAAGCATGGATTTTGTGTTGGGATTGCCAAGAACACAAAGGGGATTTGATTCCATATTTGTGGTGGTGGATAGGTTTTCAAATATGGCACATTTCATCCCATGCTAGAAGACCAGTGATGCAACATATGTTGCAAATATGTTTTTCAAGGAAGTGGTAAGACTTCACAGCCTACCCAGGAACATTGTCTCGGACAGAGACACAAAATTTGCTAGTCACTTTTGGAGGAAGTCGTGGAAGAATATGAGGATAGACTTGTCCTTCATCTCAACTTATCACCCTCAGACATATGGGCATACTGAGGTGGTAAATATCAGTTTGGGAAATTTATTGAGGAGTTTGGTCACTGAGCATCATAATCAGTCGGATCAGATTCTGCCACAAGCAGAGTTTTCATACAATGACTCACCAAATAGGAGCAATGGAAGGATCCCATTCTAAATATTATATGGAATGCAACCCAGGGGAGTGTTTGAGTTGAAAGACTTGGAATAGGGGGAGATCAGGAGCACTGGAGAAGAATATTTTGCTGCAGAGATGCAGAAAATCCATAGCTAGATTAGAGGACAGTTGCAGAGTTCTAACCAAAAATACAAGCATAGAGTTGATCAACATCACAGGGAGCTTCAATTTGAAGTAGGATATTAGGTTTTATCTCATCTTAAGAAGAAAAGGTTCCCTAGGGGAACATATAACAAATTAAATATGAAGAGGATAGAACCATGTAAAATCTTGAGGAAGTTTGATGCAAATGCCTATGAGATTGAGCTTCCAGATGGTGTGGTAATATCACCCATATTCAATGTTTCAGACTTGTATCCTTAAAGGAAACATGACACAGAGGGACCAAAAGATCAAGAAAAGATATAGTGGGAGAAACAATTGCCTGTAGCAGAAAATCCACATAAGGAAAAAATTGTTGATCAGAGGATTGGCAAGAAGACCAGAAGAAAGAGCTATCTTGAATATCTAGTCAAATGGAAGGGACATCCAATCAACGATGCCAGTTGGGAAAATGAAGTCGATATCCAGGAGAAAGGGAAGTCAGTGCAAGAGCTCATGGAAAAAAGTCCATAAATTTTTGTCAAGGGGATTATGATGCAGGAGAATTGTTGGCAAGCGCACATAGGCAAGACGACTCAACACGTGGGAGTTCTTCCAGAACCTCAATGTTGGCAGTCCAATAGGTTTTCCAAGGCACGCCTGAACTCAGCACCCAAAAATTTTTTTGAGACACAATTGAATGTCGGCTCTGGATTGAGACTGGTCTAATATAGCCAGTAGATTAAGTTTTAGAGGAGACAAGTAGCTAGAGGGAACCCTAAGATCCCTCTGAGATAAATAGAGGTTTTGTACACCCAAATGGAGTTGGTTAGCAAGTAGATTTTGAAGCTGCAAGTTAGTAGGCAATTTTCAGTTTTCATTTTGATCACAGTTGTAACCATTTTTTCACTTATGAATATAACAGAGGGAAAATTGACCCAATTCATGAAGTGAACATTGTTTGCAATTCTCTGTTACTGTGTTTTCATGAATGAGTGAATGAATTCGTTATGAGTAATTGGAACTGTGAATGCTAGGATAATTTTCAATTGTTTCTCTTCTGTTAGAGTTGTGAAAGGTGTGCATAAAAAATGCAAGGAGTGCGTTAATGGGATCTATTATGATTCTGAAGATCAGAAGAGATAACACAAAACTTTTCCCTTTGCAAGGAGTGCAAAGAGACTGGTGCAAGGCATGCACAATCGTCTGTAAGAGTTCAAAACTTTGCATAAATATCTGGTGAAAGGTGTGCACAAACCTGAGATTCGACTAAGTGTCGAAGAGACTTTGCAAGTTGTCAAAGAATCAGAGGAAATGAATGCCAGAAGGGTGAGGGGAAATTCTCTTCGAGAAATCCTTGGGATTCTGAGTTATCAAAATTCCTGGAGTGTAAGGAATGCACGAGAGGTCAAAGTCTCCACAATAACAAGCTTAGGATATTTGGCACCGAGACATTTGGTTGGGACTCATTGAGGACCTAAACGGACGGTCGAGAGCCTTCGAGGGGGAAACGACGATAGCCACAAACCGTTGGGTCAAGTGATGTTGCGAGGAGGATAATGATGAGATCCTTTTAGCTCTCAAATCTCAGGAGGGATAGGAGCCACAGATCCTAGATAGATCTGGACCGTTGATCCATTTAGCAAAACCAAGTATCGCGAGTTTTGAGGACACATGTAATTGATTTCCAAAACCCCGAATCGCGAAATTGCGATTTGTGAGAATAAGATCTAGTCCGTCAGATCTTAAGGGCTGAGGACCATCGATTTCCTTTAGGAATTAGGAATCAAAGAAGGAGAGTAGAGGATACTGCAACCCAAGGTCGCGATACACGAAATCCTGAATCGACCTGAACCATTGGATCAAGGGAGGAGCAAGAACCGTTGATCTGGCATCTCAAGATTTCACCATTTTGGGAATCGGGACTGTAAAGGAATAGCAACCCGAGATCCCCGATTCACTAAATCCCAACACAATCAGGACTGTCAGATCCTTGAAGGTTTTGGACCATTGATGTGAGGCGAGGAGATATCACTATTTCGGCAATCGGTAGAATGAGTGAGAAAATTTCATTAAGTGTGAAGTCGCGAAACGCGAAACGCCAACTTGATCGTAGCCCTCGGTCAAGGAAAGATCTGGACCGTAGATCCTAGACATCGCGATTTCAACTTTCGGGACTCAGAGGAGTCGGATTACTTACATTACAAAGTCCCAACATTGCGATTCACGACACACCCTTGTGATAAAGCCCGTGGTCATGAGCGTGTGGTCACACGAGTAGAGAAAGGGAGGGAGCTAATCTTTGTTAGCGCTTTCGGGGTTTCGGGACTTGGAGGAGTAAGTCGCCTTGTGTCACAAACTCCCGAAGTCGTGAAACACGACACTCCCTTTTGGGCTAAGGCCGTGGTCGTGCCTGAGATCACATTGAGTGGAGGCTCACACCTAGTGCTGGTTTGTGCGGGAAAAACATAGACAAGGACCTTTGTATTTAGTGTTAAAGGTTTCAGTTCAGAACCAGGTGAGCCATTTCGGCTCCTGATTCAAATATCCTGACCAAGAGTTCGCACAACCCTTAGGAGAGATAGGGGGTCTGCATCATATAGTATGACCTTAGGAATTTTTTCTCGTTACATAGAGCCATGTCCTCCTCTATTTGGTTACTCTTCCAAACATATGCAGAGTTTCTGGTGCCTCCTATATCACATACTTATGTCAAATTTGAGCTTCCTAAGTCTCATAATTTTTTAGTTCTTTTGTCCAAGGGAATTTTTATCCAACCTAAGTTGGTCAGTCTGCAGTTTATCTCCTGAATTTCATGAGTAAGCCATATCGAGAGTCTAGTCAAGTTCAAATTCAAAATCAATAAATTTTTATGCCTGATGATCGAGATCCTCGATTCTTTCCCCAACGACATGTCGAAGACCTCAGGGTAGTGAGTCTTACACTCCTATTTGTACTCCTACCTGAGTTGTTGAAGATCTTGAAGTTGTTGCTCGAGCTATGAAATCCTCACCTCCAGCCGCAAGCGTCAATTCTTCTTGAATATGCACATTATATTGTAGTTACATATCATCAAATGATTTTGATGTAGATTCGTTGTGTATTTCTCGTGGACACACTTTATAGACATTTATATGGCATGGATTTGCAGTGTACTTGATTGGAAGACATGATTAGTTCATCTTGAGCATGGGTATTCCTGACTCAGAGATATTTTCATTGTTCTGTAGACGAAACCTACCGAAATTTGGTCCTGGTCTCACTCGACTTAATGCCTTCCCAATCGTAAATATATTGTAATGTATTTTGGCCATCAGTTGCTCTTTTGACCTCACACATTAGGGGACATCTGTTATAGTCCAAAAATTCCCTACCTATGCATACATGGAATTGGCCTTGAAATTATTGTGAAAAGATTAAACAGAACTACAACGTTCATACACATGTTACTTGCATACTAGTTATCCCGTGTACATACATGAGATGCATGCTAGACAACCTGCATTTACCTCCAAAAGTTGCAAAAAATATATAATTGCAAGGAATTCGGCATATTTTACAGGCTTTTGAGGGTTTCCCAACCATTTCACCCATTGTATCCCATCCCCAAACCGAATAACCATATTTTTCTCATATAAAAAAATGTCTTAGGGTCACATTTACAAAAAAAATAAAGAGAATAAGAAAACGATGCCAAAATCCCTTCCCCTTTTTAGCCCAAGTTTTGCATCCTATTATGAGATTTGGCCTCAACATTCCCCTCTAGCCCTTTCTCCTAATGCAACCCTTTCCCCTTTCCCAAGTGATAAGTTGGTTGTGAAAAGAAAGCATGGATTTGATGCACTTTGAGCCACAATAGAGGAGCCCAACCTTGGTTTGCAGAATGTTTGCCGAAGAAGGATGTATTACTTTTTATCTTCATATTGAATAAAAGAGTTATTTCCTATCCCAACATATTGCGTCTTTATGCTTTTATTGATCAATCCATCTATGTCTATATCTGATTATTGAAGGTGATAAGTAGAGATCATATACATTGTATCATTGTTTTCCTAAGTTTTTGCAGGCCAACTTTGGGAGGAGAACTGCAATAAAGGAAGATGCAAAGGTGAAAGAGGTCTACACCAGTCACAAGGACCAAACGTACACCTACTGATCTTCTTTCCTCTCTCCTGTCTTTCAGTTTAGATAGTTTTGGGGTAGATTAGTAATATAACTTTCTTTTAAGGGAAGTTGTGCTCTACCAGTACCTCGACCCAGTATAGTAATAAGGGGATTTTCCCTGCTAGAAAGACACTAAAAACAAAAAAAAATAGAGAGGGAGTTTTTCAGCATTGGTCTATTCTCAAAATGACAACGTCATTCACGTCTCCCTTGAACGTGGAACCTATTTGAGTCATCATCTTACAGTTGGGTTTGGTCTTTCCTAGAAGTTGTACTAGTAATATGAGTCAGAGATACTCCTCTCGACGATTACTCTTCTAGTCATCATGGAGAGTGATTCAATGCATATTGCGTTGTTGCACTATATTTTTCTAGCTCTTGAGTCTTACTGCAAAGTCATGATTGTTTCATGTTATATGTTTAAGGGAAGTTTAATCTTGAGTTGGCCATCAATTGTACCTAGTGATTTTATCTCTTATCACCGATTAGTGTAATTTTTGTGTTGATTTATGGGGTATGCATTAAGTCCCTCCTTCGATGGACCTCTTCCTATTGATTTCAACACATTATCTAGGAGAGGGGTCTAGAAACTAGGTAGTACCTTGAAGCTTGCAGTCCTTAGTGGAAGACCTTCTTGTGATCGATAATGGGTTTACATCATTGACTCCTAATAAACTGATTCTATGAGTTTTCGACATCATATATTCTATTCATAGTCACTATATTGTAATAGGTACCTTGTTGTCCATATTCCTCATTAGTGGTTCCCTTCATGTATGCTAATGGTATACTTCAATGAATGGTAATCATACATTGTATACCATGCTTGACGTTAGCTCATCTATTTTCATGTTGTAGATTCATACCATTGGGGTTTGGGACGAAGACCTTGGTTTTTGGGCCACATAATTTGTTTACAACATCCCCTCCCAAGTTTCAATGAAGTATATTTCTTTTATATGAGTAAATTGAAGACTTCGGCGGAACTCTCCTCGGTGCTCATTTTCCTCCTGATGTATATGTTGTGACATAGATCCACATTGTATTTTCTCATGGATATTGTCTTATTGATGACACAGATTCATCGGGTATTCCTTCATGGTGATGGTATTGCATTTCATGTCATGGATCCACAATGTATTTGGTTGGCATCAATTTTTTTTCTCTTCCGAGCATGGGTATGACTACCTATTGGATGATCTATGTATTTCGACTTGATGTCTGATTGTAGGTACCCATTGGTTCCTTGATCTTTTATCTCCTTCCTTATACGACTTCTCACCATGAATTTTTGTAATGTATTTTGGTCATGGGTTCTTCTTCTCACCTCACACATTAAGGGGAATAAGTTATACTTATATTTTCAACCGTATGTTTTGAAAACCTGTTACTAGAATTTATGAGGATAGAATTACATAATTGAGTAAAATTATCATAATTATTTCACAAGGAAATAACTATTTTGTTACAATTTCATAATTATGAAATAATGATTATTTCATAATTGAGAGTAAACTCACAATTGAAAAGAAATTTCATAGTGAGTTGGGACAATATCATAATTGAGCATGGAACTTGATAAAAAATATCATAATAGAGATAAAGTTCATAATAGGTTGGAAAAAGCTCATAATTAAACATGAAATGTGTGCATGCATTGTAATTGCTTAGTTCACATGGCATCCAACCTATCTATGACTTGTAATTTATTATTTGACATGCCATGAAGATATCCATGACTTGTAATGACTGAATTCATATGTCATGAATCATATCTCGAATCTCTTATAATATCCTATAAGAAGAGGCCAAACCAAGGAGACAAAACAAATGTATTGAGAGTGGTTATTCTGGAAAAATATCGAGAGAAGCTCAAGAGGCCAATGAGGAGCATCAGGAACCTAGAACTAGGAGGAATGCATAAAGAATCAAGATGAAAGATTATGTAATTCTCCATTTCATATTAATACATATAATTGGTTTTCCCCTTTCATATTGTTCATGTTCAATGATATATGTTAGATATGATTTATTCTGTAATAGATCATGTTATATTCAACATAGATATAGGATTTTAATGCTAAGAAGAAAAGTATGAAGACATTTTTTTGTCACTTGTGAGAAGGTAGTAGGCTGAAGGAGCTTGGAGATGGATCTTCGGGGAAACACTAACAAAGGATAAGAAAGGAAAACCTTGAAAAAAATGTATGTCATTCCATCAAATCTTGGTATAAATACAAATTTGATTGTTTGGATCTAGGGAGAACAATATGAATCTATCCCCTTTGAATCCAGGGAATATCCAAGGGAGATATGGCTTATCTGTAGGTTGAATTTATCCATAACACCTACTTCTTGTTTAAATTTGGACTCAATGTTAATTTAAATCATTGTGGCTTCGATAGTTCCAATGCATTACAAATACATATTCAAAGTAAAGTAAATTATGGTACAAGTACTCACTGTCAGTTCCTCAAGGAAAACATGTCACTTATTTTTATAATTGTAAAGAAATTACACCACACATAATTTAATAGATGCAAATTCAATTCAAGGAAATAAAATCCAACAAAATATTCAATGTAAGTGAATTAATTTCAAGGAAATCATATACACTATAGTTCAATTTTTAGTGTATACATGTTACTCGATATAGAATTTGAATAGAAGCATATTAATTCTAGAAGGAAATCATACCAGAGGGAGATTCAATAGAAACCATTCAATCTCCAAAAAAATTGTATCATACAAAATCAATTTCAATAGAGATTGTGTCATACAAAAAATTAATAGAAGTAAATCTACTTCAAGGAATTTGTATCCTTCAAAAATATAATAGAAGAAAATAAATTTCAAAGAAATCACAACCTACAAAATTTTTAATAGAAGGTAATGAAATCATAACCTATAGAAATAGAATGAAACCGATTTCAAGGAAATAGTATACTCTAAAGTTATGACAATTCACATCCATGCTTTCACTATAATGAAATTCAAATGGAATCATCACAAAAACATTGTCTACAAAAACATGTGACTACATTACTCCATACATAAATTCACTAGAATAAATTTTGACTCTCAAATATATACCAATACAATCTAGAGGCTACAATTTTGTAGTTCTAAAAGTGGGTACACGATAGGATTACCAATGGTAAGAATGAATTCAAAATAAAATCGATACTATTGTTCTAGATCACAAGTATGAACATGAATATGCCATAAACTTATGAGTGGCAAGAATGACTTGTACGACTCTTCTTCTATTATACAAAAAATTATATTTTACAATGAACCAAGAGTTCGAAAGCTCGGATAATGAGTCTATTCAACTCAATTAGCTTTAGGATACATATACATTACTTTCAATACAAAAAACCTCTTACATTCAATGGATAACCAATATTTTTATATGCAAACAAATTCTTCAAGAATTACCATAAAACACTTCTTGTCCTTTGATAATTGAGTTGGGAGCTTGATTTCATCTTCCCTCTACAATGAACTTTTGAGATTTGAATGTTCATATAGAATTCTAGTTGCATGTAATTTACCAATCAATATTTCGATAGTCTAGTAGTTGACCACCCTAGAAACTCAATGAGTACTCTCCTTCACCAAGGAACCCTAACTTGCAATGAGATTGTATGAAAGGTATCAATCTAGGAAAATGAGTGAAGAGTGAATATTCAAATTTGATAGGAAATCCCACCTCTTGAACACTCTTCAATAGAACAAACTCTCAGAACAATCACCAATATAAAGTTAAGCATTATGACATCCATCCAACATTAGGGTGAAATAGTATCCATGAGCCCTCTTGCTCAAGCCTTACTTTTATAGGATTTGTGGATGAAGCCACTTGTCCATCTCATGCATAAATGTAATTTTATAATTTACTAATTATATGTTATTCACCTATGCATGTCTCATTCACATGCATAAGTTCACAAGTAATTCCTTATTTAAAAATATAAATTATTTATTTATCCTCACCCAAATACCACATTTCCTATTTTTAATCCTATTTGATCATTTGATCTCCTCCTAATTTCCTATTTGACTATGTGCACATGTAGTCACTACTTTAGTTATTTATTAGTTGTCTTTATTAACTCACAACCCACTTTTCATTTCCGGTACTTCTATTTGAATTCAAATTATTTGTTCCTCCGTATTCTTTATTTATGGATGCACTAGAAATTAATTTCTAGTAATTAAAAATTACTTCTTTTATATTTCATGCACATCTGAAATACATTTATCTTCAAATGATTCTTAAAATAAATATATATTTTTTAATCAAATGTACTAATATATATGCTTAATTGACCAGTCAACCATGCATTTTAACTTTTCACGTAAATTGATTAAAATGCCCATACCAAATGAAACATATTTTAATGTTATTAACTAAATATATTTTCATGTGTACTCAACATTTATAATTTATACCAAGGGTGCCATTCTTATCCACACCCTTCAAGAGTTACCTTTTAGAAAGTGCCAAGGGTGCCATGCTCACACATGCCCTTCAAGAATCCAAATTTCTTGGTGGGGGAAATTGTGCAACTGTTGAGACTTTATTAAAGAAACATTTTTTCACTTATTGTGAGTCTAATAGTCACTTAGGAATAATAATTCCACCTTATTTCATTCCCATTAGCTATATCTTGTAAGTGATGTAATCTATAGCCTACCCTGAAGGAAACATGCAACCTCAAGTAAAAGTGTCAGAATATTTTCAACTAAGACCATAGAAAAAGACTATTAATAGGGTGAAATAGTAATGTTGTTCTACATTTCCTAATGATACCATGTACACTTACATACAACCCCATTTATCCATTTATAGAGTAATTGAAAACCATATTTTTGTTCCTACACACACTTAATTCAATGCATTAAATTGTTAAACATCTACAAATTAAATTATATCATAAATCAAATAACATATCCTAACTCAATATAGATTCCATACAATGTTGAAATAATATCACACCAATGTATACCCATGACTTCCTTATCACACTGGGAAAACCATCATTAGCACCTAAATATAATTGCACCCAAAAGATATCCATTTCAATGTATCATAACCATATGAAATGATAATGTCATTTAAATCATATTAATGCACATTTTATTCATCCAAGTTTCACATAAACATTTAATAAAATTAATTCCAAATTACTATAATGCCAATTAAATCGAATCATAATAATTAAAGAAACTGACTTTCATAATCATAACACAAGTCAATAAACCCAGTCATTTTGTAAACAACATTCCCACAAATAATAAAGTGAAATATATCAAATAAGTCAAAACAAACATTGAACTACATACACTCATCAATTTTGGGATCCTTAAGGGAAAAATCCAGGTCATATCTCTACTACATGCATATGTACGAATCCAAGATTTGTTTTGTCACCTCTTAAGCTACTAGACACTTTTCCTCCTAATGCAGTTTCTCTATTGATTCTATTAGAAAAAAAAACAATGTTCAATGAATCAATCATTATAACTATTTTGTTTTACATTTGCAAAAAAAAATTATAATCTAAATAGTTTTGAAACTTACACAATTTGAATATCTTTTTGTATTTCCTTCCACTCTAAACACAATTAGATCAAACCTAATGCAAAGGTTCAGTTTTCCAATGCTTAAAGATTGTAGTTACTAAGATTCTTATTTCCAATGTTTAAAGGTTGTAGTTACCAAGATTCTTATCTATCTAAAAATCAGTAAATGCCCTCAATTGTAATGTAAATTCTTTTGCAATAAACATTAAAGTTGTCATCTTCCTTTATTCCATTGTAATTACGTCTAGGGTGCATCACGAATTAAGGATATTCAACTGAAATAATTCAATTTTAGTCTTCTTTATCAAACATTTTCGTTGCCGCATTTTCTTTTGCTCTACATCTTGACATAATCTTTTGCTATTAATAACAATACATTAGGGTAAATGTAGAGTGGAAACCACACCAAAATAATGTTACCTTTAAATATACTACATAAATGTACAATAGTACAATAAGGATCCAATTGTGAAAAAATATATTTTCACAAAGTCCTTGTTTTTACAATAGGACAATAATGATCTAATTGTGGAAATTTTCTTATGAAGTTCTTTACCATTAACGTGCATCTAAAATGTTAAATTTATTGCTTAAATGTTAACTTAAGGCCATGGACCAACCTCATTGTACATATGGCCATGATCCTAAGCTATATAATTCATTTATTATATTGTTTTTTCTTACTATTTTAGGATAACAATTTATTTATAGCCACAATCCTACACATACATCTATTTTAGGGTGAGGACAAACTAGTTAAAATCCTTGGGGATAACACTTTATATTTGAGATGGTGAAAAAAATAACTCTTATATTCATTCAATTCATTCATTCATTTAATCATAAACACAAGAAAATTTCTCTCTATTGTGTTGTCTTTTGCAGGTTATTATGTTTTTCTAAAAAAAAAATTGTCGCGAAAACCTTCCAATTGCTTCATCAGTTTCTATGAATCACATATGGGGTAGCTACCTCTAGAGTACAATATGTATTCCTAAGCTATAGGGAATCTAGTAGAATTTACCCCATGAGATCTTAATGATTTACGCCTTGAAACTAGTCATTTCAAATCGATCGACCTAACCCACCAGGATACTATTAACCCACCATGATACTATTTATTATGTTATATTTATTTTTGGCACACTTATGGATATGGATATAACTTTTTATTTTTAAAGTTTTCTCTTATTCTCTTTTTCTAAAGTAAACTAGTGCATATATGTTGTAGTTTTGTTGATATTATGTCTCTTATGAATCTATTGATGGTTGGAAAAATTACTTCCACCAACTACGGAGAATCACCCAATAGCAAGTCCTAATTAGACTCACTCATGTTTAGAAAGGTGACCTCCTCCGGTATGTGGACTTTGTTGCTACCAAAAGAGTTGGATTTGATTGAATATCKATCCAATTGAATAAAATAAAATTAGTCTAATCTATGATCTAATCTACTCTATTCTATGAACTCAACTCATTAATACTAAATCTAATTAATATATCCTATATAGATATAGGAGTGAAATAAAGTAAATTAAATAYAATAAAATAGATTGATTTTAAAGATAAAAGAATAAATTCACTTATTAAACAATCTATTAAGCTCATAAACTAATTACTATTTTTCAGATAAATAGTTATCTAAAAATTCCAATATCATTTACTTGTATCTAACAATTACATCCRTTGAAAGATAATGGAATTCACTATAAAAAAACTATACATGAAAATATGATAGAACAACACAAAAATTGCTCACAAAAATGCAAAAACCCATCCATTATTCAATAACAGTAAATTACTTCCAAATATGTCTTCTTTCAACTTCAATTAGAACTTAATATCATTGGTCATTTTCCCAAGAATATATCCGTCGGTGATCTGTAGGATCGAGGATTTATCCGAGATGCACTGTTGTATTTTATTACAAATCTTTTATATAGTTAATGTGTCACCATGTAATTCATGTGCAAAGATATTGATGATATGGACCTTGGTGAATATGATAACCTTTTATATGGTTATATGTAGTATACCCATGTTCTGAATCTATCTAGAGTTCATAACATCCGACATCCTAAGAGTAAGAAAATATTAACAAAATACCCAGATATGGATGCCACATAGGTAATGACACATCCCCTAACATGTAAGATCCAATTAGGAAAAAACTCAAACTAAAACTAAGTTAGAAACCAATATCCGACATGGAGGTAAGTTGGAACATGACTCAGAGAGAGATGGAATATGGTGTGGACATCTAGGATTCTTGAAAATGTGAATTATTGAAAGTTCTAGATTTCTGGATCCGAATATGTGGGATTTGGAAAAGTCTGAATGTTTGGGTTCCATCATAGTAGGTCACAGTTGCATGATGTAGACCCCCTATCCCTCCTAATGGCTGCGTGACTTTCCAGTCAGGATCTTTGATTTAGGAGCCGAAATAGATCTCTCTTGGTTTCGAGTTGGAACACTTGACACTAAATCCATAGGTCCTTGTCTATGTTCGTCGTGTGAATCACCACTAGGCATAAGCCCAGACTCTACGAGATCGCAGGTGCGACCACAGGCTTAGCCCAAAAGGCGCATCGCATTTCGGTGTTTTGGGATTTCCGATGCAATAATCCCATGACACAGACCCCTCTGAGTCCCAAAACTCTGATGAGGGATAACGAAGGTTAGCTCCTCCCTTTTTCCAACTCATGTGACCACACACCCATGACCACAAACTTTGCAATGAAAGCGCGTCACGGTTCGCAGTATCGGAACCTGCGATACAAGGCACCTAACCCCTCCAAGTCACAAATTCCAAAATATCGACGATGTGAGATCTATGACTCAGGTCTCTCTTGGACCGACAACTATGATTATTTCGGCGTTTCATGTTTTGCGACTTCTCCCTGCACGAAATATGGTCACTCCTCCACCCGGTTGCCGAAATCACGAAATCTCCCCTCACTACAGATCAACGGCCCTAGGCCTTCGAAGTTCTGACGGCTCAGATCTTTTCGGGGTTCCACCAGTCGAGAGTCCCACATTGTTGACCCTTGTACTCCCGGTTGCTGAAATGCCAAAAGCTTGAGGCGCTTGATCAACAACTCACAACGCCCTCCATATCTATGCTCAGATCTCTTCCCCATCACTAACCTCTTTGCAACTCCACTTGATCGAACGACTTGCGGGGTATCGCATTCCTCCTCAAAGTTCTCCACTGTTCGTTCAGATCTTCGAGATCTCCCCTCCTGGAACTACGCAGTGTTAAAGCCTGGGCACCTACCTCAAATCATATGGTCTGCTGGATTCTCCACCATGATCCAACGTTGGATGAAGTTCTTCCTCCTGAGCTTTTACTCGCTTCAGACTTAGAATATTTTCTAAGTCTTTGAAGGCTCAGCCTTTGCTTCTTCCAGGGAATGGGTTCCTAGATCTCGATAACACTTTTCGTCGTGTTATTCCTCCTGAGTTTTGTCTGGTTCATACTTCGATTTCCCATGCACTCCTTGTGTCTGAGGGATTTCGATAACTTAGATCCATGGTATTTCTCACAAAGAAATTCCTCCCGATTTCCTTCCATTCCCCTCTGGCTCGATGCACACCTTGCAGAGCTTCAAATGGAGAGAAAGAATTGAAACTGAAAACTAACAGTCACGATTTCGTTCTCCTCTGTGGAGATTCATTCACATGTTCATGAAAATAGAAATAACAAGAACTCACAAATACATTCACACACACACATTTGGATCCATTTTCCTTCTGTTATATTCACAAGTGCCAAAATGGCTACAAATTACAGTCAAGTTTCAGTAACTCAAAAATTGAGATCTCCTCCTAACTCGTAGTTCTCTTACAACTAATTTCTCTCTGTATTGTTGCTCTCCCAACAAAATTTCTAGGGTTTCCCCTGTCTACTTGCCTACTCTGAAATTCATCCTACGTTGTCTTAGTTCAATCGCATTCCAGAGCCATATTGGAAACTCCTTCTTTGTTTACGATTTTCAAAACGTGCCTCAAAGGGTAAAATTCAACACTGGTTCAAGCATGCCTCTAAAGGTAAATTCTGGAATTGAGTTAAGGTGGATTTCAAAATTGGTTGAAATTGCCAATGTTGAAGTTCTAGAAGAAATATCACGTGTTGAGTGGTCTTACCTCTATGCACATGCCAACGATGCTCCTGCATCATACTCCCCTTGACAAAAATTCATGGATTCCTGTCCATGAGCTCTTCTACTGACTTTCCCTGCTTCTGGATAGCAAATTCATTTTCCCAACTGACATCTTCTATTGGGTTTCCCTTCCATTTGACCAGATACTCAAAATAAGTCTTCCTCTTAGTTTTCTTTCTAATCCTCTGATCAACAATTTTCTCCATCTGCGGATTTTCTGCCACATGCATCTATTTCTCACACTGAATCTTTCCTTGATCTTCTGACCCTTCTGTGTCATCTTTCTTGTACGGATACAGGTCTGACACATTCAATATGGGTGAAATGCCCACATCATCTTGAATCTCAATCTCATAGGCGTTTTCATCAAACTTCCTCAAGATCTTTCAAGGTCCTATCTTTCTCATCTTCAATTTGTTGTATGTTCCCCTAGGGAACATTTCCTTCCTCATATGAGGTAAAACCTGATCTCCCACTTCAAATTGAAGTTCCTTGTGATGTTGATCAACTCTGTTCTTGTACTTCTGGTTAGAACTCTATAACTGTTCGACTATGGATTTTCTGCATTTTTGCAGCAAAATCTTCTCCTCCAACGCTTCTGATCTCACCCTGTTCCAAGTTTCTCAAATCAGACACTCCCCTACGTTTCATTTCATAGAGTATTTGGAATGGACTCCTTCTAGTACTCTTGTTTGGTGATTCATTGTATGGAAATTCTGCTTGTGGCAGAATCTAATCCCACTGATTATGATTTTCAGTGACTAAACTCCTCAACAAGTTTCCCAAACTTCTATTTACCACCTCAGTCTATCCATCTGTCTTAGGGTGATAAGATGAGTTGAAGGACAATTCTGTCCCCATTTTCTTCCACGACGTCCTCCAAAAGTGACCAACAAATTTTGTTTCTCTGTCTGAGACAATACTCCTAGGTAGGTCGTGAAGTCTCACAACTTCTTTGAAAAACAAATTTGCAACATGCATCTCGTCACTGGTCTTCTAGCATGGGATGAAATGTGACATATTTGAAAATTTATCCACCACCACAAATATGGAATCGAATCCTCTTTGCGTTCTTGGCAATCCCAACACAAAATCCATGCTTATTGCATCCCAAGGCCTCTCTGGTATTGGCAATGGTTGATACAACCCAGTGTTTTGTCTTTTCCCCTTTGTATGTTGGTAGATTCTACATATATTAACAAACTTTATCACCTATGTTGTAATACCTGGCCAATAGTATGAACTGCTCAATTGTGCAAACGTTTTATCATGGCCGAAATGTCTAGTCAATCCTCCACTCTTCTTTTCCTTCAGAAGATTATCCCTTATTGAGCATTTTGGTATGCACAACTGATGTCCTATGAACAACAGTCCTTCCTGAATCATGTATTTTGTCCACTGAATTCTATCTCTCAACAAATTATTAGCACATGCTTCATATGCCTCCTTGAAATCTGCATCATCATGATACATGTCCTTAAGGTGTTCAAACCCCAAGGTCTTCACCTAGAATTCCTGCATGATCAAACATCTCCTGCTTAATGCATCAACAACCTTGTTAGTATTCCCAACAATATGTTTTATGAAAAAATTAAAATTTTGCATAAATTCAACCAATTTTGCATGCCTCTGATTCAGTTTTTCCTGTCTCGTTATGAATTGTAAAGCTTGGTTATCTCTATACAAGACAAACTCTTGTGGGACAAGATAATGCCTCCATTTCTTCAATGCTTGAATTATGGCATAAAACTCCTTGCCATATGTGGAGTATTTCTTCTTAGTCTCATTCAGCTTCTCGCTAAAATAGGCAACAGGTCTGTTATCCTGACTCAAAACTGCTCCTATTGCAACTCCACTTGCATCACATCTTACCTGAAATGTCTTCTCAAAATTCAGCAAGATCAGAGTTGGTTGTTCTGTTATCTTCTCCTTCAGTATATTGAATCTCCTTTCGGCCTCCTCTGTCCATTTAAAGGACTTGTGTCGCTTCTTCACTATATCCATCATTAGCGTACAAATTCCACTAAAGTATCTAATGAACTTCCTATAGAATATTTCTAATCCATGGAAGCTCCTTACCTTGAACATGCTTCTTGGTGACGGACATTCTCTGATCGCTTTCACCTTCTCTGGATCCATCTTCATTTCATTCAAAGAGATCACGAAACCCAAATAAATGAGTTATGTCTTCATAAAAGAGGACTTCTTCAAATTGATTAGCAGCTTCTCCTACTGTAGCATCTTCATTACTAGCGTTAGGTGCCTCAAATGCTCCTCTTTAGTCATGCTAAAGATCAATATATCGTACATATATACAACCATGAACTTTCCAATGAAATCTTTCATAATTTCATTCATCGGCCTCATAAAAGTACTCAGGGCATTTGTTAAGCCAAATGGCATAACCAACCACTCATATAGACCTTCATTTGTCTTAAAGGTTGTTTTCCATTCATCACCTTCTCTCATCCTGATCTGGTGATATCCACTTTTTAGATCTATCTTATAAAATAAATTTTCTCCACTTAAGCAATCCATTAAATCATCCATTCTTGGTAAAGTAAATCTATACCTGATGGTGATCTTGTTGATGGCTCTCAAGTCTATGCACATTCTCCATCCTCCATCTTTATTTGGGTTTAACACAGTTGGTACTGCGCATGGACTCAATATCTCTATGGCCAAACCCTTATCCAACAACTCTTGGACTTGGTTCTTCACTTCCTCATTCTCTCGAGGTGATAATCTATACGCTGCTTTTTTCCATAAGATTTCTCCTGGTATCAAGTTGATATGATGACTGATACTCCTAATGGGTGGCAATGAGTTTGGCAACTCATCTACCACTATATCAATGAAATTATCCAATAGTTCCTGAACTTCTTCAGGCAAATCATCCATTGATGTACTCATAAGGATGACTCTGGGCTTCCTCACCAGAGTGAACTGCATCTCCTATTCTTCCTTGAATTCTTTCAAGAGTTCCTTCCCACTCATGAGAATTATGCTTGTGTTGGCTTCTTCCTTTACTCTATTCTCCTCCATTGGAAACAACATATGTGTCCTACCATTCTTCTCTAATGTGTATGTGTTTTTCCTCCCATCATGAATGGCATTTTTGTCAAAATTCCATGGTCTTCCCAACAGAATATGGCATACATCCATGGGGATTACATCACACATGATTTCATCTTTATAACCTCCTATCTTCATTTCAACCAGGCATTGTTTAGTAATCGTTACCTGGTGTCCTTTTTGCAACTATGAGGCCTTGTATGGTTTTGGATGTGCAGTTTTCTTCGGCTCCAATTTCTCCACCATCTTTGTGGATACTAGGTTGTCAGTGCTCCCACTATCAACGATCACCTTGCATACTTTGTATTTAGTCTTGCAAGTTGTCCTGAAGAGACTGTTTCTCTGCACTGACTTTTCAACTTCTGCCTCTGGTTTCAAGAGAAATTTTCTCAACATTAGGGACGCTCCATCCTCTTCTCCCTCTTCTTCAACATTTCTTTGTTGTGCTTCTAAGATGTGAGATTCTCCTACCTCCTTCTTCTTCTCAGGGCATTCCCAAGACACGTGTCCTATCTTTCCATAGGCATAACATCTTACTCCTCCTCTACCTCTTTCTCTAAAATAGATTCTTCCACCACCCTATCTTTCTCTAGAACTTACTCCTTGTTCTGAGTGATTGTGTGGCTTCTCAGCCTCATCCCTAGACTGATGTGCTTTGTCACAGTTAAATCCCTTTCTTTTTCTTGGGATCGAGCTTTTACCTCTTCCTCGATGACTTTGTTTTCTGGTCAGCTTCTCCTCTGCCTTCAGTGCAAACTGATAAGCATCCTCCATGGTTTTGACTGACATCATGCTGAGCATGTCCTGGATCTCATATCTCAAGCCATTTATATGTCTGTCGACTTTCTCTTCATCTCTCACCCATTGTCTAGTTCTGATGTTCAGCTGATAGAACTCCTCGGTGTACTCCTTAACTATCATCCCTTTCTGTCTCAGGTTCTGCATATTCCTGAAAAGATTGATCTAGTAGTCTTTGCGTATGAACTTAGCCTTCAGTTTGGCTACCATTCTGTCCCAACTCTTTATCCTCTGTTTTCCTTTACTTCTCCTCTCAGCCTGCAGTTCATCCCACCACAGTGTTGCATTCCCTTTTAGCTTGGTGACTGCCTGCTTCACCTTCTTCTCCTCATCGACGTATTCATAGTCGAAATGTTTGTCCATGGATCTTATCCAATCCAACAGTTCTTCAACATCTAGGTTTCCCTCATACATTGGAACATCGATTTTTGCTCTGCCTCCCAATCTGAAAACTACTCTCAAGAAACGTTCCTCTATAGCATCTTCTCCTACAGCTTCTTCAACTTCAACCTCTTCACTTTCTTCTTCACTGATGTCTCCAGTGTTAGGTGTTCTTCTCTACACTGCTTCCATTGTTTCCAATATGGAAGGAAGTTCTCGCATCTCCCTCTCTACAACACGGTTGGCTAAAGGTGCCTCTCGTCTCCTTGGCGGCATTGTGTTGACTTCTTGTCACACACATAGTACAACTCTGAGTTCTCTATATTTTCCTCTTTCCTTTTCACCTGAAGTGTATAGATGAAGAATAATGAAGCTCTGATACCACCTGATGCAGACCCCCTATCCCTCCTAAGGGATGCGTGACCTCTCGGTCGAGATCTTTGATTTAGGAACCGAAATAGCTCTCTCTTGGTTACGAGTTGGAACCCTTGACACTAAGTCCACAGGTCCTTGTATGTGTTCGTCGTGCTATTCACCACTAGGCATAAGCCCAGACTCCAGGAGATCGCAGGGGAAACCATGGGTTTCACCTAAAAGGCACGTCGCATTTCGATGTTTTGGGATTTTCGATGGAATAATCCCCTGACACATACCCCTCTGAGTCCCGAAACTCCGATGAGGGCTAACGGAGGTTAGCTCCTCTCTTTTCCCAACTCACGTGACCACACACCCATGACCACAATATTTTCCATGAAAGCGCGTCGTGGTTCGCAGTATCGAAACCCGCAATAAAAGGTGCCTAGCCCCTCCAAGTCATGAATGTCGAAATATCGATGACGCGAGATCGATGGAGTAGGTCTCTCTTGGACTGATGGATACGATTATTTTAGCATTTCGTGTTTCGTGACTTCACCCTGTACGAAATCTGGTCGCTCCTCCACTCGGTCGCCGAAATCACGAAATATCCCCTCACTACAGATCAATGGCCCTAGGTGTTCGAAGTTCTGACGACTCATATATTTTCGGGGTTCCATCGGTCGAGAGTCCCATGTTGTTGACCGTTATACTCCTGGTTGTTGAAATTCTGAAATCTTGAGGCACTTGATTAGCAACTCACAACGCCCTCCAGATCTATGCTCAAATATCTTCCCCGTCACTAACCTCTTCGCAACTCCACTTGATCCAACGGCTTGCGGGGTCTCGCATTCCTCCTTGAAGTTCTCCACTTTTCATTCACATCTTCGAGATCTTCCCTCCTAGAACTATGCGGTGTTAAAGCCTGCCGACCTACCTCAAATCGGACAGTCTGTGGAATTCTCCATCGTGATCCAACACTCAACGACGGTCTTCCTCTTGAGATTTTACTTGCTTCAGACTTAGAAAATTTTCTAATTCTTAGAAGGATCGAACTTTTCATCTTCTGGGGAATGGGTTTCTGGATCTCGATAACACTTTTTGATGTGTTATTCAACCTGATCTTTGTTTGGTTCAGACTTCGATTTCCCACACACTTCTTGCATCTAATGGATTTCGATAACTCAGATCCATAGTATTTATCACAGAGAAATTCCTCCTGATTTCCTTGCGTTCCCCTCTGGCTCGATGCACACCTTGCAGAGCTTCAAATGGAGAGAAACAATTGAAACTGAAAACTAACAGTCACAGTTTCGTTCTCCTCTGTGGAGATTCATTCACTTGTTCATGAAAACAGAAATAACAGGAACTCGCAAATACATTCACACACACACATTTGGATCAATTTTCCTTCTATTTTATTCACAAGTGCCAAAATGGCTACAAATTACAGTCAAATTTTAGTAACGCAAAAACTAAGATCTCTTGCTAACTCGCAGTTCTCTTACAACTAATTTATCTATGTATCGTTCCTCTCCCAACAAGATTTCTAGGGTTTCCCCTGGCTACTTGCCTACTATAAAATTCATCCTATGCTATATTAGTTTAGTCGCATTCCAGAGCCATAGTGGAAACTCCTGCTCTATTTACAATTTTCAAAACGTGCCTCAAAGGGTAAAATTCAGCACTGGATCAAGCATGCCTCCAAAGGTAAATTGCGATGCTGAGTTAAGGCGTATTTAAAAATTGGTTGCAACTGCCAATGTTGAAGTTCTGGAAGAACTCTCATGTGTTTAGCAGTCCTACCTCTACGCGCTTGCCAACGATGCTCCTGCATCATTGCACATTTGGATCTGGATATTATTGGGAAGATATACAAAGTCACTTGAAAAATAACATGGATTCCCATATTCTATATGCCACATAGGATAGGAAAAATCATATGACACATTGGAAGACATATTTGATTTGGAATATGGGTGAGGTTCGCTGAGAAAGAATCTGGAGAGTCCAAATGGTTAGGATCCTCCTGGCACCCTAATCGAGAACTAGGATATCTAGATAATGTGCCATTGGGTATTTTATTTACATCAAGTCAACTGGGTCAATAGGACCTATGGGCACCAGGACATCGGGAGTGAACTGCATCTGTCAAGCAAGCATAGCACAAGTCACCGAACTAAGAAGCAACCAGAGGTTTTTGATCATCGGGACAACCGAGCACTGGGTCAACGGGTCATTGGGTTGTCGAGACTAGTATTAATCAAGGGTTATAGTTTGTATGGTGAATTTACTTCCTTATATCAAGGATGAAGAGTTCCATAGTATCCCCATTCACACACAAACTATGTGGAAATTCTTTTGCAATATAAACGCATTGAAACCGGATTTCATGACAAATGTGGGATAAATCATTAATCATGCAAATCTTCAATAGTTATTTCTCTCTGACATTCATCCGATGGTTGTTGAGATTTCTATTTCTATAGAGTTAAATTTAGGTTTGCAATGGCCCATCCACCAAAAAATTCAACATGGATGTTGAAGGTTCAACAATCTGCACAACTAGTAGAATTGATGGAAGCATGGAGAATTCTTCCAACATTTATGGAATAATTAGAAAAATCTACATGTGTCATGCCCATAAGCATTCTTATCTTCAAGATTCTATTTAGTAATTCAATTTCATAATTCAAGGCAGGACCTCAACAGTAAAATAGGTGGGACAACAGAAGGATCCGATGTGTCGAGAGAAATTAAATTACTTATCCAGAATATCATTTTTAGAAGTTAGTTCCATAACTCTAAGCATGAATTCAAGCATTAAGAATGCATAAATAAATCAA
>ML778623.1:174253-192892 GCA_009831015.1 Picea engelmannii
ATGTTCAAGTACAAGATGATTCAAAATGAAAATGTCTCCTTGGTATATATAGGAGACTAGGAGGTATAATTACAAATAATGGCTTAAATCCGACATAAATAAAATAACATTACTAATATAAATTACAACTAATGGCCTAAAGCTGACATAAATAAAATAGCATTACTAATCTAATATGCCCCAATTAAGGGGTAATGAGCCAATATTAGGGCTTAACACTTTCATATTCATCTATAGTCATACTCCCAAGCTTGAGTTCAAATAACTCCTTCATTTTCTTATCATAGTAACATTTGGTTAACTATTTCTATTGAGAATACTTTTTTAATTCCTCCAAATAACATTTTTCTCAACAATGTGTTGCACTTGAAGAAATTGGTCCCACCACATTGATGTTTTTTCCTTGAGTTGGTAGATGGAAATTCTTCCTTCTTCCTATGAGGAGTATTTATGTAACTGGATGTACTTTCTCATTCCAAACTACTAGGTATTTGCATCCTCATCCTTCTTGTGCTCACCATGAAAGTAGGAGGCTTGATCTTATTCATTTCTACCTATATCTCAACCACTCGAGACCTCCTCTTATGCTTTATGATAGGATATGGACTTGAACTATTGTGTCCTATCCGAGCTTAATTCCTTGGTGAGTGATGATGATTACTATAATCACGTATTCTTTCTTTTCTTTTATAATGAGATTTGTGACTCCTGGACTTGCTTGATTATGTATCATTATCCATATTCTTCTCTATTATTTCCAATATATGTAGAAAATTAATGTTGAAGTTGTGTTGTTACTCCTTGGATTTCATAATCCTATCATTATCATATTTTTAACTTTGGAAATCCTTTTGCAAAATTTTTATGGTCTCCACCAAGTTCAATATTTCCTCCTTTCCTTCTCTATGTCCATTTTGATTTGTACCCTCATTATCCATACTCGCATTCAAACCTATGACCTCATACTCAAGGAAGTAGGTTCTTTGCACATCTTCCATGCTTCTAATCTCTATTTTGATATTGTTCTTATCTAATTGTTGCTAACTCTGAAAAATGTGTAGGAAACAATATTTATTAGACTAAATAATTTATGAAAACTATAAATACTATGCACAATTTCGTTCCATGAGTGTATCAGAATCCTTGTGAATTTACCAACCCAATTCAAATTTATGGGTGAATTTATGGAATCCTCTGTCCAATACCTTTCCAATGAATATGGAATCCTTTGTCCAATACCTTTCTAATGAATATGTAATGTGAAGAGTCAAGATAATGTAACTAATGTTTGGAGTCCAAGAGACCTTGGAAGAGAATCCAAAGGTCATATAGATGTGTACATATGTGTATCATATCCATTAATAAAAGGCACTAAAATATTTATCTTTGTATGTGTGTCTAATAGTGGTATCAGAGCTTATAGTTATCAAGCCAACTGAGCTCTCCTCTTTATTCTTGAGGCATGCATAAATGCATTTGTCCTCTCCTTCCCGTTTTCACCCCTTGCCATATGTTGCCTATCATTTTGTACATAGCCCATATGCATTCTAGACTGAATGATTATTTGTACATGCCCTTCTCGATGTGCATGAAAGAGTTAGGGTTTCCTACTTGCAGTTCCCGCCCATTAGGGTTTCCTGAGGAGTTGTTCATTGTTTGTAGGAATTAACTTATTCCCCACTTTCGATGCTCATGCTCGCTAATATTATGGTTTCCCTAGATTCATAAATCATGGGCATGTAACTTTGGTCATTTTTTAATATGGTTTGACATTTTCAGATCTAGGACTGGTGCATAAAGAGGAATAATTTGATATTTTGTTCTCTCCTTGAATTTATACTACCATTGAAATATTTTGGCATTTCTAGAGGTTCTCATCTATAATTCTCTTGTTTTTTGGAGGATTTTGTGAGTATAGAAACTGGATTTAACAATTTCATGTAAATAAGTCATCTTGGATAGAAATTCAAAATGATCTGCAACTGGGTTGAGAGGTCATGGTTTCCCTGGACGACCTTGAGGGCGTAGAGAGATTGGATTATAGTGTGGATAACCTTCTATACTTTGTAGTGTGGAGGAAAATGCTATGGAATCATCCTCGATCTCCACTCATGAATCACACAACATACAAATCACGCCAAGTTTTTAGAGTTGGCCATTGATCAAATAGATTTTTTTGAGAACTCCTTCAGGTCACAGTTAAAAATGATGACATTGTTGCAAAAATACAACTTGTGGTGTCTTGTTATTCCAAAGTTGTCACTGATATGACCTATTGTGCTGTCCTGTTGTTGAATCTTCCAAATCAAACAACAATGGTGCATATGGAAAACCATCTCATCTTTTGAGCTTCTCATTGATATTGTAGAGAACCTAGATGAGGGTTTCTGAGAAGGGTCACTCTTTCACCTCAGACTCTTGTGCATGCTAGACCTTGGTAGTGACCAGTGACTTCACTAAGTCGAAGAATTTTCACACACTCCTATAGATTCCCAATTCATTTTTATAGCTTGTCAAGAAAAATTGATTTTGCTTCTATGTGTTTGATGATGTCACAGAAGGAGAACCTTTGACACTAGATGTATGTTCCCTACAAATTTAAACACCAATATCAATTCCATTTAGCGAGGATAACCTAGTGGTCATTCCCTCATTGTGCATAACTATTGGGTCTTGGATATTTTTTATAGAAACACCAACCTCATGGTCAAGTGTCTTTGCCCAGCTTGAATGAGAAATGTTAGAATCATAGCTAACATGTCATGTCATTATTTCAATAGCATCTCTTCTATTCTTCTCAATCAAGATCTCATTTCCTTGACATTGTTGTTGTTCTCACGGTGAAGCTAAAACATATGTTGACTTATCCTTGTTTCTTGCAATCCAATACTATCCCTCGAGACATACACAACATTGTACTATCCCTCAAGACATATGCCACATTGCTTATTTTTCTCCTTTCAGTACCCATTTTGATAACCAATGTACTTGACTATATAAGGTGAGCTCTATGACATATAGACTGTTATCTCTCTCTACACCATTCTCATTCCTCACAGGGAAAGAAAACAAAATTTGACAAGTTGATGGACGAGTTGTAGTTATTATAGACTAGTTGTCCAAACTCCCTGAGAAAGGAGTGGAAGGAAAGAAGATTTATCCTACTCTTCCTCTCATTGTAAAGGAGGATTTAAAGACCATTGTTATGACATAACACACTCCATGCTTCCTCGCAATGAAGACAAGAACTGAGACTAGAAACAATTCTTAGTCCATTATAGAAATCTATTGAATTTGTTTGTTGATAGCACGTGGGTTGGTTGTAGCCCTAAAAGATGAACAAACCTTTAGCACATTACTGCATGGAATCAAGATATACTTGTAATAAGTTTCTTTATGAGTTTACTTGTTTGATTTTTGAAATCATGTTGAATTTTCTTGTAAACGAGTGCATTTTAGGTAGAATCCGACACCTCCTATTTGTTGTTTGCAATGTAAATTTCTGGTGGACTTGAAAGAAACCCTGTGAAGTATATTTTTTTCTTTAAAATGGCTCGAGTTGAGGAAATTTTATAGTTACTAAGCACTCTAATCCTCTATTCTATGGACAATATAGTCACACTTGACAAAACCACTTTGTAGTTTGTTGTAACTTGCCTGATGTTGATCATTACAATTGTGTGAGACATCCTCCAAGACATAGACTGAGTGAGTCAGCCCATGAAAGATCCCATGAGTTGGGTGTGCCCATGAGATGGGTGCATGTCGTTCTTCTCTAATAAAGAGATGGAATGTTGTGTGCCCCTATGTGGGGAATATTCCCTTGAGATGGGTCTATCTCTCTCTCTGATACAGAGATTGAGCGTTGTGTTCCCCTGAGTAGGGAAGATGCCCATATATGGGAGTGTCATTTGAGATGAAACGATGTGTACCCCTGTGAGGGGTGAAGGATCCCATGTGATGGGTTTACTGTTCTCCTCTGTTTAGAGAGTTGAGATGATGTGGTAATCTATATGATTCTCCTGTGAGACTCAGTGAGATAGAGATCTCTTGAGTAGGACGTCCCTGTGGTTGAGCATAGGTGGACGTGATCCTAGTGGCTAAGTTCTAGTGAGTCTGTCCAGATGCTTCTCTTGTGAAATTCAGTGAGATAGAGATCTCTTGATTTGGACGTCCCGATGGCTGGACACAAGTGGGCGTGCCTCTAGTTGTTCAAAACTAGTGGGTGTGTGAGATCCCTTGCTATATTCTCTAAGAGTTAGATTTACCTGTAAGCCTAATTGTGATGTGAAGGGTACAAGTTGGCCCCACCATAAAGTGAAAGATAAATAATATTGTAATTATTAATTATATTATGAGTTATTGATGTCGTCCATGTTGTGCCAATAGACACCACTTTTGATGTGAACAATCTAATATAAATAAAGGTGATTTCCCCATTGAGGAAATACAACACACATGTGATTTTGGAAATTTCAGCAAGTACAAGTTCTAGGGATGAATTGTGCACCTCTTTTGGGTGCTGGCCTTCTTGGTTTTTGAGAGCACCATTTTGTGTGCTAGGTCTATGGTGTATGAGGTATTTATATTGAGAATATAACAAAGGATTACTGCGTTTTCTTGCCTTGTTGAGAAGGGTTTCCCAGGATATTTATTGTGCTCTTGTGCATGGTATTTATTCTTGTGATCTTGGTTATTGCATTAATTATTAATGGTGCAGTTGCACTTGTCTATGGTTCAAGTAAAATTCTAAAATTGAAATAAACCTCATGCTTGAGCCTAGTATAGTGGAAATTCAACATGGTATCAATGCTTAGGTATTGCAAAACCTATTGCACAAGCATTAAAGTAGTTGTCCTCTCCTTTCTGCAATTTCGTACGACCCTCTAGGGTTCTCTGCAATTCCATACGACCCTCTCCTTTTGGGTGATTTCAACACTTCACACTTGGAAGTTGGGGATGAAAATTGGATAGGAGTGTACAGCCTCATTCAACGCACCTCCAGAGACTCTCAAAGTGAATTTCTGAGCATTTTGAATTTTTGGCCCTAGGGTTTCTAGGGTTTCGCAATTTTCTATAGAAAATTCAGATTTAGGATTTATGCAACTCTTTGAAGGATATTTTTAGCTCACTGGTGTTATTCTAAATTTCAACGCTTATTGTTGGAGGTCATAAGCCCAAAAAAACCTAAGGTTGCTAGCCTAGCCTAGTAGTTAGGTTTTCTAGCTCAGTTGGCAAGGGTTTGTGAAGAATCTGAAAATATGATGAAAAGAACCATGGTGGAAGATAGGCTTGATGGATCAAGCAACTTCAGTTCCTAGAATTCAAGACTTCATATCACTCTTGAAGAGGAATATCTATTGTGGAAGATATTAAAACCTTTACTAGAGACAACTACCAATGAAGAGAAGGAATAAAGGAAAGGAAGATAATCATATACTCAAGCTATTACATTGAAGGACAAACTTCAAAATATAAAGATAACAAAAGGTGACATCGTTGCTATCTTCTTCATGAAGATGTCAAAGATCAGAGATCATATAGGTTCCATTGGAGAAATCATATCAACACTCTCAGGTATGCACTTGTATAGATTATTTGTATCATTGTCATAAGGGTACTTGCAGGAGGAAGGAACATTTGCTGCAATCATGGATCCAGAGGGATCTCAATGCATTGAAAGGAACAACGCACTGGAAGTGAAGACTCTAGGTTTGATTGTTTTAATTATCATTCCTCTAACCTACATTTATAAGTTTTCTACATTACAGGTAGGTCTTGTAGCTATGACAACAATCCTTAAATTGTTTTGATTCTAGAGATGCATTCATTATTCTCCTCTACGAGATATTCTTGTCTTGTTTCCTTTCGTTTGTTTTCATGTTCCAGGCAGGTTAAAAACAAAGGAAGATGTTTATAATTCAGACTTAAGAGGGAGTCAAAACTAATTGAGAAGGAGGAAGAACATAACTATCATTGAAGAAACCAAATAAATGATACATGATCAAAGACTACCTATGGTTTTGTGGGTAGAAGCATGCATGGCAACAATATATGTTCATAATAAAAGTCCTCAATAGATTTTGAAGAAAATAACTCTCAAAGAAGCCTTCATCGGAGTGAAGCCTGAGATTGGACACTTCAGGATATTTTGGTGCCCAGTATATTTTCATGCACCCAAAGAGAAGAGATCTAAGCTAGACCCTTCAGGGAGAAAGGGTACGTTTGTGGGATACAATGAATTTTCGAGGGAAAATCGGATCTACATCCCTGGTCAGAGACAAATTGAGGTAAGAAGAGATGTTATATTTGAAGAAGAGATAGCCTTTCAAAGATCCAGAGAATCTTAGATGGACATTGATAGTGAGACAATACCTTCTCCCCCTTCAACAATTCATAGGGAGACAACCTTTATTCCATTTGATATAATTGTTCCATTTGATCTAGTTGCTCAAGTTGATATCCCTAGAGATATTGCAATAGGTAATAAAAGACTTGTATAGGCTCAAAAAACTATGCAGGAGGAAAAGGGACATGAAACCCCTCAAGGCACATCCCGAGAGAGAAAGAGACCAAAGGGAGTTTCGAGCTATTTTTCAGCCATGAACCACTTCATTGATTATGAGCCTTCTTGTCATGGAGAAGTGATAGGTGAGAAGGTATGGCAAGATTCCATGACATAACAATATCAGTCCATCTTGAAGAATGATGTATGGGATATTTTTCCGAGACCAGAAGGGAAGTCTGTAGTGACTTCCAAGTGGATCTATAAGATCAAGCATGCAACTGATGGAAGTGTCGAGAAATACAAACTACAATTTGTAGCCAAAGGATTCTCACAAGTAGTGGGAGTTGACCATGATGAGACATTTTATTCTATCTCCTGATACACTTCCATCCATAGTACTATCATTGCACTAGCTACATCCATGAGTTGGAAACTACAACAGATGGATGTAAAGACAACATTTCTCAATGTTGATATTGAGGAAGAATTTTATATCGAGCAACCAGAAGGATTCACGATACACAACGAGAAGTATCATGTGTGCAAATTGAAGAAATACCTGTATGGAATAAAGTAAGAACCTTGTGCTTGGTATGGGAAAATTGATGGATTCTTGATGATTTTGGGCTTCAGCAAGAGTGTTGTTAATCCAAACCTATATTACCATATTTTTGGTAACAAGTGCTTATTATTGGTCCTATATGTGGATGAATTATTCCTCACTGGATCAAAAAGACTTATTGTTGAATGCAAGAAAGCATTGAATGATAAATTTGAGATGAAGGATCTGGGTATGATGCACAACTTCTTGGGACTAGAAGTATGGCATAGGACTAATGATATTTTCCCGAGTCAAGGAAAATATACAGTGGAGATATTGAACAAGTTCAGTATGACAGAGTGCAAATCCATGCCTACACCAAAGGTGATGGATTTGAAGAAAATGGATGATGCTTCCACTGATTCAGGAGAGATTGAGCCACACTTGTACCGACACTTGATTGGATCATTGATGTATCTGGTTAACACCAAACCTGATATATGTTATGCAGTGAATGTACTTAGTCATTTCATGAATCAGCCGAGATAGACTCACTAGATAGCAGCGAAGCATGTATTGATATATTTACGAGGCACAATGGGATATGGCCTGAGATATGCCTCCAGTGTAGACTTGAGCCTATAGGGATATGTCGATGTAGATTGGGAAGGAAGCGCAGTGGACCAGAGGAGTACATCCAATTCTTGGTTTACCTTGGGTTCTGTTATGGTTTCCTGGTGTAGTAGGAAACAGAGCTCTGGGGTCTTCAGTACCGTAGTAGCAAAGTATATAACAATGAGTGTGGTAGTCTGCAAAGCAGTGTGGCTTCACAATATCCTAATAGATTTATTTTATCATGAGATGGATCCTACCATTATTCATTGTGATAAACATAGTTGTGTGAAGATCTCTAAGAACCCTATGTTTCAGAATAGATCGAAACACATTGATATATAATATCATTATATCAGAGACATGGTGCAGAGGAAAGCAATACACTTGCAATACCTTCCTAAACATGAGAAGATTGCAGATATCTTCACCAAACCGCTTTCCACGATGAAGTTTGAGTACTTCTATGAGAGACTTGGCCTAGTGGAGAATTCCTCCCTAGATGAGAGGGAGTTTTGATGACTACAGCTACGCGAGACATCCTCTAGGACACATAATGAGTGATTTGTCCTGTGAGAGAGCCCGTGAGTTGGGTGTGCCCATGATATGGGTGTGTTGTTCCTCTCTTAGATGGAGATGGAACAATCCATGTCACTTTGTAGGGAAGATTCCCATGATATGGGTGTGTCGTTCTCCTTGAGACAGAGATGGAATGTTGTTTTCCCGTGAGTAGGGAAGATGCCCATGAGATGCGAGTGTCATTTGAGATGAAACGATGCATACCCCTGTGAGGGGGGAAGGAGCCCATGTGATGGGTTTATTGTTCTCCTCTATGTATAGATTTGCGGCGATGTGGTACTCCAGATGATTCTCATGTGAGACTCAGTGAGATAGATATTTGTTGAGTAGGATGTCCCTATGGCTAAGCATAGGTGGACGTGATCCTAGTGGTTGAGCACCGGTGAGTGTGTGTACAGATGATTCTCCTGTGAGACTCTATGAGATAGAGATATGTTAATTTGGACGTCATTGTGGCTGAACATGGGTGGAATTTCCCCTAGTGGTTGAGCACTAGTGGTTGTGTGATATCCCTTTCTAYATTATCTAAGAGTTAGATTTACCTGTAACCCTAATTGTAATGTAAAGGATACAAGTCAACCCCACCATAAAGTGAAAGATAATTAATGAAAAGATAATTAATATTGTAATTATTAATTATATTCTGARTTATTGAGGTTGGACCTATTGTGCCAATAGACACCACTTTTGATGTGTCCAGTCTAATATAAATAAAAGTGATTTCCCCATTGAGGAAATATAACACACATGCAATGTTGGAAATTTCAGCAAGTACAAGTTTTAGGGATGAAGTGCACACCTCTCTTGGGTGCTAGCCTTCTTGGTTTTTGAGAGCACCCTTTTGTGTGCTAGGTATATGGTGTGGGAGGTATTTCTCTTGAGAATATAACAAAGGATTTCTGGTTTTTCTTCCCTTGTTGAGAAGGGTTTCCCAGGATATTTCTTGTCTTCTTGTGCATGGTATTTCTTCTTGTAATCTTGGTTACTGTAACAATTGTTAATGGTGTAGCTGCACTTGTCTATGGTTCAAGTAAAATGATAAAATTGAAATAAACCTCATGCTTGAGCCTAACATAGTGAAAATTCAACCCCTACAAGTTTCGTAAGAAAAAGAAACATTAATTCAAACTCAAAATTGACTTCTTCATGACACACTTGAGCTAAAGAATATTCAAAAACATTTGGAACTGGTCCTTGTTCAAAATCATATTTTTGAATATGATGAAGATGATTCAGACCAACATCTAGTGTAGCAGCTAGTCAGTGAGCAAGATTCATATTCAAGTACAGATGAAATTTCTCTTTCCAAGAAGATCATGAGACCTTGGGAAGAAATCAGGAAGAACAAGCACAAAACCAGTATTGGATAAGAAAAGGATGTCATCTTTCATAATCTATATTACACAAAAAAGATCCAGTTTCAAAGTGTTGGAATCCTAAAAGAAAGTTCACATTCACCTACTCCAGTTCAAGAGAAGATTCATATATGCCAACATTGTCAATGAGTTGGCCACGTTGAATATTAGTGCATCGATATTTATCCTTTCTAGCATTGTGGACAACATACTCATCCTTCAGATAAGTGTTTCAAATGAAAGACAAATACAATAGTAAACAACCACTATTGGTGGATTCCTTCTTGGATATGGTCATCAACAGTCAAGAAGATATGTCAATCATACCGATGAATCCAGTCTCCAATATTGAGCCATCTTACAGCGGAAATATTTTTTTCTTCTCACCTTGTCCTTGATAGGGGGGAACAACATCAACTATTGACAATTAGGATTCCATTTTCGAATTCCTATAAGTAAAGTAGTAAAAAGAGAGCATGACAATTGAGCATGATTGGTTTGTGGTTTTTCTTAAAACAACACTCAATAGAGGACCTGCAACTTCTGCTAGACAATGTTTCATGGTTTTCCTTAAGCCTCCACTTGGTAGAATACATTCAACTTCTGGAACAAAAAAATTTATGGTCATGTTTAAACCAACATCGATAGCACTTCCAATTAGTAGAATACATCATCGTCTTCCATCTTCTAGCTAACTTAGGAAATGTTTTAGGAACAATTGACCCTAGATCAGGGTTCTAGAGTTTGTGGTCATTCGTAAACCACCAGATTGGTTTGTGGTATTCCTTAAACCACCATCACCATTCGGTTTGCGGTTCTCCCAAAAACACCATATTCAAAGAGCACATTCACCCACATTTCCACTGCACATTTCTAGACTTCAGTTGCACACTTACAAATATTAGCTCTCACCTTCAACTCACATACGCCCCTTCGGATTAGTGGGGGAATGTTGGAAACATAATCGTTTGGGTTATTAATTTCATGTAATGTGAAGATTCAAGATAATGTAACTGGCATTGGGATTCCAAGAGACCTTGGACGAGAACCCAAAGGTCATCTAGATGTGTATATATGTGTATCACATCCATTAATAAAAGGGCATTATAAGATTTATCTTTGTACGTGTGTCTAACATTTTTAAGTTCCCAAATTTATATTTTGACTTCGTGATTGTCTTCTATGGATCAATATATTTTAGTAGACTGCTCCTATTCCGCAATTTGATTTTGGAGCAGGATATTATGGCCCTCCGATGTTATCTAACACTCACAATTCACCCTCCATTATTTGGGATGTATCTCCCTCATATTATCTCAGTTTGATGAACAATTTACGTCATTAGAAATATCTATCTGAGATTTATCATTTTAGATGTAGAAACTATATTTCCTAGAAGTACATCTAATTTTGTATGAATTGGACTTCTCAAAAATGTTGTTTAGGCTCCCAAAAATGGCCTACAAGTCGAACACCTGAAAATCACTATAATTTTCCAGTTATTTTCATTAGTTTCTAGAAACTTTAATTTAATATAGTCGACTGGGATGATGACATGGCATCTTAGTCTACCTAGAATCACTAACAGGATTCCATTTCAACTCCTAGTCCACCTAGCATGGCCCCATAAACCCTTTTCATTTACTTCCTTCTCTTTCCCCTTCACTAGTGCATACATATTATTATTATTATACACACACACACACACACATATATATTATATATGTGTATGTATATATAATTTTCAGACCCTACAGGTCCTTGGTCGCCATGTGACATCTTTGTATTGGGTCACTAGGATGGGTGGGCCCCATCCCACACCCATACACCTCGGTGCATAAATATGCATTCTCGATTAATCTAACAATGAATAATCATAGGGCATCATTGGTGATCAATGGTCACCAGCTCATTATGGGCACACCGACCTACCGATAGTTAAGAGAGGGTAGAGGGGATGTGAAAACTAACCAGGTTTTTGGCCTTGGTGACATGTCTTACATTGATGCATTTCATCCCCCCTACCTATGGTTATCCTAATAATATAGGACCCCCCGTGACATGGTTTTGTGTGCCCAAGTCGTGGTTCTACTTGATAGGTGAGTGCCCCACTGTGGCTCCACCTCACTTGCAATGGTCGTCCAGTCACTTGCCACCTTTACTATTATTGCCATCGTGTACCTTACACCATGGTAGTATACGTCACATATATACCATGTCATCCGACACATGGCCCCCACTTCATGCTGACATCATCATACAAAACAAATCCCAAGTTTTCCTAATTTTTCTAATTTTCAAAAATTTCTCAATTTGCCAAAAAACGCCCAATTTCATAATTATTCCCATGAATGCTATTGAACCTATAACATTAATCTCAATATGACCAATTTCAACCTTGTACATATAAATTCCACCCCTGATCTTCAAATTCGACTCCTATACAGAAATTGGGCCTTTGCCTAATTTCTTCCCCAATTTTGTCATGGGTGCCTTGGTTTCTCCGTAAAATCATAATTTGACCATCTACAAGCACTATTTTACCCAATTAAAGATTTAAATTGGATATTTTAAACTTGTGGGTTCAATTTTCCCCAATTTTACAGGAAGTTCATTTAATTTCACTACAATAATATTATCAAATGAGTTACATACTTTCTCCGAAGTTAATTTTCTGCAATTTTCTACTTTAGTGCTCTGTTAACTTGGCCCATGCAGGCTCAGTGTTGAAACTGGAGTTCTAATACCACATTGTCGCATCCCCAACCTCGAGCTGGGCTATGCCACATGAAATTCCCATCTGTGGTTCCATTAAATTTCTTAACTACTTCGCATATGAAGACAATTATGCATAAACAACACACACACACACAAATATGTGTGTGTGTGTATACCGATTAAAAAAACACATAATTACACACACAATAATTAAAAAAAGTATATGAAAGACACTTATATTTTTCAAATAGAGCACCAACTACGTTTAGACCTCATAATTTCCTCCCAACCTTAGACTTTGTTTCTCATAAAATTGAAAGTAGGTCATCCTCGAGTTGCGGCTAAAACTCCACCTAAGAAAAGGAATCCTAAACCAGGATAAGGTCTCTCAAACAACATAAAAGTTCATACTCAGGTGTCATATCTATCAGAATACCTACAACCCCTTATTCCCCACATGCCTATCCCACCCTGAGAAGTGTGCCCCTTCTTTGCTCATCAATCCTTCAACTGTCCCACTTCCCTTATGGAGATTCAACAACACGTCCGGTAGGAAGTCTCATATCCTAGTAGTTGTATATTGGCACCTTGGGAATCAACTCCCAACAGTTCTCTAACCTGGAGATAATTCTGACGGGCCTGAAAACCAACATTTTTAGCCCAATTCTCTGGTTACTGGTTGCCTCAAAATACATATATACAAAGGCACTCTGGCCCAAAATGTACTGTCTCACTAGCCTATATGTAAATTTACATTTACATTACAATTGGAGTTCAACCTAGCGGTATTACAAGTTCATTTGTTGCTAAGATAACCGCAAGGTATTCACCTTTTGATTTCTCAGATATACCTAGTTTTCCAAACCCTATGCCTAACATAGAAGACTCGGTATATTGTCTTCCTATATTCATAGGAAATAATGAGTAAATTCCTCCACAACACGTGATATATTTTCATAAATGCATGCATAAGCCAGACGTTTTCCATGAGGATGTATTAATGGAAATGTTTATGAACTCTTTGGATGGATATGTTTGATAATGGTACAAAGCATTACCTACTACTTGTATTTCTTCATTAAAGGATTTTCATGAAACTTTTCAATATTATTGCACGACCATGTGTTCAATGTTGGCACACTTAGTTATACTAAGAGGGGGGGGGAGGGGGAGAATGAATATAATTTTACTTTTCTTTTCTTGCAATATTTATCAATATATCACTTTACTTACTATAGAAGTTAATGATAAACATACAGATATACAATCCACTGTAGATAGATATTTAACATGGAAACCCATATGGGAGAAAACCACAAAATAATTATTTTATAAAATCATGTAGGAACCAAACTACTATTAAAATTTTGGAGGCACCAACCTATTGTTACAATGTTTGCAGGAATCAACCTGCAAGAGACACCAATCCCCTTGGATGAGCACCAACTCAGCTCTCCCTGTAGGCATGAACCTACAACAACCATATTTGTAGGCACCCACTTGTACGAGACACTAATCTCCTCAAATTGTCAACAATACAAAATCATCTCCTTACTTCAAGACTTCACCTACACAAGTATGTTTCTCTATCTCAATTGTCACAATACTCTCCGCTAGTTCACAATTTGCATGATTTTAAAAGTTCCTTAAACCTTGAACCTCCCAGACATCCTTAGATAACTATATTCCTCTTTCTTACACTCTCTGGGACCTAAAAACCTCTAAGATTAAACTTCTCTTGCACAGTGATAGTTCTCTTTTTCTTACATCCACATTCTTCCTCCTTCCATTCTTCAAACTCAGAATTCCTCACTCTCCCATCCTTTACTCAACTTGAATGCACATTATACTATGGGTTTTAGAGCCTCATCTCGCTTTCTCTTCCACACTTCATACTCCCTCTTCACAAAATCATTTAGGAATATTTTTTTATATAGAGCATATGCTCAGTGATTTGTACACAAAAATATTGTTCATGAGGTCCGATCCAACCTTCAAATCATCCTAAAAAGTTGGGCTATCAAATTATCTCCACAAAAACCTATCTTAATATTATTCCGCTACATAGGATCTATTCATGGTCCCGTATATCTCAATAGTCATCAAATGTGGTCCCTTGAGTTGATCTTGATCGTTGATCTCATTCCCCAAGTATTAGGACCATTAGGGAATCAGGCCCCCGGGATTCAACGCATCCATGCTCCTCTATCCTTCCTTCGGTGGTAATGGACGATTGAGATTAAATGATGGTTTCGATCAGACAATGTATATTAATCAAATTTTGAAGTCTTACACTTAAGTTCGATTGGAAAATTTACACACGACTTTGATTTTTCCTCAATGGGAGACGTGTGAATATGTTTCGTGTGTGTAGGTGACCTAAATGGCTCATCATCCAGTGGGCTCGTTGGGCGTCGGGAAGCTACTATGACCTTTGGTAATTCTAATTAAACACTGTGTATTCATCCGACCTGATATTGTCGTTGGCCCAAATCACCTAACGACCATTTTATTAAAGATTCATGCATTTATATTCATATGACTTGGCAGATTAGTCTCCAAATCTATTTTTGTCCATTTTAGTTTTAATGCATGATCACTTTGATTGTTCAAATGACCAAATGAAACCAAAATAAATTCAAGAAACACAACATTCTCAAAGCTGATGAATGTACACAAACTGCGACAGAAAGAAAAGTGGTACCCCAAATTTCAAGGGTGTGTTGAGTTCTCAACATATGTTTATGGTTAGATCTCATAGGGGTTATAGGTGATAAGTATTATAAAGTAAATATTTGAGGAATTATTGGGGCTTAAGGATTATAGGGTTGAGATTATATGAGTTATAGAGGCTATAGAAATTAAAGGTTTTGGAGTTAAAATTTAAAAGTCTAAAAGGTACTCATATTAGAGGATAAAAAAATAATGGTTAGTATTGGTAATGGTTTTAGTGGTTAGGTATTAAAGTTCAATGTAGATATATATTAGGGATTATAAGTATTAATGATTAGAAGTGTGGTGGATTATGGGTGATAGGTTAGAGTTTTGATTGTAATAAGCATTTTAAGGATAAAGGGTTATTGAGGTAGGGATTATAAATGTTTGAGGTTACTAGTTTAGTGCCATTATGGTTATAATTTAAGGATTAGATCTAAGGGGTAAAAGGATTCAACATTTATAGGTTATAAAGATTAGGAAATAGGGTTTAATATTTATAATGGAGAGGGATTAAAGGTTAACAATTATAAGCATTTGTCGTTAAGGTCTATAATGTTTTTATTTTATATTAAATATCATGGACATTTAGGAATACGAGTGATATAACAGTTTGGAGTTATTATTGTTTAAAATTATTCAAGTTTAAGTATTTTATAGGTTAGGGTATGTAAATAGTAGGTATAATAAATTATGTGTTATATATGCCATGCCCTATAAAATTATTATGAAATATAAATAATAATAACAATAATAGGAATATAATAATTCCCCTAAATGGTAATAATAAATACTTGTTGGAATAAATAATGATAAAGAAGTATATAATAATTATCTTAAAGGAGGTCATAATAAGTATTTATTATGGATATTAGGCTAATTAAAAAGAATGGTAAAATGAGTAACCCTAATCAATGGAGAAACCCTAAAGTATAATAAATAATTAAATGTTGAACCTAGGGATTGAGTTATTTAGGAGAGATAGACTCTATATAAAGGGGGGCAAGACGAGAAAAGAACATCTCTCTTTTTTGGCACATCTCTCTTTGGCTATAGAGAGGGGAAGGATAAGGATTCACTAGAAGGGTAGTAGATTGGAGGCTCTTCGGTGATCTGCTACTAAATATTAGAGTAGCAAGGTCTACTTGGGTGGAGATTTGTCCCCCATTTATGTTGCAATTGAGAGATTATGGATCAGGGTATGGTTGCATTCATGGACTGACGAGATTGTTCTTCAATAGAAGTGCATTCCTCACCCATATGAGTTGATGAAAACTCCATTAGAGTTTCCTTAATTACAAATTAATGGTCACTTAGTTTTCTAATTTATGGATTTATCTTTGTTAGAACCTTGGAAAATTACATATGGTATCATAACCTAGGTTTCAACACTCAACACCTATGGAGCTACCTAAATATGATATATTGGTTGTAGATATGATAATCAATTGGCTATTGATGTGACCATAATGTCAAATAATTGTATATATAAAGTTATAAATCTACAATAAAATTGAAATTCTACATGGGAGAAGGCGTGCTAAATCCAAGAAGATCTAGACATAGATCTGGATCTTGTGCCTCCATGTAAATATGATTTTCCGTAACAAGTATAACCAATAATGTTATCTATAAACATGTCAAAATTGTATTGGAGATCCATGAGATGATATATACAGTCAATATTTGGCTTACACATAATTTACCTTACATATCTGAAAGTCAAGTCTGGAACCCTATCTTGTTGAATTCCATTTCCTTGATCCTTGTCTATGGTATTTCCATGATCACTATAATTTGGAAAATAATTAAAAAGGTCATCAATACATTATTACGGATGTGGTAAATTTGATTAGCATTAAAATTTCTATGCTAAATCTGGTATGTTTGCATTGTTTGCTTAAGTATGAGTATTATTAGAGAAGTCCTAGAAATAAATACTCCATTGGCGAATAGATTGATTTTACAGCTGGTACATGCATGAGCTATGTTATCCTAATAACTTGTGGACATTTTACCTTGACCTTTTTGTTGTAACAAATGATCACAATTGGTCATATGAACTCAAATCTAAGCTCTTGTTGATATGGTAAAATCATTTTAGTGTTTTCAGATAAGTTAATAGTAACTATTATGACATTTTATCCATATTAGTTTTTGTTGTAACAAATGATGACAATTGGGCATATGAAATCAAATCTAAACTCTTGGTTGATATGGTAAAATCATTTTAGATTTAGTGTTTTTAGTTAAGTTAATAGTAACTATTATGACATTTTATTCATATCATGTCAGAGTTCAATAATGCCATCAGTCCCAAAAGATCCTAATTCTACATTGAGACACAAGCTTCAAAATCTAAAAACAAAGGAAGACCTTAAAAGCTAGAAGCATAGCCTGGTACGTTCTAAAATTCTACAGATTGCATTATGAAGGAGTTGCAAGTCAGCCCAAACAGTCGGAACTTTCAATTAGAGGGGGAGTTTGAAAAGGTGAGCACCTAAGGAAAAGTAACCTACTTTTTTCAAAAGCCTTGGATCCACATTAATGAAAAAGTGAGATGTAAATATGCCAAGAGTGCATGTAATTGAAAGGTGCAATGATCTCAACACAATGAAAATTCAAGATTTATATGTTCCCTGAGAACTTCTCGAGGAAATGAAAAACAATGGAACAAAATTATAGTAATTAGGTTAATATGACAATGAAAAACAACGTTCGAAAATAACAAGTAGTGCATAGATCACCTTTAGATAAGGAAGGAGTAGAGATTAAAATAGAAAAAGATGGCCCAAAAGGATAACCCAAGTGAAATAGATAACACAGATAACACTCCAAAAGAAGAAAGCATCCCAATGACTAAACAGGCCCAACGAAAGTCCTCCAAAAAACAGCCAAGACTATGGAGGAGAAAGATGAGCCACATCCTGGCCAGATTCAGAAATGAAAAGAATTTTATTGATTTCTTTGGATGTTCTTACAAACAAGATGTGACGTTGTATGGACTAGCCTCTTACACAAGTGTAAAATCAATTGTTAATAATGATTTCTGCTCTAAACGTCCTGCTGACAAAATGCATTGAATGATATAAGCATATATTGAATCAGCCTGTTAAATGTTCGCTGATAATATTACTTTCAGTATAAGGTTAAACTCGTGATCCTCAAGTCTACGATGAGATGCCGATCGAGTAACATATCAATGAGGCATTGTGTATAACAGATAAAAGAAATAGAATTTACCGAAGGAGTTTTGGATGCTTTTGATCTTCATTGATTATGTTTGATCAGATTCGAAATTCTAAAATATTGGTGAAACGTTCATGACCTAAAAATCATTGTTCCTGATAAACTGTGAAGAAATAAATGTAGAGAGAAAGATAGAACAGAAAACAATATATTCAAATGTATGAAGAAGAGTGAAAAAATGAAGTTACAATGTAAAGGGAAATAGCTGAGCTAAATAGGCTCAAGCAAGACAAAAATAGAAAGTACAGCTGGCCAGAACAGATGGCAGTGTACGGTCAGATTGTTGAGGTTACAATATATTTAACACTCCCTCTTAAACTCAACAGTTACAATCATCAGCACTGATTATGCCTAAGTGTTGT
>ML778623.1:228294-241699 GCA_009831015.1 Picea engelmannii
ACCTTTTAAAATCTCTTAAACCACTTTGATTACTTTGACCTTTTGGGGCTTCTAGATGACATATGAGGGTCCTCCAACTTCATAAGGCCATAACTCTCAAACCGTGAGGAGTTATGTGACATTCTACATACCACCAAAAATGGTATGACATGTAATATCCATATAGAATAGTATTATATGAAAATATATCATAACTCATATTGTTACCCATCAAACAAACTTGGGTCCATTACCCAAACATGGGGTCTCCAACTTCTCATGGCCATAATTCTCTAACCGTGAGGAATTATGTGATGTTCCACATACCACCAGAAATGGCATGACAAGAACTATCCATATAGGATATTTTCCCTAACAAATTCACTTTCCTTCATCTCATTATTCCACAATTAAGCATGGGTTCTCTTACTCCTCAAAGCATCTTCCCGTGAGGGCTTTCACCATAAGGGGACCACTTTGGAGTTCATCCATATTTTCTTCTTATCAACCATGAAAAAAACAATAATGAGTCATATTTACATCAAACACTATTGGGTCCATTACCCAAACCTTTGTGCTATGGGTCTTTCTTCAAGGGTTGACATCAATGACAACCAACCTTAATCAACAACTACAGTGCTCACATATGTGAAAAAAAACCAGATTGACTACTGAAGAAGAAGAAACAACAACTTCATGTTCAAGACCGTGTTGTGTGCTTTATTTTTCAAGAGAGTGTCAAGACTTAGCATGCGAGAGATAGTATGAGGCCATATTGCCTCTTTTCCTTCATTATGCAGGTGGGGAACTTTGTTTCCTCGATAGGGCGCAGGGAGAGTACAAGAGGCCTTCGATGACAAATTATTTGACTAGGCACCCATCAAATTCCTGTGATCGAGGACTACCCCTGTGAAAGGATAAGTTTCTTCAGGGATCCTGATTAGCATATGCCCCCTGGAGAGGAGCTTAGAGAGATAGGTACACACATTTTTAGAGTTATTTTATTTTTTTATTTTTTTAAATATTATCCTTGTTTATGGTAATGTCAAAGTACTAAATCAGTGATATGTTATATACAGATGTGGAACTGGTACAACTAGTTGAATTTTCTAGGACCAGGCATCATCCTTGAGTGGATGTCGGACCAACAACAAAAATAGGACCAGCAGCCACAGGAGGACCACCAGTCGGAGAGGCTGAGAGAGTATTACGACGAGTATAGAGGAACCTGATAGCTCTCACTCGTGCAGTGTCAATGGTAGAGATAGAGTACCTTCCCCTGGCCATTCAACCACATGTTGTAGGGTACCCACGACTTGGGTTCAACTATTCCAACCTCTTGTGAACTTCGTAGTTCATTATACTAGTGAAAGCAGGACTAGGCCATAGCTAGTACTGGACCACATATATTCTGATGGAACCTTTTGTACTCTATTATGTAGCGAGGGCTTGAGCCCAATGATGTATACTGACTTTATTTGAGGCTTTATGACCCAATTTTGTACTTATGACATTATGTTTTGGGCACATTATTATTTATATACAATTTTTTTCCTTATGGATAAAACATTTTGTACAAATGTATTTACATATGCGTGTATGTGTGTTCTTTTACTTTTATGTGTGAGCAATATGACAATATAATACATGATTATCCAATGTATCAACTAGTTGAATAGATATCCTAGGAACATGAATATAAGTAATATAATTAAAATGGCATTCTAAGAGACGTGACCTAAGGAATCTTCAGTGAAGGGTGGGATCGTAGACACCGTATATTCCATTTAATTAAGACATGACCAGTTGATCATCTAGATAAACCCGTAGGTGAGAAATACCATGTGAGAAGGAATCACGTAATAATTCTATTACGACACTATACTGGACAACATTATTTGTTTTTTCTCCTAGAAAAATACCTCCAGAAGACATCAACTGATCAAAGCGCTTGAAGATCACACATGATGCATAAACAAGCCTATGAATGTGTCAAATAGCACCATCTGCGAACCCAACATATACCTCATATTCACTTGACATCTTCCATAGTGAAATGAAACACAATAAAATACACGTCCATAAAACAAAAAGACAGAAATGTATAAATAATGTTATACATTATATACAAACATTCATTCCTAGGTGAATGATCTAAGCATAGTACTTCTTAAGCTAGATCACATTTATAGGCTACGACAAAGCGTTACCCTAGAATCAACCTGTTGATAGGAACCCTTTTATAAAACTTTCTTAACAATGAACGGTCTAAACCACATGGGTTTGAATTTACCTGCCCCCAGGGGATATTTATCTTGGTCATAGACTAGGACAAGATTGCCTTTAGATAAAAATCGAGGGTAGACATACCGATCATATTGACACTTGACATGTTGTTTATGAGTCTCTTTAGCCAAGGATGCATCTCAACGATGCTCATTGAGTTGCTCAAGAGATATAAGATGCTCTTCAAGTGGAGTAGTGTTGGGTAGTAGTACTACTGCCAACTTAAAAGAAGGGATTTGACACTCTATGGGAAAGAATTCCTCCAACACATATACGATATGGAAAGGATAAAAACTAGTAGCGGTATTGACTGAGGTTCGATAAGCCTAAAGTGTCAAGTACAACATCAAATACCAATTTGACTTGGACGAATTTATCATCCATTGAAGAATAGTCTTGAGAGACTTATTAACAACCTCCACTTGACCATTCTCCTATGGGTAGTAAGGTGACAAATTTTATTACTTAAACCCTAGTTTTGATGTTAACTAGGACATCATCTTTTTCTGGAAGTGACTTCCATGGTCTGTGACAATCTCTTTCAGAATACTAAACCTGGATATAATCTGGTTAAAGAGGGAAATTGTAGTTGTTTCTCTGTCATTACTGAATGTAGGCATAACGTTGACCCACTTAGTAAAGTATTATACTGATACAATGATATAGTGATTCCCCCTAGCTGAAGTTGGGTGGCATGTAGTAACATCAATCCCCCACGTGGTTAAGGTATGAACAACAATAACTAGAAACATGGGAGCAGGGTGTTCCTACATCTTCTGAGAGAATTTCTGGCATGGGTGACACTTGCTTACCGCCTCTACACAATATTTGATCAAGGAGGGCCAAAATTATTCGATGTGAAGAATCTTCTAGGTTGTTTCCAACCCAAACAGGTGACTTCCACATGCTCCAGTGTGATAGTCATTCAAAAAAAGTTCTTCCTCTTCATTAGTGAGATAGCGATGAAGAATGAAATCCACTCCTCAATGATATAAAGTATCATTGATGATAATATAGTTTCATGCTTGATGGCATATTCACAGATGGTCATTACAAGAAGCATAAGATTGGTACTTCAAAGTTTGAATATAAAGACGTATATATCCATACCAAGGATCTGAATATGCAATAAAGAAAAGATCCCCATTAATCAATGAGTCTTCAGGAAAATCGTTACCACTCTCGACCGGAAGTTCTGAAATTAGTTTAGCAAATACCAAGGACTTTTTAGACATCACCGAAACGAAATCCAAGTCAAATTCTTGCAGGATGACTATCCATCAACTAATTTTCCCGCCAATGACCCATCATGTTAGCACATATTGAAAAGGGTTCACGACAGCTACAATGGTGGTCTTGCGAAGTAAGATACAATGATTGAACCATTGGACAACATGCACAATAGCCAAAACAAGTTTCTCAACATGTGTGTAGTTGAGTTCTTTTCCTACCAAGCCTCGGATGATATAGTAGGTAACATGCTCTTTGAGCACATCATCCTCTTGGAACAATACCATGTCAATAGTAGACTGTCTGATAGTTAAATACAACAATAAATCCTTGCCATAATCCAGAGGATTGAGCAGAGGGGAAGAAGTCAGAGCATGTTTCAATGCTTTGAAAGATAATTGAGCCACTTCATCCCAATATAATGGGACCCCTTTCTTCAAGAGATGCATAAACCCTTTAGTAATATTGACATAGTTGGAAAAAAAATGAAGAAGAAATTTGGCATTCCTCTACAGAGTTTGAAGTTGGGGGATTGGGCACGAGGGAGGCAATTGAAATATTTCCTGAACCTTCAAAGGGTCGACCATGATCCCTTTAATTGACATGATAAAACCTAACAAGCGACCTGATGTTACGCAAAAACTACACTTATTCGGATTAAGGTGAATCCGATAGTAGCGACAACTCTCAAAGATAAATCGTAAATGGGAAGGATGATCAGATATCTTACGAGAATGTGATTCCAGATCATCAAGATACACCTCGACTATGTGTTTGAGGTCGTAGAAGGAAAATGACATGGCCCACTAAAAAGTGGCTCCAACATTTTTGAGTCCAAAAGGCATTTTCATGTATGAAAATGTACCCAAGGACATATAAACTTTGTTTTATGTTGTTCCATGGGCTTGATATGAATCTAGTTGTACCCATAAAAAACATCCATAAAATAAAAGACATCACAACCTGCACATTCATCAACAATTTGGTCAATGAATGGGGTTGGAAAATTATCGTTCGGGAAAGCTTTGTTTAGATAACGAAAGTCCATACATATGTGGATAGTACCTTGCTTTTTGTTTATAGGAATAGGGTTCGACACCCATTCTGTCAATTGCACTAGATAAATGAAAATGACCTTGATGATTTTCTCTACCTCAACCTTGATTGTCATTGTCTTACGAGGATTGACTGGGAGAAGCTTTTGTCAAATAGGCTTAACATTAGGGTAATTTGTGATCTCGTTTTCAACCATACGTGGGTCAATTTCTAGAACCTCCTCATAAGACCAGGAAAAGACGTCGCAAAACTCTCTAAATAATTAAATATAGATCTGAATATCTTGAGGGGACCAATATACTCCGACAAAGACGTTTTCCACGATGCCAGGGGTTCTAGATATGTCGATAGAATTTTTTTCAGTTATACCTTCCATGTTTACCTCAACATATATTCCATGCATGGCCAGAGGGTTAAAAACACAAGGGGAATCTCCATTCATGGTTGTAGTGAAATCTCTTGCCTCTACTCTCCTTAGCTCGAGTAAGAAATAATATATGTGGTGAAGATCTTCCCAAGGTATATCTGGCCCAGTTATTGCCTCAAAAACCACCTCGTTAGAGGGAAAGAATAAGTCCAAAGGATCGTGAGTGGAGAGAGAGTCTTGAACCCAAATAGGGTCAAGAACAAGAGATAGCTCCTATGGGGGACATGGATCAAGGTTGTATGAGGATTGCTAGACAATATTGTATGCAACCTCAGTAGTGGATAATGGAAAATACATTCTAGGGTTCCCTACCTCTTCCATCGAAGTCAATGGGGAAGGTAAAATCAACAGGTCATTAAAGTAACTCGTTCTAAAAGAAGCGAATTCAAATATTATAGCCTTCGGCTGGTCAGGGACAGCCGAAATAAATTTGACATCATTAGAAGGTGGTGGATAATAAAAATCCCCCATTATATATGGAAACAACTAGGCACCTAAGTTGACAATATGTGTTTGCAGATTGTCGATCATTGGGACCGTAGAAGACCCCGATGAAGGACCAGGACGGGAGAAGGATAACTAATCAACATATATGATCCGACCTTCCTGAGGAAAACATAAGACTCAAAAAATGGTGGATACAACCATTCTAATAGTATAGGTTCAACTTCTCTCTAACAGAATATTGTAGTCGAGAGGCGCATCGACTACTTCTACCTCGACGCACACAATGTTTCCCTCCAAATGCATGGGGAAGGAGGGAATTAATTCATGTGTTCTAAAAGATCAACCCCCAAACACAGTTAGCAACGTAGATGATAGAGACAACTCAGGTCGACCAATGGCCTTCCAACATGCCAACGAAATCACGTATGTCAAGGAACCATCATCAACCACCATACGAAAAACATTTCATGTAAATGATTTCATGGCATACACCACTACTATCTGGAAAGCGACATGGTGAGGAAGACAAGGTTTATAATCTGTAGGGTGAAAAAGAATCATTCATGATTTAGTAGTCTCAACTGCTCCCAAGGAAGACAAAAAAAGTTTCCTCTATGAGGGGCAACCCTGGAGGACTTCCAAACCAGACATTGCACAAAGATTTTGTGCCAGATCCTCCACAACAGAGTAATTCTGAGAAACACTTGTGTTTGGGTTGTGATAAGCCTTTTTAAACGCACCCTTAAGGACGCGATTCACAGTTTCTCCCACAGTCTTCTCAATTTTATGAAGAGGCGGTGGGTTGGAGGATTCTTTACCCTTCTCAAAATATTTTGGCATTTCACAATTACGAGCCTTGCTCTGCAGATCAACATCGAATATCATCATGTAAAGGTTTGTGGCTCCGTTATTAGTATTAGTTAAGAGAGCTCCCTGATTTTCCCCAAACACATTCTTGGTTGAGGAATATTGAGCCATATTTAACTTTGTGGAAAAGGGTTGGTTAACATGACAGGTTGTTGTTGTGCCAATAGGTTTTGGGATTCCTCAAGTTGAGGGCATTGGTGAGTTAAGTGGTCTTTCGTGCAAAGGTTACAAAAAAACTTCACCTTCCTCTTTTATTTTCTACCCTTGGTAGCATTATTCACATCCTTCTTATCCCTCTTACCTTTCTTGTTTTTATATTTCCTCTTTCCCTTGGATTTTTTCTTACCCTTGAGATTTTCCAACTGCACACTGTGTACATTCAACATCTGGGTTACGGGGGAAACCATACTAGGAATTTGGCTGGCCATAGTCTGTTGAATCAATTATTCTTGTAACTGATTAGTCAACTGATCTATGGGCTTGCTCTATTTTGTTGAGCCTACTATTCCATCGAAGTGAGGTATATAACTTTGTTTTGTCTTGTCGAAATTTGACCATGGTGTATCCGATAAGATCTCATATAGGATACCAGATTGAGAGTAAATCAACTCCAGTTGTTGGGATCTCATGATAGCCTCTTATTCGGAAAAAACCTTGGATGTCTTGACATCTTTCGATACATAGGGCACAAAGGAATTTAGGAACCACTCAAGAAAAAATGCAGGAAATACCTTAACTTTGATCAATCTCTTCAGTCGATGCCATTCTTGGATGTGATCCGAGATATGGACACCTTTTGTTTTATCGAAGTTGGAAAACAACTCGGTGTCGATGTCGTATCTTACCGGTAACTAGAAATGGTTTAAAAAAAACATATATAGGTTGTTAAAGTAAGTGTACATCAAGATGTCAATCTTGATATACCATTTTGCGACACCCCCTATAAGAGTGTGCTGAAACAAATGCAATTGAATGAATTCATCCTTTAACGAGTTGGATGAGCACCATATATGAAATGTCGTAAAATGATCACCTCTATCTTCACCAGGATTTCCTTCAAAGTTAGGGATGTCCGAGGGACAGTTAGTCGGCTTGGGGAGCAAACACGGATCATGATAGATTGGGTCATTCAACATCCTCAAAAAATCTGGAAAATTCATAGTTTCCAGAAACGTTAGTTTAGGTTGTGGTGGATTCAAAGGAAAAGAGGGGCCTGGATTTTGACTGGCACCAAGTTGCCAGGAAACGTTTTCTTGCTGACCAAGGATTAGGTAGAAACCATGGTGGCCATGGATAGTAAAATAAGTTTGCACTTGATTCTACATCACCATATGATTCCCATAGTTGGATGACATGCCTTGTGTAAGGATTTCTCCATGTATGGTATTCCAAGGACCTTGGTTGGAGATGCCCTGAGTTGACCCTCTTGGAATAGGTACTGAACCCTTCCCGGGGTTCCACTGAGTGTGTGAGGGGTTTCCCTCAACTGACATGCCTTGAAAATAAAATGATCCCTACCATGTATTTCCAAGACTTTGTGATGAGTAAACTCATGTCATCGCTCCCTATGAAGGAATGAAGCCTTGCATAAGGATTGGTTGACCAAAGATGGGGTTTTCCCCTGTCAATAAAGAAGATGATGAGAAAACATTATTTCCAAATTCATCAAACAAAGAAAAAGGAATATTCCCTACTAGATTCATATAGGATTGAGTTTAAAAACTCCCCCCACTGAAAAAACTAGAGATGGTGTTAATCCCGATTGGTTGCTAGAAAGTGCCTCTGAACGAAGGGGATGGAGGAGGAATATGACCCCCACCGTAAGGGATATCATTAAACAGGGAAATGGTTCCTGCAACATATCCTTGTAAGGGACAATTATATATCCCTGGCCCCATACCAACAGTCTATAAAGTAGAGTAGGTTAGGATCGAACTAGATTTGAAACATGACATCCCATATGAAAAGGGAGCACCAGACATGTTCTAGATAGAGGCAACAATGGTCATAGTTTTTGAAGGGACTATGCCACTACCCGAAGTAGTGGGTGTCTGGATAGCCTTATTCCTGATAGGTGGAGGTGGAGGAGGAGGCACGACACCCCCTCCTACGACAATCGATATGGGAGTATGAAGAATCCCAAAAGAGGTAGCACTAGTTTCTTCCATTGTTGCTCATATAAAAAAATGATGTTCAAGTGAAGTCACTTCAGAAGGGACTATATGAATAAGAAGCAACGCTGATAAGTCAATGATTGAAGGGTTTGTGGGCCTGAATCCTTCAACTTTGAGGTAAAAAACGATGGACTCCTCCAATGCAGGAAAGTGTTCTCTAGGATCTATCTGGGGTACGATTTCTTGTGGCCTAGTTGCTTCAAATGAACCCTATTGATATAGCATGTACCTCAGCGTTGGTGGAGGTGGATCCAAAGTAACCATTGGAAGGCCCTGACTCCTATGTGAATGATGGATTTTTTGATCTTCCACCTTGTGAAATTATCAACTGACACTCTACGGTTAATCAAGCATGAAACACAGAGCATACAATAAAAATTTCCTAACGACAAATCAAGCAAACAATAGATTGGCAGGAAGAATAGTAACACCAATCGACACTATATAAACTTGTCAGTGCAAGTGTAACTCGAAAAAGGAAACACCCTCTTGGTATACTCTGCAAATTTTGATCCGATGTCTTCCATAGGTACAATGGCATACCCCCGTAGTCACCCGTGTAAGTCCCTAAAAATAGGAAACTAGGTTTCCAACTCGCAGTCAGTCACCTGGAGGGTACAGTTGACAATCGAGTTGATTGTAAGATAACTAAGGACCCCAAATATATTGGAGGTCCATGAAGCTTCGTAGTGAAATGTGATCAGCGTAAATCCCAAGAATGACCCTCAATATATGATCCCCACTATGCTCGGTATAGATTTGGAGGGGTTACCTCCTCTACCTTTCCTCATGCGATTTGTTGTTTAGTTCCTATGTTAGAGGGGGGTCCCGGTTAACTCTTACGAAAATGGACTCTGACAATACATATCACAGCCTCTTATGTTTTTTTACACTACTACACATTGGAAAAAATGCAACGGTCTAATTATGACGTTATAGACAAAATTGGCCATGTTGTCGCAAAATATAATTTTTTTTTTTTTTATCCATATTGCCCGATATCATCGCACTTGTGATGTACTTTTCAAATCGTGGCATTAGCAACAAAGTTCAGAAGATGTTTCTCTTGCGAAGACATCAAATTTTCATCACACTTGCGACGATGTGGACATTAGGTTGTCTTCTCCCAATGGTCACCCACTATTTGACAAAGTCAACATTGACTTAGTAAGCTATCGTCAGAATTGCGACGCTATAAAATATATAAATATGTTTCATTTTACGTATGTTGCGACAATTTTTCTATAACAACAACGGTTCAAAAAGGGTATAAAGTCTTCTTGGTGAACAAAAAAAGGGTTTCTTTTTCATATATTATAATAGAAAAATATAATAGATATTCTATTATACACCACTCAATTTTATAAGATAATTATCACTATATGTCTGTGGGGAAGAATGTCAGAAAACATTAGAGGTGGGAAAAAAATTAAAAGGCGTGAAAAAGGTGATGGTAAATGTTATCTCCTTTGCAAAAATTGTTGTACTAGGCATCCTGAAAGACTTTTAATAGCAACAACTAAAAAACATTGTAGAAAATATGGACACATGGATGGGGGATCAAATGAATATCGTCACATGGTAATTAGCTATATATATATATATATATATATTCATTATTTGTTTTAATAATGATTGTATTCTCAAACTTTTATATTGTTTTATACATGCACTAATTTTTCATGATTGCTTGTAATTATTAAGTTACATTTCCCCCCTAACTCTCTACACAAAGCACCAAGTAGTAGCAAAAATGATGTTGTACAAGATGAGGAACATGAAGAAGATAATGAAGATCAAGTTAATGATCCCATGGAAGTATGTGACAATAATAACATAGTTCAAGATGATGGGACAAATCAAATGATCCAAGACTTATTTGGTCATCCTGATGAGGATCATGGGGACAATAGTGATGGCATTTATGATGAACCTGTGCTTGAAAAGGTAAATAAGTGACTTTATAAAGTGTCAAGAGAAAATATTTTCTCCATTACATTGTTGCTGGTGAACTTAAAGGTTACAAATCATTTGTTGAACACTTGTATGACACAGATCCTAAGGTATGTAATATGTTTCATCACATATACATAAAGGTTGACTTTTCCCCCCTTTTTTTAGTGTTAAATAATGTGTAAAATAAAAATGAAATATTTACAATTACTATTCCTTACATTAACTAGTTATATTTTATGTTTTAGATTGTTAGGTGAATTTTTGTTACCCTTGTAAAATATTTTACCTCCCACACATCGAGATTTACATGCCAGTATGAAAGACATTTGAATGGAGTATCAAAGTATAGATGCATGTACTGATGATCATATTATATATTATGGACAACATGCATCGAAAACAAAATGCCTAGTATGTGGTATCAGTAGATATCGAACCGATCAAGTAAAAAAAATAGTGCATCGAAAGGTTCTCCAACATATTCTCATAATTCCATGTTTGCAGCAATTGGTCAGGTGCCAAAGCATAACACAGTTTATGGATTAACATGCATGAAAGAGAATTGAATATGAAATTCTTCGAATGCCTGCAGATGGTTATGCATTTAAGGAAATTGTTGCAAAATGGCCAGAATTTACAGATGAACCTCGTAATATTAGGATTTCATTGGAAACTAACGATGTTAATCCATTCAGAGAGATTCGTTATGTTTACTCAAGGTGGCCTATTTTTGTTATCAACAATAACATTCCTCCTTGGATGTTAATCAATAGGGAGCACAAAATTTTGAAAATGATTGTTCTAGGTTTTTGTTTACATTAATTTTTCGAATGTAAATTTTTCATTTTTTTGTTTTTTGCATAATATATTTTATTTATTCATTTAAGTATATATACATACCATGGTAGTAATTTTGTGTAATTTCAAAAAATTAGGTAAGTACCAAGTTAAATATATGAATGTGTATATCGAGCCTCTTATCGACAAGCTACTAAAGTTATGGGAGGGAATCATTATGTATGAAATATGTAAACCAATTGGGAAAAAGAGATTTCAATGTTGTGGAATACTTTTATGGGCAATTCATGATGTCCCAAGAGTAACAAATTTTTCGGGTATGTAACGTTCCATATTGCATTCTTGAATAGTATATAATTAATTGAATATATCATGCATTTTTTTAAATAATCCTTTCGTATATTAATAATTCACATTAATCCATCTGTTGTGGGTCTTCAAAAAAGGGTAAATTTGCATGTCTAGTTTCTGGTCTTAAGATGAAATCTCATCGGTCAAAATTTGTAGGAAAGGAGGTGTTTGATGAGTATAGACACTTCCTCTCTAAGAACCATAAATATCGTACTACTGAAAAATATATTTTCAATGGGAAACCAGAGACTGGACTAAAACCACAAAGAATGACACCTCGACTATGGAAGTTGGCATATGAAAAAATTAATCCTCTAGGTATGCATTTTGTTTATGTATCGTAAATGGAATAATGTTTTGAAATTTTATTTTAATTATTCAAATTATTTTACCGCATTTGATAAATAGTGTTATGATTTTTTTTTATGCTTCATCAATGTCGTTGTCATGAAGGTAGTAATAATGGGCTTCCATGAAGAATGAAATGTTATCCCACTCAACTCATGAGGTTTCCTTACTATGAGGAGCTAAAAATATTTCATTTGTTTGATTCAATGCATATTGGGAAGAATGTGACAGAAACATTATGGCAAATCATAGATGGCAGGATGGATAAAGAAAAAATTGTCAAAATTTGTAATGACATTCAGGAATCCAATCATGCAATGCAAAGTGTGATCCGATCAAATAGTGATGGAGACCAAAATAAGCTTCCATGGTTATTAACAAAGAAGCGAAGAAATGGTGAAAAAGAGTTGATTCAAAGAATTAAATTTCCCACAGGTTTTTGTTCAAACATAAAGAATATATTAATGACGAAAGGTGAATTTGGTTGGGTAAAAACACATGATTTACATGCCTTCATTAAGGTAATTAATAATTTTAGTATTCATATTTATATATTGGTCATATACATTTTTTTAGATTTTATTTTTTTTATCTAGTTTTGAAAGAAGTAACGATTCATTTTTATTGTTATAGTATGTTCCACCTCTATCTCTCCCAAATGAGTTTGACAACAACATAAAATAAGTTATACATGATCTTGGAAAATACATGAGGTAAGTAGCTACAATATATATGAAAAAAAAAAAAAAAAACATTTTTTTTGTTGTACTTAATGACTTGTGTTTTACTTGTAATGTAATATGTATTATGTTTTGTTGAAACATGATATTTTCTTGCATCGTGATTTGTAGATCGTTGTCAATGAAATAAATCCATGAATATGATATAAAGTATTGGGAGAGATATTCCTCGGCTAATGTGTGAAATGCATACGTATCTACCTCCAACATTTTTCAATGCACAAGAACACTACCTCATACACCAAGTCGAGGAGATTGAAATGTGTAGACCTGTACACACAAGGTCAATGTGGATGGTTGATTAGGAGATTGTTGGATTATATGTCATTGATGTAAATGGTTTGGTTTGATTGATGTCATTGATTGATGTCAAGTAATTGATTGATTGATGATTGATGATCAATGAATATGTATTGATGAGAATGATAGATGTCCAAGTGGAAACCAATTGATAAAGATGGATCATTGATATGATTCCCTTGATGAGAATGATATATGTCCAAGTGGAAACCAATTGATAAAGATGGATCATTGATATGATGCATTGATGAATATGGATCAATGAGTTGTCATTGATACATGATGCATAGTTTATATATATGATGCAGTGGTGAATTGATAAAGATGAATCATTATTGTCTTATCATGGTTGATAAGGTGCACAAATGGATGAACTCCAAAGTGGTCCCCTTATGGTGAAATCCCTCACGGGAAGATGCTTTACGGATTGAGTTATCCTAGAAGAA
>ML778623.1:241884-273273 GCA_009831015.1 Picea engelmannii
CCCCAAAAGGTCAAAGAAGTCAAAGTGCTTGAAAAGAAGAAATCATTATTTAAATGATAAAGTAAAGTGACAAAATCAAGAAAGATTATTTAAATGATAAAATGAAGTGACAAAATCAAGAAGGAATATTTAAATGATAAAGTATTGGAGAACTTTCTATTCATGGAAAGTGGTTAACCCTAAAATAAGGAAAATAGGTTAAGTGACCTAGAAATGGGTAGAGTAACCTAAAAATGGGTTAAGTGACCTAGAAGATGAAATTATAAGTAAGAAGCTAGGATCTCTTGTAAAATGTACATTTGGTGATAATCCTCTTTGTGGATCAATGGACAGCTTCTTGTAGATATCTTTTGGAGTATTGATGGAGAGCTTCTTGTGAGAGCATCCTATTGGTGTGGATCTCTTGAGCATGATTGAAGATATATTCTGAGGAAGAGAGGGAGAGGAGGATCTCATGGACGCATCAAATTTTCGGCAATATCRGAGATCTTGACGGCAAAAGTCTTGGAWTCACAGAAAACCCTATTTTCTAATATCCACGCGGGTTGTCTGTGTATAGGGTGCATGTACACGTGGKTTGGTTTTGTATAGGGTGAGTATACAYGTGGGTTGATTGTGTACTGGGAGCATGGAGTGGATAAAATCATGGAGATTTATGTTTGAGTTAGTGCYAAGCTCTTGGATGATGAGGCAAGTTCCAGATCTGCATTCTATGTCCTTAGATCTATCACCGAGACATTGGTATGGTTACATTATTGTCTTGATGGATACTATTGTTTGATGTGTTGTGAATGCTTAGGGAATTCTTGGTATGGCTTCTATGATGTGGTTCAGTTTGGTTGATTTGGTTGATGGAGTGAGCAACACTCTTGTGATTCAGTAGTGACATGATTGCTATGGTATACGAGATATTTATACATGATTGAGATAGCATTYATATTGATTTATTGTGGAGCATGAGCAAGCTATTGGAGAGCTTGGATGTGTTTTGACTGGATGTGGGTCAATTTGGACAGTGGAAGACAGAAGAAAAAGTGATTGCAGGTTGCAGAGGATCTCAGCATGTGAAGAAAATAAAAACCCTAGTTACTTAGAAGAAGACGCTTGTTCACACGCGGGCTGTAGTGAGCCAGGGCGCGTGCACACATGAGATGCACTACTGACAGGTCGTGTACCTGTTGACAGATTGATATATGTTGAGGATTGTTTCCTCATCTCAGTTGGTGCTGAGAATGTAAGTTGAGTCTTGAATATAGAGCTGGTGCTCTTGCAGAGTTGTACTCTATTCAGTTGTTGCTGATAAACCCCAAGGATTGTAGTTCGTAATAAATAGAAAATTGTACATACATATTGTGTTCTTTGTGTTCATTGTGATGATAAGTTGTTTATGATATATTGTTGAGATATGTTGTTGATATGTTCTCACATCTAACTGTTTATAAATGACAACAATGGGTAATGAATAAATGTTGAATGCTAATTGATTAGTTTTTGTGCAAGAGGGAAGTTTTGGGAAAAGAGCCCCACACTCATTCACCCCCCCCTCTAAGTGTGGTAGGTGTGTCCAACAATTGGTATCAGAGAAAGCCTTCACTAGAAGCCTTAACAATATTGAAGGAGTTCCATAGACACACAAATGGATGATGAAGTTCCAATCCTTGATGAGGAAAACTATTCTACTTGGAGAATAGAGATGAGAGTGTATTTGAAGACAATGGGAGAAACTATTTGGAAGGAAACCATCAGTGGATATGTTCTATTGAATAACAAGTCAAAGTTTGCAGTTCAAAGGGAAGGAAAGAACAATGATGCATTGGCTCTCAAGACAATTCTTAGTGGACTCTCAAGCCCTATCAAAGAGAGCATGGGACAATGCACTTCCGCCAAGGATCTATGGCTAAAGCCAAAGGAGACATATCAAAGCAAGGAAGGGAAAGAATAAATTAAAGACCACTCCATGAAGATCATCAAAGGTAAAGAATCATCAGAAACTCTCGAATGCATTATTTCTAAATGTGATTTTGAAAACATTTCAAGTGAAGATAAATAATCAAGAGATAATAGCACAAAGGAAGATCTTGAAGATGAAGGTAAAGAATTATATGTTGATGTTGGAAAAAAGGAAGATACTTCAAATGAAGGTAAAGAACACTCAAAGACCCTTGATTGCAATGATGATGATGAATTTTTCTCTACAAGTGAAGAAGAAGATGTAGAAATAGTTTGTGTAAAGTTTGATGGTATTTATCCCATGAAAAGAATAGAAGGGAATCTATTAAAAATTCAAAAGGAAATTGAAGAGGGTTTATATAGATATACAAGTGATCATTATTATATAGACTATAACTATCTTTCATATAACACTAAGAAGTTTCTTAGGAGAAGTCTAAGGGACATCTTGAAGTTAAAAGAAATGATTAAGGAACAAGAAGAGAGCAATAAGACTCAATTAGAAGAAAAGGAAGATGACATCACAAGAATAAAAGATGGAAAATAATATATGAATGTAGATGATGAGATTAACAAAAATTTTGAAACCATTGTTCATCTCAAGATCCAAATTGAATAAGCCAAAACAATAGAGGAACTATTGAAGAATCAAATAAATGAAAAGGAAGATTCATGTTGTAAGTTAGAAGATGAAATTATTGACCTTAGAAATAAGGTAGAGAAGTCAAACAAATTCTTGAATAGCTCAAGAATATTGGATGAGATATTGGAAATTCAAAGACAACCATGTGATAAATCAGGTCTTGGATACAAAGGAAAATATGCACATGTTGAAGCAAGCACCTCAAAGAAGCATGAGGTAAGTCCATCAAAGAAATAAGTCAATGTTTCAAAGAAACCATCTACACAAGGCAAGAAAAATTTCAATAGAACAAAGCAAGAAAGACATCAAGAAGCCATTCTTGGGACACTAAGGCAAATGTATCAAAGTGTTTTGCATGGGCATTGTTATTCATGTAATGGATATGGTCACAAAGATTTTGAATGTAGATCTTATGAAAGAGGACATTATGGAAGATTTCATAACACCATGAGGTGTTGGAGATGTGATCAAGTAGGACATATTGTTGTTCATTGTAACTCCATGAGATTCTACAGTTGTAGTGGATTTGGCCACAAATCCCAGGAGTGCTGGAACAAAAGAAGAAAGTCCATGATCAGGACTTCACATAGCATGTCTAGAAGAAGAAATGAAGTAAGAAAGGGAGACATCTTTGAAAATATGGATACTCGGAGCTCAAGTTCTGAAGAGAAGGGTCATCTACAAAACTGGGTGAAGAAGACAGAGCAACCAGATCAGAATGAAAGATTGAAGGGAAGTTCAAAAGTGTCATATACTAAGGCACACATAGGTAACAGTGGTGATAGTCATGTGTACAGGCATGTCGACCTTGCATAGGTCACGTACACATGCGCTCAATTGTGTAGCAGGCAGCGTGTATGTTGTAAATCCTTGGGAAAAAGGAAATGCACATGGCTTGGATTTTGATGTGATGGTATAACTCTGTATTCCAGGGTCTAACATTGTTTATTGCAGGTTCTGACACTGTTTGTTGCAGGTTTTCATGGTGATATCACACAATGGTATAATAAAAATAAATATTGGGTGCATGGCACTAACCCAAGAGTATGGATTGATGCTGATCTGCTGGGATTAATCATTTTGTGATGATGGTGGTATACATGGCTGGTATATCTTATGGTGTATTATTGGAAGCATATGTTGATATCATGGTGCATGCATTTTTCAGATGGATCGGGCTACATCTTGAAACATATGGTTGGATGATTGGCACATGTTTTATGGAGTACTTGGCATACATGTATGGGAATCATCATTTTTTTGGTATTGGTGCATAGTAGTACACTCATATATGGTATTACTTGATTTTCACAACATTGGTATTTGTTTGATACATGATTGTAGCACTTGGTTCATGATGGAGACGTATCATGAGTGATATGATAAATTGTTTGGCATGTTGGTAGATGCACATGGTTGGCATATTGGTGAATGCACATGTTTGGCATAATTGGTAGATGCAGATGTTGGCATATTGGTAGATGCACATGTTGGCATATGGTGGATACATATCATGGACGATATATTTTGGCACATTGTTGATGTACATGGGTGTTGTGCATGGTGGGCACATTTTGGTACTTGATGCACTTGGTGGATATATTGTTCATGATTATCTATTTCGTTGTTGACATATATTTTGTTTCATGATTAATGGTATTGCACAAGTTTGATGCATGAACAGGTCCAAGGATCATCATATGGTAGCATATTGTTCATCTTGCAGAGAAGATAGGGAGATACATACCCTTAGGGGGAGTCATTCTTCTTCCCATGATTCTAGGAGGAGATATGTATTAGATACATACCTAGAAAAGAGACCTATATTTGAGAAAGAGCACATAGGCATAATTCCAAGGGGAGAAATGGTCACAGGGGGAGTATGTTCGATGTATTTTCAGCATTACATCAGATTGATATCCCTTGTTCAAAAGGGGAGAGATTATATAGTGGCAACAAGACAGGGGGAGCAGCCCCAAGAGGAGAATGGCCCTTTGCCATTGATGTCAAAAGGGGAGAGATAATCACATTGATGTCTATTGATGGGAGAGATTGATGTGGAGAGATATTCACATTGACTATTGATGAAGAGCATGCCTTGTCTACATGTTGACATCAATAATTGGTAATTGGAGTTGACATCAATGTTGGTATTGCCATCAATGCCAAAGGGGGAGATCGTTGGATCATGTTGTCATTGATGCCAATGGTTTGATTATTTGGGAGATTGTTGGATCATATGTCATTGATGTAAATGGTTTGGTTTGATTGATGTCAAGTAATTGATTGATTGATGATTGATGAATAATGAATATGCATTGATGAGAATGATAGATGTCCAAGTGGAAACCAATTGATATGATGCCATTGATGAGAATGATAGATTTCCAAGTGGAAACCAATTGATAAATATGGATCATTGATATGATGCCCTTGATGAGAATGATATATGTCCAAGTGGAAACTAATTGATAAAKATGGATCATTGATATGATGCATTGATGAAGATGGATCAATGAGTTGTCATTGATACMTGATGCACAGTTTATATATATGATGCAGTGGTGAATTGATAAAGATGAATCATTATTGTCTTATCATGGTTGATAAGGTGCACAAATGGATGAWCTCCAAAGYGGTCCCCTTATGGTGAAAGCCCTCACAGGAAGACGCTTTACAGATTGAGTTATCCTAGAAGAACGGTTGGAGGACCCATGCTTGCATGTGGATTAATGAGATGAAGATCAATGAAGTTGTTGGTGAAACTATCCTAGATGGATAGTGCTTGACATGCCATTTCCGGTGGTATGTGGTATGTCACATAAATCCTCACGGTTTGAGAGTTATGGCTCTACAAAGTTGAAGGACCCCCATATGATGGCTTGAAGTCCCAAAAGGTCAAAGAAATCAAAGTTATTGAAAAGAAGAAATCATTATTTAAATGATAAAGTAACAAAATCAAGAAAGATTATTTAAATGATAAAATAAAGTGACAAAATCAAGAAGGAATATTTAAATGATAAAGTATTGGAGAACTTTCTATTCATGGAATGTGGTTAACCCTAAAATAAGGAAAATGGGTTAAGTGACCTAGAAATGGGTTAAGTAACCTAAACATGGGTTAAGTGACCTAGAAGATGAAAGTATAAATAAGAATCTAGGATCTCTTGTAAAATGTACATTTGGTGAGAATCCTCTTTGTGGATCAATGGAGAGCTTCTTGTGGATATCTTTTGGAGTATTGATGAAGAGCTTCTTGTGAGAGCATCCTATTGGTGTGGATCTCTTGAGCATGATTGAAGATCTATTATGAGGGAGAGGAGGATCTCATGGACGCATCAAAGCTTCGGCAATATCAAAGATCTTGATGGTAAAAGTCTCAGATTCACAGAAAACCATATTTTTTGATATCCATGCAGGTTGTTTGTGTATCGGGAGTGTGTACACGTGAGTTGGCTGTGTATAAGGTGAGTGTATATGCGGGCTAACTTTCTACTGGGAGAATTGAGTGGATAAAATCATGGAGATTTTTGTTTGAGCTGGTGCCAAGCTCTTGGATGATGAGGCAGGTTCCAGATCTGCATTCTATGGCCTCAAATCTATCACTCAGACACTAGTATGGTTACATTATTGTCTTGATGGATACTATTGTTTGATGTGTTGTGAATTATTATTGAATTCTTGGTATGGCTTCTATGATGTGGTTCAGTTTGGTTGATTTGGTTGATGGAGTGAGCACCACTCTTGTGATTCAGTAGTGACACGATTGCTATGGTATACGAGTTATTTTTACATGATTGAAGTAACATTCATATTGATTTATTATGGAGCATGAGAAAGCTATTGGAGAGATTGCATGTGTTGTGACTGGATGTGGGTCAGTTTGGACAGTGGAAGACAGAAGAGAAAGTGATTGCAGGTTACAGAGGATCTGAGCATGTAAAGAAAAGCAAAACCCTAGTTTCTTAGAAGCATATGCTTGTTGCATTATACACTGGTCGCGTTCACACGCAGGCTGTAGTGAGCCAGGGTGCATGCACACGCGGCCTGCACTACTGACAGGTCATGTACCTGTTGACAAATTGATATCTATTGAGGATTGTTGCCTCATCTCAGTTGGTGCTGAGAATGTAAGCCGAGTCTTCCATATAGAGTTGGTGCTCTTGTAGAGTTGTACTCTATTCAGTTGTTGCTAATAAACCCCAAGGATTATAGTCCGTAATAAAAAAGAAAATTGTACATACATCTTGTTTTCTTTGTGTTCATTGTGATGATAACTTGTTAATGATATATTGCTAATATATGTTGTTGATATGTGCTCACATCTAACTGGTTATAAATGACAACATTGGGTAATGAATAAATGTTGAATGCTAATTGATGAGTTTTTGTGCAAGAGAGAAGTTTTGGGAAAAAGAGCCCCACACTCATTCACCCCCCCTCTAAGTGTGGTAGGTGTGTCCAACAGAAACTGAGAGGTAATATTTAAATTGTGGATATTTGTAATAAATATAAATTTTCATTTTTTTTTGTATATGATCATATTCATTTAATATTTATTATTTCATCATTTATTGATATTTATCATGGTTATAACTAATATTTAATATTGGTGAATTGTGATTTTTTGATCGGTCAGTTGCTCAAGATTGGGATGCACTACATTTATACATTGCAAACAATATTGAATGGATGAAAGTATGGATTTATAGATGTAAACAACATCATGGTGGTAGGTTATCATGGAAAGAACTGTCTGAATTGGTTAGAAAAGCTCGTCGTAATGGAAATTCTGATGTTACGCAGAGGGAAATAGACTTAGCTTATTGTTTGTAAGATGGAAAGGAAAGAAAATTCACCCATTTTATTCAGTGATTTTATATTATATTAATGTGATTGTAGGTGTTTTTTCATATTATACATTCCAAGTTATATAAATTTGTTTATTATTAATTGAAAATGCATCTTTTATATGTCTCGCATATTGTAGTTGAAATACCACAAGGCTATATGGTGCGATGTTCATAAATTTTGCATCAAACAGTTGGATGAAACCAGGAAAAATTCTAATAGTGGGATAACTCCAGTATTCTAGGTCACTAATGTTTCCTCTAGAAGTGACAAACATCCTCAAGAATCTGAAAATAGATACTATGGGTTTTTGAATGATATAATTGAGTGTGACTTTAATTCTTTCAAATTAGTTTTGTTCGATGTCAAATAGTATAGGTTCCAAATGCATGAACATGATGAGGAAAACATTATTCAACATGCCAATGGATTTTTGATGATTAAAACAATGTTTTTTGAAAAAGTAATTGACCGCTATGTTTTTCCAACTCAATGTGAACAAGTCTTTTACTCAAAGGTTCCAGGTAAGAGGGATTGGTCATTTGTTGTTATATATGATCCAAGAGGAAGGCCAGTAAAGTATACCGTAGATGAAGATGATGATATTGAAGAAGAAGATGATGTAGATTTAGAGCAAGAAGAATATGGGTCGACATATGAAGAATATAGAGAAGATGAACCAGGCGTAGGAGACAATATTCCAGTTCTTGATGATGATATCAATGAATATATGCTCAAAAATGACATTGATGACGATGATGATATCATGAATGCTTTCAACATTGTTTCTAAATCGGATGTTGATATAGATTTTGAGTTGGATGATCAAGAAGAAGATAAAGAAGAAGGATAATACAAATGTTGCATTGGTCGATGATGTACATAAGAAGATATTTTAGTTTGTATGAATTATTTTCTTTAAATATTTTTTTATGTGGGTTAATTACATGTTGTTAAGTTTTATTTCATTTTATTTTGTAGTTTCTATGCATGATTACTATGTTGCTTTTGTTTATTTTCTATTTTATAGATTGGTTATTAGGGAACTGAGAGTGATGTGAGGGGCGGGGGGGTGAGGGGCCATATGATCTTACACCTTCACATGGTTGGCCTTGTTTAGTAGAGAATAAATTATTCTCGAAACCAAGAGAAGTTCATTCATTCATCTTTATACTCAAAGATCACTCACAAACCCACTCTATATATCGACCCATGATATTTTGTATTTAAATAATGATTTTGAACTAATATTAATCTTTATGGAGAAAAAAAGTACTTAGATGAGAAAAAAAAACAAAGACATAAAATAACTTGAAGCTTGTGCAATTAGTCAAGTAATTTTGTTATCAATGATATTGTGTCATGCCCTTGCAGTACTAGTAGATGCAAGGACGTGCATCTTGGTGGTATTTTAAAGGAAATATGTAAAAGAGATTGTACTAGGGATACATCAGTACATGATGGGAAACAGTAACCTATGAATGGGGCCAACCTTGAAATTCTTTCAAAATGTTTCTGTATGCACTGAAATTTGACATGGATAGACTATTTGCATGTGTTGATGATATGGAAAGGTTTCTAGACTAAAATATTATTCACAACCCCACTCTATATATCGACCCATCTTGTCCTCATTTCATTTTAATTTTATCGGTTGAATTTTAAAGGAAACAACTATTAAAATACATTGTATTAGGGCTAGATTACATGATTGGCAACAATATTGACCTGTGAATGGGGCCAACATTGAACTTTTTTCAATTCTTTTCTGTATGCACCGAATTTTGACATGGATAGACTGTTCACATTCCGTGATGATAAGGGAGGGTTTACACACTCAAATATCACTCACACACCCACTATTTATATTCATTGGTTGTGTCATTCAAAACCAACATCATGCCAATTAGGCCCATGATTTTGGTCTTGGCGAGAAGAAGGCAATAGATGAGATTTTGTACTAATATTAATCTTTATGGAAAAAAAGAGTACTTAGATGAGAGAAAAATACAAAGAAATAAAATAACTTGAAGCTTGTCATGCGATTAATCAAGTACTTATTTTATCAACATGATTATTGTGACATGCCCTTGCAGTACTAGTAGATGTGGAGACATGCATCTCAGTCGTATTTTAAAGGAAAAAACTAAAAGACATTGTACTATGGATAGATTAGTACATGATGGGAAACAATAACCTGTGAATGGGGTCAATGTAGAAATTATTTCATAATGTTTCTATATCCATTGAAATTTGGCATGGATAGACTGTTCGCATGGCTTAACCATATGGAAGGGTTTCTAGACTCAAATATTACTCACACACCCACTCTATATATCAACCCATATCGTTGTCATTTCATTTTAATTTTCTTGATCAAATTTTAAAGGAAACAACTATTAAAAGACATTGTACTAGAGCTAGAGTCCATGATGGGAAACAATACTCACCTTTGAATGGGGCCAATGTTGAATTTTTTTCAAAATGTTTTTGTATGCACCAAAATTTTACATGGATAGAATGTTCACACGCCTTGACAATATGGGAGGGTTTGTAGACTCAAAGATCACTCACACACCCACTCTTTATATTCATCATATGTGTCATTCAAAACCAACATCATGCCAATTAGGCCCATGATTTTGGTCATGGCGAGAAAAAGGAGATAGATCAGATTTCATATTTAAATAATGATTTTGTACTAATATTAATCTTTATGGAGAAAAAGAGTACTTAGATGAGATAAAAATACAAAGACATAAAATAACTTGAAGATTTTCATGTGGTTAATCAAGTACTTCTTTTATCAATGCGGTTATTGTGCCATGCCCTTACAGTACTAGTAGATGTGGGGATGTGCATCTAGGTCTTATTTTAAAGGAAACAACTAAAATAAATTGTAATAGGGATATATCAATACATGATGGGAAACAATAACCTGTGAATGGGGCCAACGTTAAAATTATTTCAAAATGTTTCTATATGCACTAAAATTTGACATGCATGGACTATTCACATGCCTTGACGATATGGAAGGGTTTCCAGACTCAAATATTACTCACACACACACTCTATATATCAACCCATATCGTCCTTGTCTTGTTTTAATTTTCTCGATCAAATTTTAAAGGAAACAACTATTAGAAAACATTGTACTAGGGATAGAGTACATGATGGGAAACAATATTGACTCGTGAATGGGGTCAACATTGCACTTTTTTCAAAAAAAAATTGTATGCACCAAAATTATACATGGATATACTGTTCGCATGACTTGATGATATGGGATGTTTTCCAGACTCAAAGATCACTCACACACCCACTCTTTATATTCATCGTCTATGTCATTCAAAACCAACATCATGCCAATTAGGCCCATGATTTTTGTCATGGCGAGAATATGGCAATAGATGAGATTTCGTATTTAAATAATGATTTTGTACTAATATTAATATTTATGGAGTAAAAGAGTGCTTACATGAGAGAAAAATACAAATACATAAAATAACTTGAATCATGTCGTGCAATTAATAAAGTACTTATTTTATCAACATGATTATTGCACCATGTCCTTGCAGTATTAGTATATGCGGGGACATGCATCTTGGTCGTATTTTAAAGGAAACAACTAAAATACATTGTACTCGGGATAGATTAGTACATGATGGGAAATAGTAACCTGTGAATGGGGCCAACGTTGAAATTCTTTCAAACTTCTTCTATGTGCACTGAAATTTGACATGGATAGACTGTTCGCATGCCCTGACGATATGGAAGGGTTTCCATACTCAAATATTACTCACATGCCCACTCTATATATCTACCCATCTCGTCCTCATTTAATTTTAATTTTCTTGGTCTAATTTTAAAGGAAAAAACTATTAAAATACATTGTACTAGGTCTAGAGTACATGATGGGCAAAAGTATTGACATGTGAATGGGGCAAACATTTAACTCTCTTAAAAAAAAAATTGTATGCACCAAGATTTGACATGGATAGACTATTCACATGCCTTGATGATATGATAGGGTTTCCAGACTCAAATATCACTCACACACCCACTCTTTATATTCATCGTTTGTGTCGTTCAAGACCAATATCATGGCAATTAGGCCCATGATTTTGGTCGTGGCGAGAAAAAGGAGATATATGAGATTTCATATTTAAATAATGATTTTTGTACTAATATTAATCTTTATGGAGAAAAATACTACTTAGATGAGACAAAAATACAAAGAAATAAAATAACTTTAATATTGTCATGTGATTAATCAAGTACTTCTTTTATCAACACGGTTATTGAGCCATGCCCTTGCAGTACTAGTAGATGCGGGGATGTGCATCTCAGTCATATTTTAAAGGAAACAAATAAAATACATTGTACTGGGTCTAGATCAGTACATGATGGGAAACAATAACATGTGAATGGGGCAAACGTTGAAAGTCTTTCAAAATGTTTCTGTATGCACTAATATTTGACATGGATAGACTGTTCGCATGCCTTGACAATATGGAAGGGTTTCCAGACTCAAATATTACTCACAAACCCACTCTATATATCGAACCATATTGTGCTCGTTTCATTTTAATTTTATCGGTTGAATTTTAAAGGAAACAACTATTAAAAGGAATTGTACTAGGGCTAGAGTACATGATGGGCAACAATACTGAACTGTGAATGGGTCCAATGTTGAAATGTTTCTGTATGCACTGAAATTTGACATGGATATATTGTTCACATGCCTTGAATATATGGGAGGGTTTCTAGACTCAAATATCATTCACACACCCRCTCTGTATATTCATCATCTRTGTCATTCAAAACCAACATCATAACAATTAGGCCCATGATTTTGGTCRTGGTGAGAAGAAGGTGATAGACGAGATTTCATATTTCAATAATGATTGCATACTAATATTAATATTTATGGAGMAAAAGAGTACTTAGACAAGAGAAAAATACAAAGACATAAAATAACTTGAAGCTTGTCATGCGATTAATCAAGTACTTGTTTTATCAACATGAGTATTGTGTCATGCCCTTACAGTACTAGTAGATGTGGGGAGGTGCGTATCGATCGTATTTTAAAGGAAAAAACTAAAATAAATTGTATTGGGGCTATATCATCAGTACATGATGGGAAAAAATAACCTGTGAATGGGGCCAACATTGAAATTCTTTCAAAATATTTTTGTATGTACTGAAATTTGACATGGATAGACTGTTCGCATGCCTTGACAATATGGACAGGTTTCTAGACTCAAATATCACTAACACACCCACTCTATATATCGACCCATCTCATCCTCATTTCATTTTAATTTTCTCGGTCGAATTTTAAAGGAAACAACTATTAAAATACATTGTACTAGAGCTAGAGTCCATGATGGGAAACAATAGTGACCTTTGAATGGGGCCAACGTTGAAATTTTTTCAAAATGTTTTTGTATGCACCAAAATTTTACATCGATAGAATGTTGACATGCCTTGACAATATGGGAGGGTTTGCAGACTCAAAGATCACTCACACACCCACTCTTTATATTCATCATATGTGTCGTTCAAAACCAACATCATGCCAATTAGGTCGATGATTTTGGTCGTGGCGAGAAAAAGGAGATAGATGAGATTTCGTATTTAAATAATGATTTTGTACTAATATTAGTCTTTATGGAGAAAAAGAGTACTTAGATGAGATAAAAATACAAAGAAAGTAAATAACTTGAAGCTTTTCATGTGGTTAATCAAGTACCTCTTTTATCAATGCGGTTATTGTGTCATGCCCTTACAGTACTAGTAGATGCAGGGATGTGCATCTCGGTCGTTTTTTAAAGGAAACAACTAAAATAAATTGTAATAGGGATATATCAGTACATGATGGGAAACAATAACCTGTGAATGGGGCCAACGTTAAAATTATTTCAAAATGTTTCTGTATGCACTGAAATTTGACATGGATGGACTATTCACATGCCTTGACGATATGGAAGGGTTTCTAGACTCAAATATTACTCACACACCCACTCTATATATCGACCCATATCGTCCTCATCTCGCTTTAATTTTCTCGATCAAATTTTAAAGGAAATAACTATTAAAAAACATTGTACTAGGGATAGAGTACATGATGGGAAACAATATTGACCTGTGAATGGGGCCAATATTGAACTTTTTTCAAAAACAAATTGTATGCACCAAAATTTGACATGGATATATTGTTCACATGACTTGATGATATGGGATATTTTCCAGACTCAAAGATCTCTCACACACCCACTCTTTATATTCATTTCCTATGTCGTTCAAAACCAACATCATGCCAATTAGGCCCATGATTTTTGTCATGGCGAGAATAAGGCGATAGATGAGATTTCGTATTTAAATAATGATTTTGTACTAATATTAATATTTATGGAGTAAAAGAGTGCTTAGATGAGAGAAAAATACAAAGACATAAAATAAATTGAATCATGTCATGTGATTAATCAAGTACTTCTTTTATAAACATGATTATTGCACCATGTCCTTGCAGTACTAGTATATGCGGGGACATGCATCTCGGTCGTATTTTAAAGGAAACAACTAAAATACATTGTAATGGGGATAGATTAGTACATGATGGGAAACAGTAACCTATGAATGGGGCCAACGTTGAAATTCTTTCAAACTTCTTCTATGTGCACTAAAATTTGACATGGATAGAATGTTCGCATGCCTTAACGATATGGAAGGGTTTCCATACTCAAATATTATTCACACGCCCACTCTATATATATACCCATCTCATCCTCATTTAATTTTAATTTTCTCGGTCTAATTTTAAAGGAAAAAACTATTAAAATACATTGTACTAGGTCTAGAGTACATGATGGGCAAAAGTATCGACCTATGAATGGGGCGAACGTTGAACTCTTTTCAAAAAACTTCTGTATGCACAAAGATTTTACATGGATAGACTATTCACATGCCTTGATGATATGATAGGGTTTCTAGACTCAAATATCACTCACACACCCACTCTTTATATTCATCGTCTGTGTCGTTCAAGACCAATATCATGCCAATTAGGCCCATGATTTTGGTCGTGGCGAGAAAAGGGAGATATATGAGATTTCCTATTTAAATAATGATTTTGTACTAATATTAATCTTTAAGGAGAAAAATACTACTTAGATGAGAGAAAAATACAAAGAAATAAAATAACTTTAATATTGTCATGTGATTAATCAAGTACTTCTTTTATCAACATAGTTATTGTGCCATGCCCTTGCAATACTAGTAGATGAGGGGATGTGCATCTCAATCATATTTTAAAGGAAATAAATAAAATACATTGTACTGGGTCTAGATCAATACATGATGGGAAACAATAATCTGTGAATGGGGCCAACGCTGACAATCTTTCAAAATATTTATATATGCACTAAAATTTGACATGGATAGACTGTTCGCATGCCTTGACAATATGGAAGGGTTTCCAGACTCAAATATTACTCAGAAACCCACTCTATAATTGAACCATATTTTGATCATTTCATTTTAATTTTATCGGTTGAATTTTAAAGGAAACAACCATTAAAAGGCATTGTACTAGGGCTAGAGTACATGATGGGCAACAATACTGAACTGTGAATGGGTCCAATGTTGAAATGTTTCTGTAAGCACTGAAATTTGACATGGATATATTGTTCACATGCCTTGAATATATGGGAGGTTTTCTAGACTCAAATATCATTCACACACCCACTCTTTATATTCATCATCTGTTTCGTTCAAAACCAACATCATGCCAATTAGGCCCATGATTTTGGTCATGGTGAGAAAAAGGTTATAGATGAGATTTCATATTTCAATAATGATTGCATACTAATATTAATATTTATGGAGAAAAAGAGTACTTAGACAAGATAAGAATACAAAGACATAAAATAACTTGAAGTTTGTCATGCGATTAATCAAGTACTTGTTTTATCAACACGAGTATTGCGTCATGCCCTTACAATACTAGTAGATGTGGGGATGTCCGTATCGATCGTATTTTAAAAGAAAAAACTAAAATAAATTGTATTGGGGCTATATCATCAATACATGATGGGAAAAAATAACCTGTGAATGGGGCCAAAATTGAAATTCTTTCAAAATGTTTTTGTATGTACTAAAATTTGACATGGATAGACTGTTTGCATGCCTTGACGATATGGACAGGTTTCTAGACTCAAATATTACTGACACACCCACTCTATATCGACCCATCTTGTCCTCATTTCATTTTAATTTTCGCGGTCGAATTTTAAAGGAAACAACTATTAAAAGACATTGTACTAGAGCTAGAGTCCATGATGGGAAACAATATTGACCTTTGAATGGGGCCAACGTTGAAATTTTTTCCAAATGTTTTTGTATGCACCAAAATTTTACATCGATAGAATGTTCACATGCCTTGAAAATATGGGAGGGTTTGCAGACTCAAATATCACTCACACACCCACTCTTTATATTCATCATATGTGTCGTTCAAAACCAACAACATGCCAATTAGGCCCATGATTTTTGTCATGGCGAGAATAAGGCGATAGATGAGATTTTGTATTTGAATAATGATTTTGTACTAATATTAATATTGATGGAGTAAAAGAGTGTCTATATGAGAGAAAAATACAAAGACATAAAATAACTTGAATCATCTCATGCGATTAATCAAGTACTTCTTTTATCAACATGATTATTGCACCATGTCCTTGCAGTACTAGTATATGCGGGGACATGCATCTCGGTCGTATTTTAAGGGAAACAACTAAAATACATTGTACTAGGGATAGATTAGTACATGATGGGAAACAGTAACCTGTGAATGGGGCCAACGTTGAAATTCTTTCAAACTTCTTCTATGTGCATTGAAATTTGACATGGATAGACTGTTCGCATGCCTTACGATATGGAAGTGTTTCCATACTCAAATATTACACACACACCCACTCTATATATCTACCCATTTCGTCCTCATTTGATTTTAATTTTCTCGGTCTAATTGTAAAGGAAAAAACTATTAAAATACATTGTACTAGGTCTAGAGTACATGATGGGCAAAAGTATCGACCTGTGAATGGGGTGAATGTTGAACTCTTTTCAAAAAAAAATTGTATGCACCAAGATTTTACATGGACAGACTATTCACATGCCTTGATGATATGATAGGGTTTCTAGACTCAAATATCACTCACACACCCACTCTTTATATTCATCATCTGTGTCGTTCAAGACCAATATCATGCCAATTAGGCCCATGATTTTGGTCGTGGTGAGAAAAAGGAGATATATGAGATTTCATATTTAAATAATTATTTTGTGCTGATATTAATCTTTATGGAGAAAAATACTACTTAGATGAGAGAAAAATACAAAGAAATAAAATAACATTAATATTGTCATGTGATTAATCAAGTACTTATTTTATCAACACAGTTATTGCACCATGCCCTTGCAGTACTAGTAGATGCAGGGATGTGCATCTCAGTCATATTTTAAAGGAAAAAAATAAAATACATTGTACTGGGTCTAGATCAGTACATGATGGGAAACAATAACCTGTGAATGGGGCCAACGCTGAAAGTCTTTCAAAATGTTTCTGTATGCACTAAAATTTGACATGGATAGATTGTTCACATGCCTTGACAATATGGAAGGGTTTCCAGACTCAAATATTACTCACAAACCCACTCTATATATCGACCCATATTTTTCTCGTTTCATTTTAATTTTCTCGGTTGAATTTTAAAGGAAACAACTATTAAAAGGCATTGTTCTAGGGCTAGAGTACATGATGGGCAACAATATTGAACTGTGAATGGGTCCAATGTTGAAATGTTTCTGTATGCACTGAAATTTGACATGGATATAAATTTCGCATGCCTTGAATATATGGGAGGGTCTCTAGACTCAAATATCATTCACACACCCACTCTTTATATTCATCATCTGTGTCATTCAAAACCAACATCATGCAATTAGGCCCATGATTTTGGTCATGGTGAGAAGAAGGTGATAGAYGAGATTTCATATTTCAATAATGATTGCATACTAATATTAATATTTATRGAGAAAAAGAGTACTTAGACAAGAGAAAAATACAAAGACATAAAATAAYTTGAAGCTTGTCATGCGATTAATCAAGTACTTGTTTTATCAACACGAGTATTGYGTCATGCCCTTACAGTACTAGTAGATGTGGGGATGTGCGTATCGATCGTATTTTAAAGGAAAAAACTAAAATAAATTGTATTGGGGCTATATCATCAATATATGATGGGAAACAATAACCTGTGAATGGGGCCAACATTGAAATTCTTTCAAAATGTTTTTGTATGTACTAAAATTTGACATGGATAGACTGTTCACATGCCTTGACGATATGGACGGGTTTCTAGACTCAAATATTACTGACACACCCACTCTATATATCGACCCATATCTTCCTCATTTCATTTTAGTTTTCTTGGTCGAATTTTAAAGGAAACAACTATTAAAAGACATTGTACTAGAGCTAGAGTACATGATGGGAAATAATACTGGCTTGTGAATGGGGCCAACGTTGAATTTTTTTCAAAGACTCGCATGCCTTAGTGGATTCACATATTTATATATACAATTTCATAGCATGTCGATATTATAAAATGGCAACTCATTGCATAATAATGTTGCATTAGGCCATATATGAATCTTTGCAACTACAAGATTTGCTTGGTTCTACCAGGCAATGAGTTCTTGAACTTTGGACCTATCAATAAGCAATATTACTATCAAAACATTGCAAGAAAAGTTCATCATGTTCCACTTGTAGAATGTAGATTACATGAGTTCCTCTATTGAGCTTCATGGAACACTTCTCTCTCCTCACTAGTCAAGATGAATTTGGCACAATACAATGAAAAACTTCTTCAAGGGAACTAAGTGTTCCTTTATTTTGTTTATACTACCATTTCCAAGTGTCACATCACGTATATCAATGATTCATAGAATAAATTAGCCTTTAGAAGGGTGTTCTCATCATCATGGTTGACCAATTATATTTGGTCATCAATCCCATGTCGTAATGAAATTTATCGCCTACATGAAGCACATGCTTGGCTACTTATTTATACAACACAAAAAAACCTCAATATATGGTCATTATAATGAGTATTAGAATCCATACCCTATACCAACCATTACTAATGATTTTGCAGTTTTTTATCGAATACATGCTCACAACTCCACCTGGATTTCAACCACAATGGATTTTTGTTCCTTTGTCATTGGTTTCTTTAGCCTACCAACACCCAAGGACTAGATAGTGTTACGTGAATCTTTTAGGATGCAGTAATGTTTAACGATTGAATGAACATTGATAATGTGATTATGATTAACATTAAATTAGTTGGCATGATACATTTTATAATAATTTTTGGTGTGCTTCTTAATCTATGTGGGTTAGATTGAGTGGATCTCTTAGTGTATGGATTCCATATGTGGTCTAAGTATTACCAAGTGTACAATCAAGTGTGTGCATCCATTCAACACACAAGATCCAATACCAAGATCCTTCAACCATTCATTTGCATGCCACCTGGTAGGAATGTTGAACTCTAATATTTGGCAATTTGTTGTCATTAGATCATGTGATTGACATATCAAACCTCAAAATGAAAGTGTCACCTAGCATGTGTCAATATTATGGTAGCTGCGGGAGGTATTTACCTCCATGTGTAAACCTGACGAGAATAGAATATTTCGAGAAGCAAGAAGAAACCCTAATTGATTGGTTAATAACCCTAGAAGACAAGTCAACTCAAGAAAATGACTTGTATTAGGTTATTAGTCTCCAAGAGAAGAAGTCAGCTAAAGGAAATAATATAAACTAAAGAATTAGTACCCAGAATGAGAAGTTGGCCTAGGAAGTCTGCCAGATTTAGTATAAATACAGGAGGCTAGTCTTCATTATGGTAGGCATTCTCAGAATTGTAGAGCATACTCGTGTGCATTGCAGTTGGGCAGTTTTGTGTGCAAATTTGGAGGAGAGTTGTCATTGCAGCTTCTATAGCTAGCAGTTTTTGTTTTGTCTTTGAATATATCTTGGCTATGTTTTGGACTATCTGATCATCTCTTGTTTGGTGTCCTATCCTTGGAGAAGGTGTGCTACCCTTTGTTTGGCTATCTAGCCTACGATTTTCTTCTGAAATGATTCTCTATCAAGGAAGGTTAAGGTTCTTGGAGGGTGTCTTCAGCCTATGGTTGCATGACAATAGTGATATTGTCTATGGTAAAATGAGCATAGTATAATAGGTTATGGGACCACATCTCCTTCATTCAGTCTAACCAATAGAAGGGAGCATAGCCATAAGGATATTAATCTTGTTTAAGAACTGTCGCTAGGGTTTCTAGCAGGAGAAGTCACCAAAGAACTGTCGCTAGGGTTACTAGCAGATGCAGTTGCAGAAATGATAACCCTCTCGTTCAGGCACCTTAAGTGAAGGGATTGACCTAATTTTTGTATAGACTAGTGCACCCTAGCCTAACACATCTACTGTTACTCTCAGCAAGCCAAGACGTCAAGTTTGAGTTTTTGGTCAAATCTAGGGTTGACAAAGTCAAAGAAGCCATGACCTACTCTATGAAGTCAGAGAAAAATCTAGATGGAGCTTCTAACTATAGAGCATGGAAGACAAGGATTTACCTCATCCTTTCCAAGAGCAAAGTGTTGGATATCGTGAAAGGAAAGATCATGGAACCAGAGTTTGAAGAAGGAAAAGAGAAAGAACCGCAGAACATTGCAGTTATGGAAAATTTCAAAGATGGTGACATCAATGCCATGAGTATCATAGTGGACTATATAAAATACCACTTGATACCCTACATATCCCATATTGACTCATCAAAGAAGATGTATGATTCCCTAACAAACCTCTTCTCAGTCAGAAACATTGGACAAGTAATGGGTCTGAAGAATGAGCTCTTTGACATGAAGATGAATGATGATGACAACATAACATCATACCTTGTGAGAATATATCAGTTAAGAGATAAAATACAAGCTATTAAAGATATCATTTTAAAGAATTAATTGGTAAACATATTACTCAATGGTCTTCCCAGGACATGGGATGCATTTGCCGCAAGTATGAACACAAGGAAGGAGTATCCTACATTTGAAGAACTTTGGACTTGTTGTGCTCAAGAAGAATAAGGGATCAGTGAAAAAGAGAAACCCCAAAAGAAGTATGATGATCAAGCCTTCATAGAAATATTCAATAAGTTCAGGAACAAAAGGAATTTTGGTTCAAGGAAGAAGCCAAATCAAGAGAAAGATGTGTCATAAATACAATGTTTCAACTGTCGAAAGTATGGTCACTACAAGAATCACTTTCCCAAGCTAAATAAAAGGAAGGAGACACACGAAGCATCAATTGATGAAAAAAAGGAACCTACAAAGAAGACCAAGTAGGATAAAACATGCTTCTTCTTCTAAGATAAGGTAAAAATACTCCTCATTGTTCTTGTACATACCATGTTTTCTATACATATCTTGCATATCTATTTCTTAGAAGATAATATGTTCAAACATAAACTATAATTATGAAAGAACAACAAGATAAGGACTATTATCACTATGCCTATAAGAAAATCGACAAGATAATCTGAATTCATAATCAATATTGAAGAAACCTAGAAGAAGTAAACACAAAAAGAATTCATCAATCAAGAGGAAATTGGAAAAATATTTGTGACACTTTGCAGAAGGCAATAAGGATGCAGATGGAAGTGTCGACTCTCCTAGATGGAGGGAGTCGATTATATATTACCAAAAAGAACATGCATTCATACATGAAGTAAGTATTAGGAGGGAGATAATCCTATGATCCATTGGAGATGATGAAGTATATATCCATGGTAACATCCATGAAAAACAATACATGTTCAGAAGAAGTCTTCTTTGAAAAGAAGCCTTAAAGTATCCATGGTTGTCCATCTGCACCCATGATTCCATGATGAAAGGAATAATTTAGAATCTTCAAGGCATGGAATCTATAGAGAATTCCATGGACCCAATTGCTAAAGAGAAACATGAGGAAGAACATAAAGATTCCAAGAAAGAAAGAAAATCCAAAACAACCAGTCATTGTATCGAGAATCATAAGATTACTAGCAAAGGAAATCAAGCAGAGGAACTGAAAGTTGTGATGAAGAATAGTGTATGAAAGACTTATGAATGTAAGCATTGTGAGATCCATAAGTAGAGGTTATCCTAGATGGAGGGAGAAGAATATTATGATTTCTTGTTCCAGTAAACCAGGCATACCTCTACATGAGCCATTATATCATCTGCAATATCCATGGCTTTGAATTGACATTAGATGAATGCAAAAGTTGTTCTCCAGAATAATTAAAAAAAGAGAATATGTAGAGAAAACTCAAGGCTTTGAGGTATACCAGAAAGAGACCCTTGTATGCAAATGACAAACAACTTGGTGCAAAGCTTCTCATGCATAGCAGAAGAATTGTGAAAATCCTCTATGATAAAAGTTAGAATGGTTACTCAGAAGTCTAGGATGATGGATTGCTAATCCATGACAAACTCTCATGATGAAATAAGAAGTGACACATGGATATGTTTTAGTTTGAGCCTTACCACGTTGTTATGATCTAGCATAAAAACAAAGGAGATGAATTCAACTATGATATACTGCAATTATTAGATCTATATGAAGCCTTCATAGAAAACCAGTGTTCCAGAAAGACTGAAGTACATTGAGATCAAGCATTACATTCTCTGCAATGAAGTATAGAAAAGAGAAAGTAGTTCTCCAATATATATCTCCACAACTGAGAAGATAAGAAGACATTTTGGTAAAGCCTTTGTCCAAGAATAAAGAGTTTGCGTACTCAAGCTGGAGGTCATGGAGATGACTTCCCTATTGAAAAAGGAAGAGATGAATCCCAGGTTGGGAGGGAGAACTGATGTGTTATTGACTTATGGACAATCACTTTTTAGTTCGAAAAATGGTCTAGGATGAGCAGTTCCTTTCCAGTTCGGAAAGTGGTTTGAGATTTCTGACAGACAGACATTTCCCAGTTTGGAAAATGGTCCAGTTTGAATGATCATTTTTTTAATGAAAATGTTTCGATGGATTTTTGATGTACCATAGACAACTATTTCCCATTGTGGTTAACATGGGGAATGGTCTAATATAGTCTCTCTTATTGACAGTTACTCAAGAATACTGGTCTGCCTCGTCGAACAATCATTCTTTCGAAGCTCATAATTGTGAGTAGTTTCGAAGAATGGTCCATTTTGGAGGTTGGTACAGGACATTCATTTCATTTGGAAATGATCTGGACAGTCATTCCCTAGGGAAGATTCATTCTCTCCAGGTTTCACTTAGTTTAGTGCTGGAGGAATGCCCTAGATAGGTGAATGGTATAGGTTCAACAATCAGGAACATGCATTCCATAGGGTAGACTCATTCTCTCCAGGTTTCACTTTGTTTAGAGCTGGAGGAATGGCCCGGGGTGGGGAATGGTCAAGGCTCAAAAATCAGGGCAGTTATTATTCCTTTGTTGAGAAGAACAGTCTTGATAGCTCATCATTGATGTTTTACCTTCTGAGGGTAGATGCTCTTCCAAGATCTCAGAGATGTGAGTGTAAGAATGGCTCAGATGATTCAGTTTATATCATATCAATGTTTTTTATGTAGTTTGATATTAGATGATTTTTATGGAGACTATATGTCTCTAGACAGTAGATGTATGCTACTGTGGTGAATGTGTTCCACTGATTGTGACTATATGTTATGGATCAAGTATCTATGTGCTACTTGGTGTGGCAGTATACCACTAGATTCTAGTTGTGTACTACTATGGATAGACACAGTTGTGTTCTATTGCATGATACTATTCTCATTTCCTTGAAGACTATCATCAGTGTTGGAAATGATTATCAGCTAGATGGATGATCAATGGATAGAGATTTCCCAGATGAAAAATGGTCCAGAACATTTATTCTTCTAAGACATATGCCCGGATTAGAAGAATGGCACTTGTGTCACTCTATGGAGTGAGTGACTTGTCCAACATCATGTTTGATTACTCAGATGGAGTATGGTTTTGAGAGATGATGCAGTTGATGACATTGATAGTGATGATGGTGCTCATGAACTAATCATAATATAGTCTATACGACTATTTTGATACTACCGGTTAAATGGTATGTTTGTGCTCAATACCATTACCTTCAATACCTCCCTAACTAGGAGGGAGTGTTGATATTATGGTAGTTGCGGGAGGTATTTACCTCCATGTGTAAACCTGACGAGAATAGAATATTCTAGGAAGAAAGAAGAAACCCTAATTGATTGGTTAACAACCCTAGAAGACAAGTCGGCTCAAGGGAATGACTTGTATTAGGTTATTATTCTCCAAGAGAAGAATCGGCTAAAGGAAATAATATAAACTAAAGAATGTGTACCCATAATGAGAAGTCGGCCCAGGCGGTCTACCAGATTTAGTATAAGTACATGAGGCCAGTATTCATTCTAGAAGGCATTCTCAGAATTGTAGAGTACACTTGTGTGCACTGCAGTTGGGAAGTTTTGTGTGGAACTTTGGAGGAGAGTTGTCATTGCAGCTGTTGTAGCTAGCATTTTTTGTTTTGGCTTGGACTATATCTAGGTTATGTATTGGACTATCTGATCAACTCTTGTTTGGTGTGCTATCCTTGGAGAAAGGTATGCTACCCTTTGTTTGGCTATCTAGCCTAGGGTTTTCTTCTGGAATGATTCTCTGTCAAGGTTAAGGTGCTCGGAGGGTGGCTTCGGCCTATGGTTGGGTGACAATAGTGATATTGACTATGGTAAAATGAGCACATTCTAACAACATGCACATGTTTTTTTATTTCATCTTTGTTCTTGAATGAGGGCACAACTTTCAATATGTACCCACCACCATTTTATGGTATGTAATTGTGGCAAAGCATGTTTTCTCACTTAACACGTTCTTAGGGTAGGTTTATGACTATAATGTACATTTAATGTGGTTGGGATATCATTTTTTGTAAATATGAGGTCAATTATGTTAGATAAATAAAATGAGAGTGGATTAGTAACTTTATGTTTCATATCTACTTCATTGCTTCTAGTATCATTATAGAATCATTTCATGTGATTGTTATTTTATTCTTCATTACCATGCAGTTTTGTTATGCTTACTATTTGAGTGCATATTTTAAATACAAAAATACAATAGTTTAATAATTCTACAAAGACTCGTTTTCACAAACACAATTATATTTGATGAAATTTATTGAAGTTAAGAATTCAAAGGGTTTTTAAATGTAATAAAATGTGATTATATAATAGATAATAACTCTAATAAGGTTGACTTTGGCTCCAATAGAATACTCAACAACTTTATCCATGTTGACATCAACTCGACTTGGTAATTCAATAATCAAACAAAGTGGTTAAATCCATTTTAACCAAGAGAATCAACAATAGAGCCACTTGAGTTAATGAAGTCGATTTATTGATGGTTCATCCATTGGGTTTGCAAGCTAGGAATCAAAACCTACTAGAAATTGGCATTGGCAAGAGGAATGAAATTATGATTATGTTCAAAATTATCCAGTTTGTGTTGGAAGTGTTACCCCTCATTTTACATGAGGCCTACACTAGTGTTTTTTCACTACTCTTGTGATTTTCATCACAAATGTTGGTTTACAAGTTGATATTTGGATGGCCTAGTGGTTGTAATTGCATTTGATGAGACTATTAGTGATGTAGTCATGGATGGCTAGATGATGTTGATGCTCTAGTTGTCTTGGTGATTTCTTTCCTTTCATACTAGTAGACTTGGTTTTGGAGTCCCTATGATCATTGGATGGTTGATGATACATCATGTTGATGTATGACTCCCTTGATGGAACACCCTAGAAATTTTTGGCTAAGCTAATATTGTATTGGCATATTTGTTTTCCTGGAATTCTCCCCTTGATATCACTTGATTTCACATTCATTTAGGTTGATATGGTATATCATGGTGTGACTTTCATGAGGTGAATTCACTTGCTCATGTTGATGACTCATAGACATATTATGGTTTTTTATGATATATATTACACCCTCATGTCAAGTGTTTCCCTATTATATATATTTTTATGCCCTATTACTTGGTGGAGGAGCCTGCCATGGAGTTGTGCCCTAGCCTAATTGTGGGATGATTTCACACTTTTTAGGTTTTATTTGGATATTACTCATCATCCCATGTGGAGCGCTCACCCTCCTTGCATACATGTTAAGGGATGGTCTTATTTATTGATTGATGAGGGGACACCCCTTTCTTTATGGATTTAGTTGATCATTGAAGGCATTTCACATGTGTTCTTCATATATTTGATTCCTTATTTCATGGATCCACTTGTCTTAATATATATAATATATATAGTATATAAATATAATAAAACAAAAAATAAACAAAACAATATATATATATATATATATATATATATATATTTCATTGGTTCTCACCCACTCACACTTCATAAATCCTTCACATTTTGTTGTAGTTTAACTTTCAAAATAAAGTTTGTTTCTTCACCTTTGTTATGCATGAACATTTTCTAGAAATACATGCTAAGAAAAATGGATTGGCATCGTATCTAACATTTATGGTTTGAATGAATTAAAGAGACATGGAGACCCTTTATTCCTGGGAAAATTCAAATAGACATGGAGACCCTTTGAAAACTCGTATCTAGAATCTGTCCCCATTCAGTTTCATCAAAATTTAAAACAAAAAAAAAACACATTTCCATTAACTAGTCTAGAGATATGAGGAAGAATGGTGTGAATATACTTTTGGATATTTAATCTCAACTAGAAATTTTGTTAGCTAAGAGAGGTACATGGGTTTATCACTAAAGAAAAATGTATGGAAAGTTACTTGTGTTTTTTTATTGTAAATAGATAACATCAATAGATTTGGTGGCTAGACCTTGCTCAATGGTTGGTGCAATACAACTTATGATTGTGATACCAAAATGAGATCATATAAATTTACTTATGTAAATGAAACCCCTCCGATAGAATCATATTTGTTAGGCACATCCAAAGTCCAAAAAGTTGATTGCACACTTGAACCAGAGCCACCATTCTTCACACATTTAAAGACAATCTAGTTTGGATTTAAATTTGAATGAAGCAACAAGTCGATCAAAATTTCTCTAAGAATTATTTTGAAGGCACATGATAGGTTTCTTATTATCTCCAATCATACAAGAAGACCTCTCTTAAAGCTAAGGGCCCCAAAAAACTAGCACCAAAGTTTTGTCAACCCTTTATATAAGTCCATTTATATTGAGTGAAAGAAACCTTAGCTTCTTGTAGGCATTAATCAAGCGTTAGTTCATGCATATACTGCTAGGGAATACATTGGAATGACTATTACTCTCACCAATGATCTCAAGAGCATGAAAAGTCTTCATGAAAATTGTAAAGACATTGTGATAAAAAAAATTGTACTTTGCAACAAGATGTTGAAGAATTGACTTTCAATATTGAACATATTTCCTTGAATAATACTTCATATCAAGCAAATCTTTTTATGAATTGACGTTGAAGGTTGATAGGATTAATGGTATAAGTATGATTTGATTTAGTGTGTATATTTTGAAGGAATATTTGAGGAAGAGAAAGAAAGACAATGTTTTATGTGAGAGTCAAAAAATAGTTTAATTTTTTTTTTGTTTACTTAAAGTTTCAAAAATTTGGATTCACAAGCTCATTGTTGTTGGTTCTCACCCACTTGCACTTCTTAAATGCCTCAATTTTTTTTGTAGTTTCACTTTCAAAACAAAGTTTGTTTCTTCACCTTCGTTATGCAGGAACATTTTCTAGAAATGCATTGCTAAGAAAAATGGATTGGCATCGTATCTAACATTTATGGTTTGAATGAATTAAAGAGACACGGAGACCCTTTATTCTTGGGAAAATTCAAAGAGACATGGAGACCCTTTGAAAAATCATATCTAGAATCTTTCACCATTTAGTTTCATCAAAATTTAAAACAACAAAAACACATTTCCATTAACTAGTCTAGAGATATTAGGAAGAATGATGAGAATATATTTATGGATATTGAAGCTCAACTATAAATTTTTTATCTAAGAAAGTTCCATGGTTTTCTCTATAAATAAAAATGTATGGAAAGTTACTTGTGTTGTTTTATTGTAGATAGATAAGATCAATATATTTAGTGGCTACCCCTTGCTCAATTGTTGGTGCAAAACAAAATATGATTTTGCTACCAAAATGAGATCATATAAATTTATTTATGGAAAAAAACCTCCTTCGATAGACTCATACTTTTTAGGTACATCCAAAGTTCAAAAAATTGATTTCACACTTAAACAAGAGCCACCATTATTCACACATTTAAAGACAATCTAGTTTGGATTTAAAATTGAATGAAGAAACAAGTTGATCAACATTTCTATAGGCATTCTTTTGAAGGCACAGATTAGGTGTTTTCTTATCTCCAATCATAAAAGAAGACCTCTCTCAAAGCTAAGGGCCCCCAAAAACTAGCAGCAAAGTTCTGTTAACCCTATTTAATACTCTATCACTTTGGACAATTTTCTTATAGAATACCTTTTCTATCTCACTCCAATATTAACCTAGTATTTCATGTGTCCTGGTCAATCCAAGATGACCTTTTCTATCTCACTATCCATTTTCTTGGTCATAGTAGTGGAGTTGCAGAAAGGAGGCTCATCAATTTTGTGATTTTTTTTTTAAAACCTATAGGTCATCGGTCTTCTGACGTCCCTAGATTCGTTGATATGGAATACACATCAAAAGCCCAAAGTTACCTTTCGTCGGTCTCTGACGTTCCTAGCATCATTGTCATGGTATCAATGTTGTAGGTGAAAGATCCCTGATATAGCGTAGACATCGAAAGATCGACGTACCTTCTTTCGGGCGTCCCACATTTCTAGCGTCATTGTTATGGATTCATCGTCATAGATGAAACATCCTTGATATAGCATAGTCATCGGTAGACTGACGTACCTTCAATTGGGAGTCCAATGTTTCTAGCATCGTTGTCATGGCATCAATGTCGCAGGTTAAACATTGTTGATATAGAGTAGACATCGGAATACCAACGATAACTTCCCTGAGTCTTCTGACATGCCTAGCATCACTATCATGGTGTCAACATTGTAGGTGAAATGTTGATGATATAACGTAGACATCGAAATACCAACAGTATGTGGCATCGCATGTGCAACGTCTAGGTGTCACTGTCGAGACGTTCATAGTGGGCTTGGAAAGTGAAGTCTGAGATAAAATGTGCCTGCATGAAATGTCACAATAGGGATGATACTAGTGTCATCGAAACATCGACGTCATGTGAAATGATGTTTTAGGGTGTCCAATGTTTTTTGATCTTCCGAAAATATAGAGTGGAAATTGCTACGAAAACGTTGTCAAAATTTGACCTAAATTTACTAGTGTTAAGAGGCCTTGAAGAGTTCCCTCCCCCCCCACCAATTTCAAATACCTAAATCCTAGACTACTTGTTGAACCCTTGTTGGCAGCCAATTCACATTTTTCCACTGTTTTATAAGCTGCCTACACCAAAGTTCTGCAAACATCAATTTTTCGTCGCAATTTTCAAGTGAACGACATTTTTATTTTTTACGACATTTGCACATTTCCCTTCATTTTGTTTTCACGACTGTAAGCGTGAAAAATTAATCTTTCGAAGTCGCATTGAAATCATTATTTGAACTGTCGTTATCTTTCTTGTCAGTATGCCTATTGCGTTTACATTTCGTTTATCGCTATGCAGTTTGCAAAAGCCCTTTCGATCTATACTCATTGGACATTCTTGGGTTGATTTTGTGACTTTGTCTCGCTAAGTTTATGATGCATTGGCATTTGGATTTACGTGTTTTGATCTACTTGATCATTGGTTTCATGGTAATATGTCGATATTATGATTAAACCCTTGATATATTTCATTTGGTATGACACCTAGTTTCGAACGTATTCGCACATTGGTTAAACTATTGATATGAGTTGATACATTGGCGTAGGGTTAAATATTTGAGTTTGGTTTCATATTGAATAATTGATGGTTTAAATCTTTGGCACAACGTTGATTACGCGCGTTGGTTTATACACTTACCATTTGATTCGTTAGTCGGCCAAGTGACATGATTGTTGAGTTATGTTATAATGGGTAGAACAACTATAAGCCAGCAGTTGTACTTTGGCAATAACTATTATGCATGGCAGAGATAAACTCCACCACCTTCGCACGATGGAATTTATGCCTATCCCTTATTCACCATTTACCTCTGTTACCTCATATAGCCTGGCATGCATTTTACTCATGTGTGTGCTATGACCCAAACCCTGAACTTACAATGTGTTCAGCTCCATGGCACCAGTCGTGAGGATCGAGCCGAACAGAAACCAAGCCTTGTTAATGTTTGACAATGCCCGGAAAGACTTGGAGGCTAACGGTTGGCTCACCTTCGTGCAGAGATTTGAGGGTTTTAACTTGTTTTTGGCACAACAGTTTGTTATGACTTTCGATGGCTATAGAGCCAAGGTGGGTGACATCCAGTTGGAAATCGATGAGGGATTTATCAGTTCTGCTACAGGGTTACCTACCACGGGTCAGCGTTGGTTCAAGAAATCGAAAGTAGAAGAGGTTCCATGGCCGTTGTTGTTTCTCTCGCGCAAATTCACCTCTTGTGATAGAGGTATGCCCATATCTATGCTTAAACAACGATGGCACGACCTTTTGATAGTAGTCAAGAAGTTCATGATCTGTGAAGGTCGATACGAACTCATTTTTCTCTACCACCTGCGGTTGATAATGAATTTTATAGGGTATCCGTTGAATATGCCTTTCTACTTTCAGCGTAGCTTATATAAAATGTTAAAAAGGTTTAAAAAGAAGAAGGCTGACAGTAGCCTGTTCCACCATGGGCTCATTAAACTTATCATTTTTTATCACTTGAGTTTACATGGTGATAACTGGAGAGCTTTCGTCGCTCGAAATGGTTTCGATGACACGGAACCTATACAGGTTGACAAGCCTATAGTAAATGAAACCAAGGCCGGGCCACCCATGCCCTTCCATATCCTGTTGCCCTCTCCTAAGCCTTCGGTCGACCCTCCTATTGACTTACCAAACGTTGGAACTGAGAAGGCCGAGACTATTAAAAATCCTGTAATAAAAAAGCCCAAGGCAAACCCTACTGCTAATGCCAAGGGTAAAAAGAATGCTCGGCTTATTTCTAGGATGGCTAGAAACAAACCTAAACCCTCTGCTGACTCAAACCCTATCATCCTAAGTGAGGATTCAGATTCTGACGTAGAACGTTTCTTAGCCAGTGAGTACCCTTACTCACAGGGTTTATGCCCCGAACCACCTTATGATTTCGTGACGAATATTCCTCCCTGCCTAAGGAACGACCCTAGCTACCCTGGTATCAAATTGCCTAGTGAAACCCTCAACAATGTGTCCAAACCCTCGCATGCTCTTTCAAAACCCACACAGTTGTCATGTGACCAATGTGAGTTATGGTTGGAATGATACTACATTGACGTTCCCCTACTTCAATAGAAAATTCAATCATTGGAAAGTCAAGTTGAAGAAATGATCAGTTAAAGAGACCAGCTCCAAGCAACTGATAAAAAGCAGAAGACAACTAGCTCCATCCTTTTCAAGAATGTTGAATCGGCCACAGCCGTTATCAACTCCAAATTGTCGTGATCCAACCATATAGGTATGAATTTTGATATCATTTTAGTTTTGTGAATGATCAAGGTTAATATAATGATTTGGATTCTATTTTCAAATAGCTATGTCTCTCATTCAAATGCCTCTATCATTCA
>ML778623.1:274039-284351 GCA_009831015.1 Picea engelmannii
GGTTTAGTTAAAATTGGGATATCTTCCCAGATTTATGTAAACAGTATTGATAACTTCCACAGGGAGCTTTTACCCTATGGAAGACTTATAAATACTTATTATTTTTGTAATAAGAAGCATCCTCACTTGTGGGAGAACTAGGTATGGATTTCTAATACAAACTGAGACAGAAGTTGATGTTCTGCTACAACTTTCGCTTTTCATAATATCAATCTTTTGTTTCAAGTTTATGCATATCAATTTGCGTTTGATTAGTGACTACTTTAGCTATCATAGTCTTTTGAAAAATGATGTGATTTAATTAATATGATCCATGTCTAATTTCTTTCAATATTTAAAAACACAACAATTACTTGGTTCGGTTTATGAATGACAGATTTCTCTTCTTCATCAATTGAATTATTTAGTATAAGTCTTTGCATACGGATTTATCTAATTGTGGAGATTTATAAATCATATGATTGTTGTGATTTTTATGTCTTGTTTTTCCTGTAAACACACTTGAAGAGCATTGCAGCTATCATTTACGAGAAGCTCTTGGATAATTCGATCTACTAAAACAATCATCATACACAAGACAAATCTGGAGCATTTCTCCAGGTTAGTCGTAATTTATTTTCATTAATTTGTTAGTATACTATTAGTATCTTATGTTAGATATATTTGTAGTTTAGATTAGCGATTTAGTTTAATCAGTTTTCTGTTTTATTTCTGTTCATAAAATTATAAAATCAACAAAAGTATTTTTGGTTGTCTTAGGGTAGAATATAAATGAGTTTTTCAGGTTTTATTCAAATCTGTAAATTGTAGATATTGTACATTTTGTGAATAAGATTTATTTTTGTTAGTAGTTAGATAGTATAAGTAGTTAGAGTTAGTTTAGTATTAGTTAGTAGACTGTATATATAGAATAGTTAGATTAGTTTAGTTTGTTTTCATAATTAGTTTTAGTTTAGTTTGTTTAATAGTTAGTTTTAGTTAGATTAGTTTATTAGTTTGTTTTATTTAATTTTAGTTAGATTAGTTAGTTTAGATTAGTTTCATTTTTTTTTCTTAGGACCTTAGATCGGCTAACGGAGCCACTAAACCCGTCAGGGTGGTTCATCCCAAACGGATTGGGTTATTAGACAACCCCGGACCGATTCCACTCTCTCAGTTGACGGGCGGTCGATTTCGCCCGTCAACAACCCTACAAACAAAATTCTAGTTGGTTTTAAGTGTTAATCGTTGATTTTAAGTGGCTTGATTTACTTAGAAGGGTACGGTTGTGCAACTTATGGTGTTTTCAAGAGACGAAAGAGAAGAAATAAAATCTTTAGAACATTCATACAAAAAAAACCTAGGTTCTACAACTGATAAAAAGGATTTTAATCTTTGTAAATGTAAACTTTTCGAAGTATACTTGAAGATCCTAAATTGCAAAAAGTTTCCTAGAATGCGCTTTTCGTTTTACAATGCAAATGCAAACTACTAAACTTTCAAGGAAATAACAAAGAAGGAACTTTGGAAATGGAACTCTTTTCTTTTGTGATAAACAACCTATGCTACAACTACCAAACAAAAATTCATAACTAGATACAACTGTGATTCTTTTGAGTTTTTGAATGCTTAGAAAAGAAAATCACAAATAAATGATATTTTTTCATTTTTCAAATCACAAACAAGGTAAAGAGAAAATAAACTTGAGGCTAACACATACCCTAAGCCAGTTCTTCAATGTAAGGATTCAATGGAATCCACAAGAGGATCTAATGCTTACAAGTTCACCCTAAACCTTCAAAACAAACAAAAGAAAAAATAAACAACAAAGGTTCTTTATAAACTGCAAGATAAACAAAATATTTAACCCAACCAAACACAATCAACAGAGACCCTGAAGAGTTTAGGAAGGCCTAAGAAGCAAAGAACTTCTTTCCAGGAAAGAAAAGGTATTTTTTTTAAACCCTTTCAAAACACAGAGATATGTGTTGTGCAGTAGAATCATGCATATGTACGCGAGATGTATACTATGCAGACCGCATATGTACGCAGGATATATAGAGGACATGACATGTACACCTATGCAAATTTTCAAAAAATAAAAAGGTTTGGACAAACAATTGGGATGGGAAGGCTAGTAGGCACCTTGAAGGTGACCAGAGATCCTACATGACTCAGTAAACTTAGAAAACTCAAAAAGAAACTAAAAAAATCAATTCAAACCAAAATATCTCAGTAAGACCCTACAAAGACTCCCCAGTGTAGTCACCAATTCTGCTATGGGGAAAATACCCCTAAACTGGGTCTAAGGAATAGGAATAGCGATAACTCCCTTAAAATAATGATCTACCTTTAATCTACCCCAAAACCATCTAAACTAAGTGATAAGAGAAAGAGGAAAGAGAGGGTTAATGAGTGCACCTTCAATCCTTACAGTTGGTGTAGATCTGTTTCACTTGTTGTTTCCTCCTATATCACAGATATCCTCCTAAAGTTGACCTGCAAGGGGTTAGGAATACAATGCAAAAAAATATACAATCTCTAATAATCACTTTAAAATCCTAAATATGGATATAAATGCTCAATTTAACAAGAACATGTAAACATAGGGTTTGGGGACAAAGATGATCTCTTTTATTCAAATTCAAGATAAAAAAAGGTTACGACCTTTGCTAGCGACCACTCTATGAACCAAGTTTGGGCTCCTATTTCATGGCTCCAAGTGCATCAATCCTATGTTGTATTCTTACAATCAACATACCATCAAGGGAAGGGGGGAGAGTTTCATAGGGAGAATGGTTGGAGGGGAAAGTTGAGGCTAAAACTCAAAATGAGATGAAAATCTTAGGCAATGAAAGGGAAGGGATTTTGATAGAGTTTTCTTATTCTCTTGTTCGTGTCCTGAAATGACTCCTCAAGACCACTTTTTATATGAGGAAAAGATGGTTATTCGGTTTGGGGACAGGCTATAAGGGGTAAAATGGTTAGGAAACCCTCCATAGCCCGTAAAATCCGACGAATTCTGCGCAATTTTATAATTTTTTGCAATTTTTGGAGGTAAACACGGGCTAACTAGCATGCAACATGGGAGTGTACGCGGGATAACTAGCATGCAAAAGGCATGTGTACGTAGGCTATTAGTGCAGCAAGGCGCATACACTATCCAAAAAATGATTTTTTAGAAGGAAGCCTCAACAATATTTTTGGCAAAGTATGCAAATGGATGGGACAATGTCTTGGATGCACAAATATGGCACTTTTGGACTATAAAATCTAGAATGGGCGAAGATATAATTAAAAAAGGATTCATATTTTCAATTGCAACATTGTTAGATATTTGAAGACTTGTAGTGGACTAGGAATTAAAGATCCATCCATATGTATTATATCTCAAGAATATAATATCCTCTAGAGGTTGGTCATTGGGAAGAGTGAATGGTGAATTAAAGTGATTTTCTATAATTATTTTCCACGAGAGAGGCTTCGACGCTTAGACGTGGAGATAGTGGTGCAAGGGGGATCTCAAATTTGGATATTATTAAAATCCTCCCTTCCCCTCATTGGAAAACAACTCACTTTGAGTTTGGGAAATGAGTAGTTTATTCATTTTCATTTTAATAGTATTATGACACTTCCTCCTCTTAGCCAATACCCCATTGTTCTCCCCCTCTTATCATGGCTCCAAAGTTAAAGGAAAATTTCCATATCTAATACTTCTTCTTGGAATAGGAATTCTAGCAGATTCCTGGGTTTGTGTATTGTTTTTCCTCCCCCCCTTCAGTCTCTTTCATATTTTCATTTCTCAGCTCAAAGTATACCCACCAATTCACATGACTACTAAATATTCTAGAGGATTGGGTCTGGGAGAATACTTGGTTTACAAGGTTTTTGATTCCTTTTTAGCTCAATATTCACTCCCCCTGGATAGTTGGAATCATCTATGGAACCAAGATCACCTCCCAAAAATAAACATCTTTTGTTGGACTCTTGTTCATGGGAAAATCTTAATGGGAGATAATTTTCTCAAAAGAGGTTTCGTGGAACCTTCAACTGCACTTTTTACAAAACCTCTCCTGAAACAATTATGCATCATTTTCTATAATTCCCTATCTCTCTTTATATGTGGTAGGTAGATCTTCAAGACTTAGATCCAAGAGTCAAATGGACCTCCTCTATAGGGAATTTTTTTTAGTAAGTGGTATTCCCTATACAAGGTATCTTTTCATCAAAATCCTCCTCTACCCAAATATATTTGTTGGAAAATTTGGCTTGCCCTAAACAAAGAAATATTTTATGGAGAAAAAGCTATTCCTTCTTTAGTGGAAAATAAGGAAATCATCCTACTAACAAAGCATATCATTCATGAGAAGATGTTTCAATACCCCTCACAATATTTAAACAATAGTCAAAAGGCCTCGCTAAATCAATTCTCTCTCATTTGTTTTATGTGGATTGTCCCTCTCATCATCCTAAATAGTAGTTGTAGGTCTCCTCTATTTAGTTTCTAGAGTGGAAAATATTTGGAAACATTTACATCCTCAATTTTGATGGGGATTCGAAGGGAAATCCCAAGGTGGAAGCTGGGGGAGGGGTGATGTTCAACCCAAGGGGACATTTGGAATTATCTTTCACTTGGAATGTTGGGAATTTATCAAATAAATATGTTGAATCCTATGCCTTACTTCAGGTCTTGATTCTAGAAAAGGCACAAGGAATTTATGATCTCATAGTGGTTAGTGACTCCAAATTGATTAATAAGCATGCAAGGCATAATTCAATTTCAAAGAATTTACATATTCGAGCCATCCTTTGCAAAATTCAAAAAGAAATGCAATACTACCAGAAATTGAATTCTTTCATATATTACGATCAAACAATCAAAAGGTTGAGAGGTAGCCAACCTGACCATCATTAAGAAAGAATGAATCCTATTTGTAAATGGATCACAATCCACTGAAACAATACCATGAGATTCCAATTACATCCTAAAGTTAGGAAAATGGGAGGTGTTGGGAGGCCTCTCATGCCCTTGCAATAGTCATCACATACTAAGACATTAGACATTTCATACATTATACAAAAGTGAATATATGATTACATGTAAAGGATAAATGCATAAAGATAACATAAGCAGGATTAGTTGGAGTGGGTACAAACATTCCAAATATCCAATGTATAAAGACTAATGAAGATGGAATACAAACTTGGTTGGTTAACCTTCCCTTAAGTATGGTGTGTGTTATGGATGTGTTTCCCCTAATGTATTATCGTCGTGAATGCTTGTAAACTAGAAGATTACACCAGTGGTGTTTTTTCCTCCTTCATTCTACTGGGTGACAGAAGCAGTGGATGGGGCGGGCTGGTCTGAAATTGAAAACGATGTAGAAATAATAATAAGAAGAAGAAGACCTACAAATTGCTCGTTGATCTCTTCCCATGAATGATGGTGGATGCACGTTGATTGCTTCTAGCACAAGGGTGATGCTACTTAAAAACTTTTATGGTTCATGGTTGATTGTTCATGTTGATGTTGCTTGCAAGATTTGTTTGGTTGATTTCTACTAGATGTTGGTCAGCTGCAACCGAGTCTAAAAAGCAGTTGATGAAATAGTAGTTGATAAAATATTTTTGGAGGAAATGTTCATGGAAAGCGAATCCTACACATAAAAATGAGATAATTGGGAAATTCAATGAAAAATATACAATGAAGAATGGGATGAAGAATCTGCAATTTACAAGATCTACTCATTGATGTTGTTGTTTTGTTGAATAAAATTGATGTTATTTGTCGAGGAATGTTTCCCTAGATCATGACAAGGAAAGAAGAGGAATGGTCGAATTTTTTTATGTCATAGACCCTCCTCGATTCAATAAATAAATCCCCTAGGAACAAAATTCTGTTGGAGCACCCTTAGAGAGAACCTCGACGATTCTTGTGGGGAGTAGACTCTCAAGTTGGTCACAAGCAGCAATGGGAACCCTTCAAGTGGAAGATAATGTTAAAGCATGGAGATAGAGTAGTCAGGACATGCGATATGAATTCATTTAGATACCCACCTTGCAATCACCATAGTCACCACAATCACCAGAGTACAATCAATCTTCAACAAGGAGAGTCATCATACCATCAACATAACCACATGGGAACATGTACATCATGCATCCCCACCAACCTTCATTAACCTTCCTCATCGTTATCGATTTTTTCTCCATCCACATTCATTTCCTCCCTTGCAATGTGGGAAGAATTTAGGTGTATTTCGCTTGACCATAGTGCATGGTAATGATTTCCAAAGGTGGAGGTTAGAGGTCGGCGACTCAGTCAATGTGTGGGAAATTTATTTCCATGGGTGGAGACATTGTGAAGGTGACATTTTTCCATGTGGGGTTTTATTTATCCCATACATGGCTCGGTTGCAATATAGTATCTCTATGTGGTTGCACGAACTCAACTTTGTTCTATCATTCAGTTTGATATTTCTCCGGTTTGGATCAGGTACAATACAATGGTGTACATGTATTCAAGTAATTGGAATATAAGATTGGATTAGTTGCAAGTGGACATGGTAGACTACAGAAATTTAATTATCTCCCTATAGCTTTGGTTCAATGGTCTCAGAACTCATCTTCTCATAGTTCTAGAATAATTGATCTCTCAAAGGAAAACAATCAAAAAATTACATGATGAATGCACAACTCTCACACATCATTGGGAAGAATTTTGTGATAGACCTCAACAGAATGGAACACCAAGGACTTCAAAAGGATCCTCCTCTCTGGAAGCTACCTCTGTTTAACTTGACTTGAACACTCGAGTTCCTGGTATTGAGTAATGGTACCAATTTGGTTCTCTCTACAATGTCTTTTCCTTAATGAACATTCCATTTTTGTATAAACATATTAGGTATATTTTATAGGATATACATGGGAAAGAATGAATTTTTGTATGAGGGGGGGAATGTAAATTTATTGGTAACATTTGTAGTGGCCCTTCAATAGATAAATTTTGATAGCTTAGTGGAATTTTTTTAAACTTATGTATCTCTCAGACGTTCTTTAATGTCTCCCCTTTTTTAATAAAAAAGTTCCCCCTCTTCTTGTTAAAAATAAAAATAAATTTCCAAGTTCAACTCTACTTAGTGCTCATGTTGATGATTTATTAAGTGTAGAAATACTATATCTAGGACCCTTAATAGATTTAGTTTTACCTCAAGAGTAATTCTCAATCAAATAACAAATGTTTGGATAACTTAATTGAGACAGATCCCCATGGCCCGTAAAATTAATTAAATCTATGCATTAATCCCTAATTCCGCATAGAAAAATGATCCAAATAATATTTGGATCTAATTTATTTTTCTTGGACCCTTGAAGATTATATTGAAATAATTCAACATAATATTCTAATGTTTTATCCTCTCTTTGTGTCATCTTAAAGATTTATTCACTCAAATATCTATATTTACAACACTCCTACTCTTGTTTAAGAAAATACTTATGCATATCGTCCCAATTTTTAATATGTTTACCTCATAATCCCATAAACTAGTGCAAAGTTGCATCTTTAAGAGTAGGAGGAAAAAATTTGAGCTTTTATGCATCATTAGAATATTCATAACTATGACAAAGTACATCAAAATCAAAGATAAAAGTACTGGGATCCTCAATTACCATTCAATGAAAATTGGGTAAGCTTGATGGTGGAATGTTTTTCATTTGCATTATTGTCTCTTGATCTATCAATGATGCAAAAAATGTCAATCAATTTGTATGTAACTCCTTTATTGCAAATATGATATATATAAATTGTATTCCATTTAATTATCAACCTAGAGTATGTTTTTTACTTGAGAAATGCTTATGAATAATATATCAAAATTATGTCTTTTGTAGTTTCTATTCAAATATACTATATGCTACTAAAATAAAATAGACTTATTCTATGTACAATTTAAACATTTTTTTTTATCTATTCCACTGGAATGAAAACAGAGTTATGATAGATTCTGGAAAATGAATTGAAAATTGATGTCTAACTAGTAACAAAAATCTTGTAAACTAAATTACAACTAATACAAATTCAAGATTAAACTATCATCTACTATAGCCATAAGTGTTACAATAAGTTACAGTTATTTGTTCAAATTCAAGATCTAAACCTTACTACAATAGTATTATGTTTTGGTCTATTCAATTGCAATTTAATAAATGAATGTCTTAATTTGTATTTTTGAAAAATGAAATATGAACTATACAAACCACACAATAATTCAAGGTAAGATATCCCACATTAAATCAAGTAAAAATGGTCTTTGAATAGAAATTAAAATACTGGAAATAGAAATGAACAATGTTAAACTAGAACATGGGGCCCTACCTCTTCCAAAATGCGTTGTTGAATCTACTCCAGTACTTGATATATCAATACCGCACTAAAATTAGATCAAATCATATTTTCTTAAGGTATGAAATCAAGTATTAATAGCAATCAAACGTTCTTCTATTCATCAATTGTTTCATGCTAACCTTTTTGTACAAAATAAATTATATATTTATAAACATACAGAGTTTGCTAGAGGGAAATATCAGATCCCAAAGATCATTTAATTTGTTACAAATCATAATCAAATGCCTACGATATAGTAGATCACAGGGCTTCTAGAAATCACTAATTTTAACTAGATTGTGACACATGGTTCCTTTAGTCCATTGTGTACCTAAATATGTAGCTTGATAGATATTCATAAAATTTGGAATTGTTGATGGATTTACAAATGATATAGAGCTCAGTGGTGGATAGGACCATTATCTAGAGCCTTATTCAATTGGATCTACCCCATAACTTTGCTACTATCGAACATAGGAACTTGATCTAAGTGTACTAACCTGTGGTCTATTCATTCTTTGTAATTTGGACTTGATTTGCTAATATGTCCTCACATCATGAATTTTGTTGACATCTAGAGGACACCAAACCTTCTACTCAAAATATGGAGAAAAAAAAGAACATACTCATTTTGAATTTTCTGATATGTTGTTGGATGTTCAAAGGACATCTATAATTTTACCAACATCTTAAAGTAGACATAGTTACATAGTTTGCAATTAATATTTTGACATTTTTAAACTATCAAAAACTAATAAAACATCAATAAAACAATTAATTTAACCTTAGTTACTCCTAATTATATGTTCCCTATGTGAGGTATGGAAAAGTAGTGATAGAAGCCTATTTTTGGAAAAAAATGGTGAATAAAGGATAGAAAAAAGGGATAGATATAAGTAAAAAATCATAATAAAATAGTAACCCAACACCTATAAACTACCAAAAAGACAGTCATTTTCCTTCCTATTTATTGGAAGACCACCTAGAAAATCCATGGAAATGATTTCCCAAGGTCAAATTGGTATAGGTAAGGGATGATATAGACCTTTCTTCCAATAATTGGTGTTGGATAGTTGGTTTCCATTGATGTTGTTGGATATTTGGTTGCCATTGATGTCAACAGAAGTGGTTGTCACTGATGTCAACACATGTGGTGGCTGCATTTGAACAATGCTACAAGAATCCCCAGAGGTGTGGTCATGAAGCTCAAATGAAGGACAATGTAAATGAAAGTAACACATTCATAGATGGATAGTCCTCATCATGCCATTTCCAACTGTAGGAAGAACGTCATATAGTTCCTCACGGTTGAGAAGTTATAAGCTCATGAAGTTGGAAGCCCTAAATAATGGTTAAGAAGCCCCTAAACAGTTATACCAAGATGTTACAATTCATTAATTACATGGTAAAGTGGTTGTAACAAAAAAATAACAAGAATCCCTAATGTTAAGGAAATAAGTCACTTGGCAAAGTATAAATACACTTCAAGAAACCTCTCATTAATAAATTCACATAAACAAGTCTATTGAATATCATCTAAGTGAACAAGTGATCTATTGGTGAATCTGTTACGATGATTCTGAGGCAGTGAAGGAAGTGATAAGGATAAAGCTTTTGTTATTCTAGAGGAGAGTGAGGGTTTTATGTGAAACCCTAATTTATCTAAGCCCCATGGGTCAGTCTAGTAGTGTCCTGCAAGGAACCCCTACGGTTTGTATGACCCTCATCCCACGAGGTCCTTCTAGTTGACTAGTCTTAGTGTCACGAGGCTAAGAAAAATTTAGAGAGGATACTTGTACCATGTTGTTGATGCCTAGGAAGGTATGGTCTAATATTTGATGAAGCCACATGCTACAGTATGTAAAGGTATTTTATTCTATGTGTTTGATGCATGCCTTTGTGATTTTTGATATATTCCTTGAGGCACATCTTGGATACATGCCATAT
>ML778623.1:285125-315440 GCA_009831015.1 Picea engelmannii
CCCCCCCCCCCCCCCTCTTAGTATTCCAACAATTGGTATCAGAGAATTTCCTTCAAGAAATAGTATAATCACTGGAAGGAAGATCATGGAATATGCTATGATTGGAGTACCATAGTTTGATGGAAAAAATTGTTCCTTCTAGAGAAGAAGGATGAAAACATATATACAAGCAAAGGGATCTGATGTTTGTAAATTAGTAGTAGACAGATACAAAGAGCCTGCCACTCTCTCAATAGATAATGATGGAAAGAAACTCAACCAAAAAAATTCAAGGGATAAAAATGCTATCTTGAATGGCCTAGTGTTGGCAGCCATATTAATCTCTATTTTTACAAGATGCCTACACAGGGTTTTTAAATTCTCATTACTCGTTGCAACCTTTCTCATTAAACGACACCATTATCCGTCTCTTTCTACATACCTGCTTTTCGATTTCATTTTCATAACTGCAAGTATGAAAACTCACTGCTGGAATTCATGTTTGATTTCATCAAAGGGTTAATGTTCATATGGTTTATCGTCGATTTGTCTTATTTTGTCATGAACATGGTTGTTTTCATGGTTATAACCCCTTGGTATCAAACATACATTGGTTACATGCGTATTAAACCACCACCCATTTAACATTCGACTAATGTTAATGGGATTTTAATTTATAAAATCTTTGATTCAATTGTTTGACATTTTGATCAAATCGTGGATATGCATATGTTGGTTTTCAACTGTTATGATTTTTATGTGTACCATTACACCGAGGTGTCATTCCAAGTACAGTGTGGTATGATGTTTTTTCATGGCCTCGATCTATATAATTTTCCTCACACACATAAAAATTAACGCTCCTACCTACCTTTTCGAGCTCTTTTCGCATTGTGTTGGGGAAGCTCAGGGCAATGGCTCTGTGCTCGTTTTGTCAAACCCTATCGCCAAATCCCCTATTGATTTCATGTTGTTAGACATGGCCCCTATGGTGAGAATTGAGCCCAACAGTGTCCAAACATTGTTATCGTTTGATAATGCCTGAGAAGACTTAGAGAGGAATGGTTGGTGTGTCTTTGTTGAAAAGTTCAAGGGTTTTAATTTAACAGTCACTCAAGAATTCACGCTAACGTTTGATGATTGTAGAGCTAAAATAGGAGATGTCCAGCTTGATTTAAACGAATATTTTATTAGCCAAGCCACCGGTCTGCCAGTCGTGGGACAAAAGTGGTTTAAAAAATCAAAGGTTGAAGAGGTTCCCTGGTCACTGTTGTTCACCTCAAGTAAGATTACCATCTGCGACAGAGGTATGCCCATTACAGCTCTAAAACCTAGATGGCACAATCTGTTAGCTATTGTCAAACAGTTCATTACCTACGAGGGTAGATATGGTCTGGTTTTCTTATATCACTTGCAGTTGCTCATGAGTTTTATTGATTTTCCCCTAAACATGCCCTATTTTCTCCTTCGAAGATTATACAAAATGGAAAAGCATTTTAAAAGGAAGAAATTTGATTCTAGCTTGTTCCACCATTGTTTGATCAAGATTATTATTGTTCATCAGTTGAAATTAAACGGTGATTGTTGGGATGCCTTCCTATTAAGAAATGGTTTTGCTAGCAGTGAAATAGGATAGGTTGACAAGTCTGTCGTCACAAAAAACCTCGTCGAGCCTACCATCCCTCCTCCTTCACTCTTTCTCAGTGTAGAACCCTCGACCTATCCAGAAACTACCCAACCCAACACTCTACCAGATTCATATCCCAAAGGTGGTGTTAAGTCTGTTAAAAAATCTGCAAAGAAAAAGTGTAAAGGTAATATTGATATCAATTATAAGGGTAAAAGGGTCACACGTTGGGTTTCATGATGTGCCCTAAATAAACCTAATCCCTGTGAAGACCAAAATGCAATTGTGTTAAGCGAGGATTCTGATTCGTAAATTGAACGGTTTTTAACTGAAGAATATCCATATTCGTATGGACTTTGCTCCGGTAAACCCTATGATTATGTGACAAACCTTCCACCGTGTCTTAAAGATAACCCTGATTTCCCTGGAATCAAACTCAACAGTGAGCCTACAGGTCAAATGGAAAATTCCCCACCTGTTAATACCATCACTGCTAATACACAGTCTATTCAGCCGCAATGTAACGAATGTCAAGCATGGATCGATAGGTATTACAGAGACGTGCCTGTACTTCAGTCTCGGCTAAAGTACTTGGAAGACCAGGTGAATTTGCTAACGAAAGAGAATGGAAGACTTCAAACCATAGCTCAAACCAAATACAAATGACAAAAAACCACAGGGTCTGTTGTTTTTAAGAACGTGGAAGCAACGACTGCTATTGTGAATTCAAAGATTGCTTGATTAAGTCAAATCCCTTAATCTGAGGTATGGTGTTTAAAAATAAGTTTAGGATGATTTGTCTTTGTTTTTAATTAGAATAAATGATTTTTTGCACATATTACATCTAGTTTGTTTTGATTGATTCAATAAAATATGATTCTAGTTATAATTATAACTAGCTACAAAATCATGAGATTCTGTAGCTAGTTACTAAAATTCGAATTTCTGGTTTTTACAACCAAAATGCAATCTAAAATCGTTTATTCTTATGTTTTTTCAGGTACCTACGATTTCTAAAGAAGATTTGAACCACTGATGGCATCTCTCAGCATATTATTTCTTTATGTGGTTTTAGAATAGGCTGTTAATCTTGATAACTAGTAGAATCTGGGAGGTTGCATCCCCCACTTTTTTGGGAACAAATCAGATAATTTCCATAGGAAACGTTTTGATATTGTGACCTTTATAAATGTATTGTTTTGTAAACTAAGAACCATCGCTGTCTGGGAGCAGAAACTATGGATTTATGATTGACAGACTTGAATGGAAGTTGATATTGGTACAACTTTAGCTTCGATATATCGTATTTTTGTTCAATTTTTGGTCATTTTGATTTGTAATTAAGTTGTGACTACTTTAGATATCATGGTTTATTACAGATTGATGTGATGGAATTTATATGATTTCCATGTTTTATGTCCCTCATATTATATACAGCAATTACTCTGTTCAAATTTGATGATTAGAAGGTTAATCTTCTTTATTCAATGAGCAGTTATATACAAATTTTTACAGCCAAATTTATCTTAATGTGATCATTTGTAAAATCATAAAATTGTTGTTACTACTTCTCTTATATGTTCTATCGTTAGCATTCAATCATTACTGCTTCATGTTTACGAGAAGCATTTGGAAAATCTATTGCGGTTTACTCCATCGGACAACGAAATTGGATATTGTACGCAGGACGAATAGGAGATGCGATTACAGGTCAGTTCGTTAGTTTTATTTTATTAGTTTAATTAATATATAAAGTTCCTGTAATCTAAACACATTCTACTATTACTCTCTATTTTCAATTAGACAATTAGCTATTTCGTTTCTTGTTTATAAAAGTTATAAAAAATCAAAAAGACTGAAAGATAGTTTTGCTGTCATAAATCAATCCAAATTTGAGTTTCGCAGATTTAGATTAAAATTTGCATTTTGTAAATATTATACATATATTAGAGATAAAATCCTATAGATATATCGTAGAGCTATTTTATAAATATTAGTTAGTGAACTGTAAGTATATTGTAGATTTGTATATAGTTTTCAGCTAGTGTTTTTCATTAAGTTATCTTCTTTAGTTTTGTTTTTTCACTTTCTTAGGACTTAGATCGGCCAACGAAGCCGCTAAACCTATCAGAGTGGATTAATCCAAACGGATTGGGTTAAGTAGACAACCCCGGACTGGATTCACTCCTCCAATTGACGAGCGATCAATTTCGCCCGTCAACACCTAGTTAATTCAATATATGTCAACGTTATCCATTTTGATTCTACAAAGGATATTTGGGACAAAATTCAGAATGTTTACGAAGGAGATTCCAAATTCAAGGACGCCAAGCTTCAGACTAACATAAGTCAATTTGAACATTTGAAAACAAAGGAAGATAAAGAAATTGTAGCTTACTTTTTACGAGTTGATGAAACAGTGAATGCAATTAAAGGATTGGGAGAAGAATATGAAGAACCTATAATTGTTCAAAAAGTACTAATATCTCTTCCAATGAAATTTGATCCTAAGATATCAACTCTAGAATAAAGAACATATCTTGATATGATAAGCATGGATGAACTTGGAATATTTACAGCTTACGAAATGAGAACATAATAGGAGAGCCCATCCAATAAGGAAGTGGCTTTCAAAGCATCCAAAAATATAAAGAAGAAGAAAAGACATGATTCAAATTCAAATTGTAGCTGCAACGATGATTCAAACGAAGTTGAAGAAATAGCCAACTTTGTAAGAAAGTTGAAGAGAGGAACGAGAAAGTACAAAGGTATGATTCCCTTAAAATGTTTTAATTGTGGTAAAATTGGTCATTTTGCAAATATATGTCCTTATGGTAAGAATTCAGATAGTGATTAAGAAGAGCATCCCAAGAAAGAAAATAAATATCAAAAGGGAAACAAGAAAGGAGATAAAAGGAAATCCTTCAAGAAAAATCTCTACTCAAGAGAAGACAGTTCCCCATCTGTTGAATATGTTAAAAACGATATTGATCCAAAAAGAGTACTCATTATGGCTACAAAAACTAAGAAAATAACTCCTAAAAGTGATGAAGAAGAAGGTGAAGTGGATCTTGAGGTAGAATTAACTAATGCTTTAACTGGGCTGAAGTAAGAAAGGAAGAAAAAAAATCATTTGAAGAGGAAATCATATCCTTGAAAAACCAACTTGAATAAGGAAAGAGAATGGAAGAAGTAGTGCATATCTATATGATAAAGAAAGATAAAGAGTGTGAGAAGATTGAAAATGCAATTGTGACATTGAGAGTTGTAGTCAACAAGATCAACAAGAACTTGGAAAGTTCTCAAGTGTTAGAAAACATTCTCAACATTCAAAGGCCATATAGTGACAAATATGGACTAGGATACAAGAACATTCACTTTGAGTAAGGTTCAAGATCCATGATGAAAGAAACAAAACTAGATAGGTATGAAAACGTTCTCAAAGGAAGCAATCATCGCTAGAAAGAGTCAAACAGAAATGAATATAGAATACCTTCTACATTTAGGATGCAAGGAATCCTTAGCAATTGTAAAGGAAACAATCAAAGAGAAGATTGTAATCAACCAAGGCAGGAATTCAAAAGGACTACACCACAAAAAAGATCTTTCACTCCCAGGTATCAAAATTTATTTTTGGGTCATTGTTTTACATGTACCAACTTTGGACATAAAGCTATAGATTGTACAGCATATGGTGTTGTAGGAAAATATCCGTGTGGACAGGTATATTGCCTCAAAGAGCTAGACTCTTAACTCTAACACAGAAAATGCTTAACGTGGACACTGACTTCCTTTCAGATCTATACAAACTAATGCATGAGAAGGAAGGAGAACATAAGTACCTTTTTATCGACGTTTGTTCCTGTACGCTCCGAGTTGAGCTCCAAACTTTCACTCCTCGATGAGTCCTATAGAAAAAAAAAAGTACAACCACTTCCTACTCTATTGATATTAGCTTGAAAACAGATCTATCTATCAACGATAAGTTCTTGTAAGATTAGACACAAACTAGAAAGAAACAGGCCAAGCAAATTATATTAATGAGGACAAAACATTGCTTACAGCCATAGATGAATTGTAGCAGCTCTGCCAAGTCCTCCTTGTCTACCCCTTGCTCAAAAGATCCATGATATGAATGATGATAGCTTCACTAATTGCTCCCTATGATATCATAGGTCTCTTGCTTCCAAAATATCTCTGTTCCAGCACCACTTATGAGATCATAAGTTTGGTTTGATTCTCTCCTTTTCCAGTCACCTTTCACCATTAGAAAGCTTGCTTATATAGCCTTGGAGAGGCTCAACAACTTGAGATATCCTTGGGGAAGGTGAGGATTTTCCTCCTTCAGTTGAGGATCTACCCTAAGATCATGGTCGGACTAGGGATTTGAATCCAACTACCTTCCAAGAATGAAAGGATCCTTCCCCCATTCATCTCAACAACTTAACTACTTCCCATAATAGGTAGCGCTCCCTCAAAAGGACCATCAGAGCATTGTAGCACTCCCTAGTAGGCTTTAGGGGGGCACCAACGCTTTCAAAATCCATAGCGCTCCCTCAAAAGGGAAAGAGGAGCTTTATAACACTCCCAGATAGTGTAAGGGGGAGCGTCGGTGCTCCCAGAAGAGGTATAGGGGAGCGCTCTTCTCCAAAAGCTAGTTTTTTGAGTGTTTTCAGATGGCAAAAGGTTTGCAAGCCTGCTGACTCATTTCTCCTTTTCCAAATCAAATGTGTGAGGTGTTTTAAGTGTTCTTCTCATGTCGTTATAGGCACGACATAGGTATCATGGTAGTATGCTTCCCTGACACTTGCGAAACTTTTGAGCAACATGGGACACTTGCGACCTTGTAATGAAAACACTTGCGACACTATCAAAGTGAGTATTTTTTATGTGTAACAGATTGCCCCCCAAAGTATGAAGTTAGAAGACAGGAACTGATAACTGAAATTCTTTGTAGACTTTCAAGAAAGGGTATAGACTTGGAGATCCTAACAGAATCTACACACAAACATCCAACAAATATTATGACATGTTTCAAAACCCAAGCCAGGCATACCTATGCTTGGGTGATCAAGACTTGCAAGATATGGCCGCCAAAAAATACACTGCGGATCCATAGTTGTATTGATAAAAAGGTATAGCCACTGAAAATACACTGTGGATATATACTCTTATGACCTGAACGGATCGTAGCCACGAAGAATACACAGTGGATCTACGAGATGACAAGACATAGCCACGACCAATACAAAGTGGATCTATGTAACAGTATATGTGTCATGGTTCAAGAGAAACTCCATCACAACCTGGGCAAAGTACATATCAAAGTGATCACTCAACCCAGGGTCTTCTTATCGATCCCGATGTAGTATGAATCTAACCATGTGAATAGATGTCCTGATGTCAAACATGGAAGAAACCACTTGATTACCATTCAATGATATAAACCGTTAACAAGCGCGAGGGAAATCACCATTAATGTCAATGAGTCCCAAGGTACTCTAGTACATTCCAACGAATGTGAATGAATGAGCTGAAGTAAAACATACGTGGAATCATCTGATCAGAGGTCAATGATGTAAACCCACTGTCGAACGTGAGGAGGCCTGCCATTGAGGCATGCAAGTCCCAAAGTACTAACTGGTTTCTAGGTCTAATTCCGGGATAATGTGTTGAAGTCTACAGGAATAGAATTGTCGAGGGAGGGCCTTGATGTATCCCCCATCAACGACATGAAATGAACATAGAGATGTAATTTGTAGATCAAATGAACATGGACTAACACAGGTTTTGAGACAAGCTATTTGGGATGGATGACTCTAGAGGCAGATACTTCACTTGAACACTGAGGCACAACAGCATAAACATGACATGGACCAAAACTTGACGATGCAGTGGATACTGTGACTTACGTCGGGTGACCCAAAGGAGTGAAATGAAACTCGAAGGATTGCCTCAGTGCAGAGGTTCGACGGATTATAATGCGTGCAAATGACAAAGTGCCATGTTCAAGGGCGACTCTAAGAATTGTTGGATAATGTTCTCAAGAGACTGCTTGGCTTGCTCTTTTCAATTTTTCCCCCATCCAGATAGACGAGTACCTCTTTTTTATTTAATGAGCTCGAGGAGGATAACACATGCTCGATATAGCTCACCTTTGGTAAGTTCCTCTTCCTTTGTTTAATGAACTGGAAGAAGTAAGGGTTCGATCCCGTATGGGTCTGTCGATGTGTGCTTTAATGAGTCCAAAGATAGAAAACTCGAAAGGTTTTTCATGATTATAGAGTCTGGAAAAACACTTAAAAGAGAACTCTCTCAGTTTATTTTTCGTACAGTTGTCTAACGAGACCGAAAAAGAGATAAACTATCGCTCGAAAGATGCCCTTTCGAACCTTTTAACGAGTGTGAAAGGAAGCAAGGTCACTCGACAATCTTTTCATATTTAGAGAGTCTGAAAAGAGTTTAAAGATGACTCCAGGGGGGTTCCTTTTTCGTGTGTTCGTGTATCCGTACGGGTCCGAAAAAGAGATAAAATTTTACCCGGTTGCATTCTCATGTATTTACGAGCACGAGAAAGAACAAAGACTAAGCTCGGTATTCTGCCCCCAGCTTGAAAGATAGTGACTTGACTCTAGAATGATCATCAAAGACTGGAGACATGCCCCCCAAGCTTCAATTCATTCACCTACTTTGAGGTTGTCACCAATTTCTGTGCTAGATGGAGAAAAAGGATACAAGTGGATGAAATGAAGGTTCAAAAATGAGACCTAACGAAAGACTCAACTCGACATCTACTAGATCTGGAAAAAGACTCAACTTGAAGGGAGAGGTGATTGTTTCATTTTTTAACGAGCTTGACACAGGAAAAGAACTATGCTCAAGGTTCCAGGTTCGATCCCCAGATTGTTGTTTCATTTTTTAACGAGCTTGCTACAAAGAAGAAAACTATGCTCAAAGCCTCTATTTCATTTTTTAACGAGCTTGCCACATAGAAGAGAAACTATGCTTGTGGTTGTTTCTTGATCATGGCTTCCAAGAGGATAACTCTCTGGAAGGATACCATGTCAAGGGACAAAACTCGGTCATGGCTTCCAAGAGATCTTCGCTGGATGGAAGAGAAGCACTCTGGAAGGAACACATGTCAAGGGTCGTGACAGGGGTAAGGAGATCAGGCTCCAATAACCCTACYGAAGAAATCACCATGTCCACTACCGGATCCAAATCATCTGAAGTTGAAAGCATGGGAGATAACGCCACATAATTGACATGCGGCGGGGGTGATACTGTTTGCATATAAGAACCACTTAGGGAGGTAACCCAGTTGGGGCCGATGAACGAAATTTTATCAATAGTCACAATTCTTCCATCGTGAGGGAAATATATCACACGGAAAAGGGTGGATACAAGAGCTTTCATAGCATACACATAAGCTTTCAAGGCTTTAGGGGGCGCCAACGCTTTCAAAATCCATAGCGCTCCCTCAAAAGGGCCAGAGGAGATTTATAACCCTCCTAGAAAGTGTAAGGGGGAGCGTCGGCGCTCCCAGAAGAGGTATAGGGGAGCGCTCTTCTCCAAAAGATAATTTTTTGAGTGTTTTCAGATGGTAAAAGGTTTGCAAGCCTGCTGACTCATTTCTCCTCTTCCAAATCAAATGTGTGAGGTGTTTTAAGTGTCCTTCTCATGTCGTTATAGGCACGACATAGGTACCATGGTAGTGTGCTTCCCTGACACTTGCGACACTTGTGAGCAACATGCGACACTTGTGACCTTGTAATGACGACACTTGCGACACTATCAAAGTGAGTATTTTTTATGTGTAACATATGGAATCAATGTTTAAGAAATAGATGATCATGTGGCTCTCTCAAATATTGAATGTTACAAATTCCACAATTATGGTCACATAGCTCGAAATTGTAGAAGCATGATAAATCCTTCAATGAAGGAAAACACTGATGTTAGATACAAGAAGATTTGGAGAATAAATTAAAAACAAGAAGAGAAGGTGAATGAAAACCATTTCTCAAAGATCATACTCATAGGATTTACAATGAATAAATATCATGATGAATCTACAAGAAAAGAGGAACATGTTAGAATCCAGGAAGAAGACGAAGATATCAAAATTAAGGAAGAAGATAAAAAGATGCTAGAATTCAGGAAGTGGAAGATTACTCCATATCTGAGCAGGTATTTTTCTGAGCCATTCGTCATGGAGTGTAAGGTACTAGATAAACTATGATAGCCAAAACACAAATATTGTAGAGAATAAAAACAAAACAACACAATAGATGAAACCACAACACCAAAATATTACCCTTATTAATAGGAAAAAATGTTCACTTGTCTCTTCGAGGGGGAAACCTCCAGCAAAGAAACGCTCTATTACAATAATTTTCAATAAAAGCTATCCAATACCTCATACTCCTATTTATACCAATTATATCTTCTAAGGAAACTTTCAGAGGAATATCTTCCTAGAAGCGAAAGCTTCTATTAGGTATTCTTACATTGACTTATTCTTCTTTATTTAATAGGCCTTATTAACGAACACCGACCTTTATTACATAGAAAATATATCATACTAACTAATGACCCATGAATAAGGGTTAGGATTGGATCCTATCATGCCCCCCCCCCTGCAAAAGTGTCCTTGTCCTCAAGGTAGAACACGTGGAAACTACTGGAGTATGGCCTATGGTTCCCAAGTTGCATCATGTTAAGCCCTAAATAGTGGCACACTACCCATTAATTGGGGCATATTACATTAGTAATGTTATTTTACTTATGTTGGCTTGGGTCCATTAGTTGTAATTGTACCTCCTAGTCTCCTATATATACCAAGGAGACCATTTCATTTGGAATCATCCTGTATTTGGAAATTTATCTTTTGTTTAAGGAGGTTTCCCCCTTGAAGAGGATTATCATATGAAATTCTATCTTTTTCAAGGCATTGAGTACTTATTCTGAGGTTCTTTTTATGCTATTCTGATATTTTTTTCTTAACATTTGGTATCAGAGCTCAAGGTCTTGGGGTTTCACTATTACATCTGAGACACCTTGGAATTTTTGTTGTAATTTTTTTCTACGACATTTCAGAAGGGAACCCTTGGAGGATATTTATTAGACGGATCAAGGTACGTGGGGTTAAAATTTCAGCTCCTGGTGCCTTATACTTTCAGAGATATAGCCTATGTAAGATAGGGGTCTGGAATCATCCTAAATTTAGTCATTGTGGAAGTTTCTCTATAAAATAGTTTTTGTGACATTTCAGACATTGAAATCTAGAGGATATTCATATAAATTATCTAGGTATTTGTGATAAAAATTTCAGCTTCTGGTTCATACTATTATAGATACACCCTTTGCAAGATAGGGTATTTGAACAGTCATATTAACTAGTCTCAAACAGGTCTTTCGGGTAAAACAATGATATATTCTTCAATGAGTATCCAAATTAAGTGAGACCCAATGCATTGGACAATGGACAGTCATTATTATTTCTAGTACAGGTTTCATAATCAAATATCATATATTGTGAATTTGGCACATTTTACAAGTATGCTCTTATGGAAGGGAAAAAACTCAACAAGTTGTGGGGAAGTTACCATAACTTCCACTTGGAACATCTGGTTTTGACCAGACTGGTGGCATTATAGAGAAGAAATATCAGAGAACTACAAAAAGCAATTTCCAGACCCAAAAGGGTCAAAATTTTGGAGATACAACAGAAGAAATATCATCTAGGAGAACCACCTCTAAATCAAGGTTTAAAAGTGATACTTGGCCAACATGCCACAAAAAAAGGAAACTCCTACACCAATTAAGCCTCCCGACGGTCCTAGTTTAAATCTTGATGAAGGTGAAGAAATGCGTAGGGACATAAATGATTTACAAAAGAAAACTGTAACAAAACATGAACTACAAGGGATGATGGATTCAACTAAAGCTAAGTTGGAGGCAATAAATACTATTATGGATGGTTTAAAAAGGGAGATCATGGAAGGATTGAAAATTTTCCTAATAGAGAGGACACCTGAAAGTGAAAATGTGTCCCATGAAATTCATAATGAGGACATAAGGAAGATGAAACAATAATGGAGAAACTTCAACTTTGGGTTGAAGACCAACCACTTTCCTAAGATCTATATGAGGAAGTTTGATGGCAAGGCTCCAATCACATGGATACTTCAAATGGAGAAATTATTTGACCTACATGATGTGCCACATATAGAAAAGGTGTGAATTGCTTCTTTATATTTAGAACCCAACAAATTTGTGTGGTATGGATGGCTTTGTTCTCGCAAATCACTCGTCACTTGGAAAATTTTCATGGAAGAAATGATAGCACACTATGAGGATACAAGGAGCAATACCTTATTTATCCAATTGATAAATCTCAAGCAAAAGGGTTCAATTGCAGATCACATTGAGAACTTCCAAATATTGAATATAAAGGTAACAGATATTTCAGATGAGCACTTGATTGATGTGTTCATAGGAACTTTAAAGGATAAAATTGAACATGAGGTTCTCCTTTGGGAACCCAAATGATTGGAGAATGCATTCAAGGTGGCAAGAAATACATGGAGCAATCTATTTCACAAAGTTGGATCTTTGTTTAGGGTATCATCATATTAGAATGAAGGAAGAAGATATCCCAAAAACAACATTCCAAACTCATGAAGGCCATTATGAATTTTTTTTCATGCCTTTTGGCCTTAGAAATGCACCTTCCACATTCCAAGGGTTGATGAATTCCATTTTCAATCCCTTTATTCAAAAATTTGTGTTAGTATTTTTTGATGATATATTAATCTATAACAAGTCTTGGAAGGATCATGTGCGACATGTTTTCAAGGTACTACAACTATATGCCAAACCATCCAAATGTTTCTTTGGGGTGAAGGAGGTAGAGTATTTGGGTCATATTGTATCTCATGAAGGCTTCAAGGTAGACCCTAACAATATTAAGGCCATGATGGACTGGCCGATTCCAAAAACATTGAAGAATCTTAGAGGATTTTTGGGTTTGACAGGTTACTACCACAAGTTTGTTTGAAACTATGGAAGAATAGTAGCACCTTTAACAAAATTAAATAAGAAGGATGCATTTTCATGGACTCCAGAGGCAACTCAAGATTTCGAACAACTTAAATAGGCGATGTGCAAAGCTCCTACCTTAACCACACTAGACTTCATAATTTTATTTTATTTTGGAATGTGATGCCTCGAGAAATGGTATTGGTGTTGTTATAATGCAAGAAGGAAGACCCCTTGATTTTGAAAGTCGACCACTCAAGGGAAAGGACTTATACAAACCCATTTATGAGAAGAAGAGGATGGAAATACTACATGCATTGAAGAAATGGTGCCCTTACCTAATAGGTAGGAACTTCAAGGTATAAACAGATCATGATAGTCTTAAATACTTCTTGGAACAAAGACTATCTTCAAAAGAAAGAAAAAAATGTGTGACCAAGATATTGGGTTATGATTTTGAAATCATCTATAAAAAAAGGGAAGAAAAATGTTTCGGCAGATGCACTCTCAAGAAAGGATGAAGATTTTGAGGCCTTTCTCTATGCTATCTCGATCATCCAACCTGATTGGATAATAGAAGAAAGGGATGAATGGAAGAATGAAGAAAATGTGTGGGCTCTCATTCAAAGGTTGCAACAAGATTCTAGTGCTTCAGATACATTTACATGGAAACATTATTCACTATGGTACAAATATCACTTATATTTATGTAAGAATTCCCAACTCAAACAAAAGGTTCTATTGGAATTGCACACCTATTTGGTAGGAGGGCACTTGGGATTTTTGAAAACCTACCATAGGGTCAAGAAGGAATTTTTTTGGGATGGCCTTAAAACTGATGTTCAAAGGTTTGTGGAAGAATGTTTAGTTTGCCAACAAAATAAGGTGGAAACAATTAAGACCCTAGGTATTTTACAACCATTAGCCATCCCAAGTCAGTGTTGGGTGGTGGTTTCCATGGAGGTTTACCAAAGTCTGAAGGAAAGAGTTTCATCATGGTGATTGTTGTTATACTGACAAGGTAAACACACTTTTGTGCACTCTCTCATCCCTTCAAATCTAGTACAGTTTCCACTACATTCATGGAGACATTTCAAAAGCTACATGGAATCCCAAATATTATTGTAAGTGACAGACATCCCATCTTCACTGGATATTTTTGGACAAAAATATTTTCTTGTTTGGGTACTCAATTGGATTATATCTCATCCTATCATCCTCAATATGATCAACAAATCAAGATAGTGAACAAATTTCTGGAAGGCTACCTTTGTTGCTTTGTCTATGATAAATAAACACAATGGTTCAAATGGATACCCTTGGAAGAATGGTGGTATAAGACTTCCTTTCATACTGCAACAAAAATGACACCATTTATGGCACTCTATGGATACCACCCTCCTTACATCACTTCTTCTCTAAAAGAAAAATATAAGCTTCAAGTAGTGGAAGATCGCATCGAGCATCAACAACAAGTTCTCCAAATATTAAAGGACAACCTGACCATGGCACAGAATGTATGAAACAAAAACCAGATCAACATCGTAGTGAAAGAAGTTTTAAAGTAGGGTATTTGGTGTTTTTAAGACTACAATCATAAAAAAAAAATTCCATCAAGAAATCCAAGAAGGATAAAAAATTATCACCAAAGTACTATGGCCCTTATAAGGTCTTGCAAAAGATTGGTACTATGGCATACAAATTGGAGTTGTCTGCATCTTCATGAGTACACCCAGTTTTCCATGTTTCATTCTTAAATAAGGTTATAGGTGACAAGATCCCAGTTCAAACTATATTTCTAGAACTTGACGAGGAAGGAAAAATCATATTGGATCATGAAGCTATCGCTGACAGAATAATTCGCCAGTTGAGGAATAGGTCCATTTCAGAGTATCTCATTAAGTGGAGGAAACTACATGTTGAAGATTCCACTTGGGAATATGAGTATTTCATATAGAAGCATCCATAATTACTCAAGTGTTGTGAACAACACATGTCTGAAGTCGAGGGGCATGTTAATCCCTAAATAGTGGCACATTACCCCTTAATTGGGGCATATTAATTAGTAATGTTATTTTATTTATGTTGTCTCGGGTCCATTAGTTGTAATTGTACCTCCTAGTCTCCTATATATACCAAGGAGACCTTTTCATTTGGAATCATCTTGTATTTGGAAATTTATGTGGCGTTTAAGGAGGTTTCCCCCTCGAACAGGCTTATTATCTGAAATTATATCTTTTTCAAGACGTTGAGTACTTATTATGAGGTTCCTTTTATTCTATTTTGATATTTGGTTCTTAACACATTCTCTCATGATGTGTCCTTCAACTTTATAAACACTTCCTTCATAGTTCTTCCACACAACCGACATTCACGTGTATTGAGGACGACTTTTGGTTGGAGCCAAAGGGAGCCTTCTTCATCTAATTCGGGAAGGATGGTTTGGACCTTGAAATTTTGTCCCACCACATTATTTAAACAAGAAACAGGGAATTCCCGATGGATTTTGGAAGTATTTAGAAGAAACAATTTGTATGCCACTAAACCAATATGGTTGATGATATGATAGGGGCCATAAAACTTGGGTTCCAACTTGGTATGTACCTGGGCTTTGAGAGATTTTTTTTTGTAAGGTTGGAGTCTGAGAAACACTAGATCACCGGTCCCTCATGAAAAACTTGTTTCGAACGATGTTGGTACGCCTCTTTCTTCATGCAATTTTGAGCCATGTGGATGTTATCCTTCAGAGCTACAAGGTTGGTTGTTCTACCTTGCAACATTTTATCAATAGATTGGACCTTTAATGTTCTTGGAAGATATGTAGTGATTGTAGGTGGTCGTTGGCCATACACCGCTTCATATGGGGTCATTTTAGTTGTTGTATGATATGAAGTATTGTACCACCATTCTTCCAAGGGAATCCATTGCACCCACTGGTGTTGTTTTTTAGAAGAAAAACATCACAAGTAGGTTTCCAAACATTTTTTGAACACATATGTTTGGCCATCATAATGGGGATGATAGGAGGTGATCATATTTAGTTGGGTCCCTTGCAATTTAAGCAACTCTTTCCAAATTGTGTTGGTGAAATTCGGGTCATGATCATACACAATAGAGGTGGGCATGCCATGCAACTTGAAAATATGATCAAGGAAAACTTGCACTACCAGTGTCGGTGTGAAAGGGTGGGGTAATGCACAAAAATGATCACACTTGGAGAGGAGATCAATCACCACCATGATGATTGACTTGTTCCCATCTTTGGGGAGGCCCACTATAAATTCCATGGATATGTTCGTACACATAGAAGATGGAATGGGTATTGGTTGCAGATCTCCTGGAGACTTGATTGTTTCACCTTTATTTCATTGGCATACCTCACATTCTGTGACAAAGATAAGGATTTCCTTCTTCATGCATTCCCATAAAAAAATGATGGGAATGAGAATGGGTCTTTTGGAATCCAAAGTGGCCCACAATATCATAGGAGTGAAACTCATTTAAGAGGCTTGGCTTGAGGGATGAATATGGCGACAGAACCAAGAAATAATTATACCTGAGAATATTGTCTTTCCAAGTGTAGACAAGGAGTGGATTAGGGTCCTCCTAAAGTCAATGAATTAGCCTAGACATAGTTGGGTGTGTTAACCACTCTTTTCATACTTACTCAAACCAATCTGGAATGGGTAATGATACGGAAAATAGGGAGTTGTCCTCCTCATGTGGTCGTAACAAGGCATCTGCCACTATATTCTATTTTTCCTTTTTATATATGATTTCATAGTCATAACCCAACATGTTGGTCAACCACTTTTTCTGTTATGGGGAGGGTAACCATTTCTCTAAAAAATACTTCATACTATGGTGATATTTTTTCATATGAAAACGATGTCCCAAAAGATATTGATTCCATGTGTGCACCACATGGAGAATGGTAATAATTCCTTTTTCATACATATATCTGTGAAAATCACGACCACTCAATGTCTGGATGGTAAAGACCAGAGGTCGAACATATTGTGTGATCACTACCCTAATACCAGTGCCATAGCATCTCATTCTACCACAAACAGTTTGTTGAAGTCAGGAGATGATAAGATTGGAGTAGTGTACATGGACCTCCTTAAATCTATGAAGGATTTCTCGACAACATGTGTCCAATGAAATGAATTCTTCTTAAGAAGTTTGATCAAGGGCTTATCATTTTTTTCATAATGGTGTACAAACTTCCTATAATATCCTGTGAGACTGAGGAAACCCCATAGGTGATTTAACGTCATCGGTCTCAGCCAATCCTGCATAGATTGTCTCTTTTTTGGGTTCAATATTACCCCATCTCGACCCACACTGTGTCCCAAGTATTCAAATCCACTTGACCTAAACGAACATTTGGTATTTTTAAAGAGAAGGAATTTTTCCACATGGAGAAGGTGGGCATCCCAAGTGTGGCTATAAATGAGGATTTCATCAAAGAAAACCAGGAAAAAATTTAGAAGGTAAAGTTTCAATATTTTATTCATGAGACTTTGGATGGTGGATGGGGAATTTCAAAGGCCAAAAAGGCATGACCAAGAATTCATAATGTCCTTCATGAATTCTGAAATAAATATTTGTAATATATTCGTCCTTCATCCATATCTATTGATAGCCCGAGCGAAGGTATTTTATCAAGAAGCATGCACCCTATATTTCATCCAACAAATAATCAATGAAAAGAATGGGAAACGTATCCTTGATGGTTAGTTTATTCAGGGCATGAAAATATGGACACATGTGCCAAGAACCTTCTTTCTTTAATACCATCACCAATGTTAATGAATATGGGTTGGTACTTGGGAGAATTACCCCTGCCTCCAATAATTCATGTACTATATTTTATATTTCATGTTTTTGAGAAAATGGATACCTATAGGGGTGAACATTCAGGGGTTTACTTCCCGGAAGGAGAGGGATTCTATGATTATGCTCACCCATGGAGGGAGGTAAGTTTGTTGGAACCTGAAAGACCCTAGGGTACTTGTCCAAGATTGGTTCAGGGATGATTTTAAGGATGGAAATTTGTTTTAAAATGTAGAAACCTTGGCGAATCTTACTAACCCTTCATATGGCAACTATAAATGTTTGGCAATATTTTTGTAAAAATATTCAAATTTATAAGGATTTTATATAGTTTTTATAAAAGTTTGGCGATTTTTAAGGTAAAATAATTTTATCCTATAGAATTTGGGTGAATCATTTTTAAAATAGCAAATCTCGTTTTTGGAAAAACCATGGAAAATTAGCCCATGAGCGAAATTTAGCCCCTAAAATCATCCATGTTGGTTGTAGGATAGGAGAGACTTAAGGAGAGGCCTGATTGGTGACCTAGATGGAATTAATTTTTTCAGTCATACCATGGTGGACTTTCTTCAATAATTTTTCCATTTCGTGAGAGCTAATGATTTCATGGCAGTCAACTTGGAGGCCTCAGAGGGTATAGGGTTGAGCCTCTTGGGTGAAGTTCATATATAAATATTGGTAGTCCATTATAATCATTCCCAGGGGGCAAAGACATTCCACACCAAATACAATATCACATCCACCCATGGAAATAGAGCACATGTGAGTTTTCAGATGATAATCACCAATTTGGAATTTGAAATTCTCATAATGGCCCCCACACTTCATTGTACCACCATTAGCTACGAGGATTTGAAAATTAGAAACTGAGAGGAAAACAAAATGAAGCTCCTCAACAAGCCTACAGTGAATAAAATTATGGGTGCTTCCACTATCAACCAACACCACAACCATCCTATGTTTGATGTATCCCTTGATATTCAATGTAAGTGGGCTGAAATACCCAAGAGGGCATGAAGAGATATGATAGGTTTCATTTGTTCCACAAGGGATGAAACTAAATATTCGAGGTGGACACTTGGTTGGGAGTCCTCTTGGTTATGAGCCTCGTCTTATTGGATGTATTCAAAGGAAGTGTAAGCTAATGCATCAACCTGGAAGAAATTTTGCTCACAACATTTATGGCCCGACGAATACTTGTCATCACAATAATAGTAAAGTCCTTGCTTGCAATGTTCTGCCATTTACATTGGAGATACCTTTCGAACTTTCAAAATTTGTGTTGGAAATGAGGTAGCCCATGGGTGAGGATGATTGAGAGTTGCAGTGCGCAGGGGTTGGACCTAAAGAATGGTCTTCACTTCCCTGGATAATTGGCACACCTGCAACTAAGTGATCAGATGATGCATGAAAACATGATCCTTAATGGTGTCCTTTAATACAGTGATAAAATATTCAAGATAGAACTCATCTGATAAGACCTCAATACAGATGGTCAAGTGTTCAAATGTTGTGATGAATTTGGTCATAGATCCTTATTTTTTGAGCTTGGTGAGTTGGCCCAAAAAATGGGATTCACAATCGAAACAGGCAAAAACCACATTGGTTAAGATGGTCCAAGTGGGTAAGCCTCTAGATAACATTTCTTATTCCATTTCCACCATTTCCATATTTCTTGATCCAAGTGCACAACCCCAACATAGAGTTTGGTCTCATCATCCCTAATATCATGGAGGGATTAGTGTTCAATTTGCGAAACCCACCCTTATGGGTCAGAGCCATCAAATTTATGCATCTCAACTTTGGGAATCTTATTCTAGGAATGGGGAGGACCCCAATGAGAGTGCAGAGAATGAGGATGCTCAGAATGGGAGGAGTGAAGATCCTTAGAGTTGGATTCATGGTGCTTCCCTTTGATGAGTTGCACTAATGTGTTGAACTTGTTCTCGAGGGACTCCTAGAATTCTTTGTGGAAGGAGGTCATAGTCACATTCAATGATGTGTCTTGACTATCCAAGTCTTCCATGGTCTGAGCAGGGGTTTAAGAAGGGGACATGGGGAAAAATTAGGGAGTGGGATAGAGGGCCAATAAGGGGGAAGGAAAGGAGTCAGGCCATAGAAAAATATGATTAAAAATGATGGGTACCACTATGATCAGGATGAAGAGAGGAATCCAATGGGATAGATCTCAAATAGCAGGGGCAGGAAAGGGGCCAAGCCACAAAAAACAATAGGGTTAAAATTATAGGTACCATTGCAATCAGGATGAAGAGAGGAATCTAATGGAATAGGTCTCAAATAAAGGTATGGGAATCCATAGAATTTGTTTTTACTCCCATGGAGTTGTACTCCAATGTGAAGAATATTGCAGTGCTAAAAGGCCCAAATTCTTAAAAGGAAAAAAAATGTAGTAATTTTGCAACCTGAATGCAGGATGTAAATTTGCATGACAACATATCTTATCTATTTTGTTTATGTTTCTGTCCCAAGGGTCAGGGTATTTAGGTTTTTTACAGACAAGGGTTTTCCTTGTGCTATAGCTCGCTGATATACATTCATGGTCCAACTGTAGTACTCGGCCCAATATCTCAGGGCACCAACTAAGGAGGCTAGAATGTGCCCTTATCTGTACTACCAAACTACCCAGGTATGAGACAGTATCTTCTCGAGTGTTTTTATTGGTCGCACTATAGAAATCAAGTAGTCAATTGTTTTATCAATGAAGGGATTCAAGATATCTAGGTTGATCTGTATACAGGTGTTATGTGATGTGCTACCACTTGAAGGTGTACCAACAGAGGTTACAAGGGTGGCCAAAACTGTGCGCTTAAATGCGACTTGCATTTCTTGTGTGTTTTCTTCCCTGACCTTGGATTTATGTGTTGAATGACATATATTTGTAGATTTAAGACACCATAATACATCTCTACCTTGAAAAAAATAACCCATAATTTTCTTCCAAGGAAAGTGCTCTGATACCACTTGTAAGATACTGGATCTATTATAATAGCCAAAACAAAAATATTGTAGATAATAACAACGAAACAACACAATAGATGAAACCACATAACCAAAATAATACCTTATTGATAGGAAACAATGTTCACTTGTCTTTTCGAGGGTGAAACCTCCAGCAGAGTAGTTCTATATTAAAATAATTCTCAAGACAAGTTATCCAATACCTCCTACTCTTATTTATACTAATTATATCTTATAAGAAAACTTCTAGAGGAAGATCTTTCTAGAAGTGGAAGATTCTATTAGGTCTTCTTACATTGACTTATTATCCTTTACTTAATAGGCTTTATTAAATAATTTCAACCTTTATTATGTTAGGGACCTAGCCTCCCTAACCCCTCACATAGGTAGAATAATTTATTTCCATGTAATAAAGGCCAATATTAATAAGGCCTAGCAATAAGGAAGAATAAGTCAAATGTAAGAAGACCTGATAGAAGCTTCCGCTTCTAGAAGGATCTTCCTCTTGATTGTTATTTTGGATAGATAGATTTAGTATAAATAGGAGTAGAGGGTATGAGAAATCTTGTCTTGGGTATTATTGTAATAGAGATTTGCTCTGTTGGAGGTTTCCCCCTTGAAGAGGCAAGTGAACATTGCTATCAGTAATCAAAGTTCTCTTTCTGGTGTTATTCTAGTATTATTTGATATTTTTTTGGGTATATCATTGTTTATCTACCATTTCTAGCTAAAATATTTTTGTTTTGCCTACTATTTTATATGCGGAATACTACAAGTGGTATAAGATAACCTTCCTCAACAAAAAATTGTGGGTTAAATTTTTTCAAGGTAGAGGCGTATTATGGCGTCTTAAAGCTATAGAGATTTGTGGTTACACACATAAACCCTTGGTCAGGGAGTCATACATGCATCAAATACAAGTGGTACTTAAGTGGACATTTATTGGTCACCCGTGTAACCCATGTTGGTACCCCTTTGAGTGGTAGCGCATCATATAACACCTGTATACGGATCAGCCTAGATATCCTAAAGCCTTCCATAGATAAATCGACCGGTCGCCTAACTTTTATAGTGACACCAATAACAACACTCAGTAAGATACTCTCTAGTACCTCGGTAGTCGAGTATTACAGCTAAGGGCACGATCTAGCCTCCTTAGTTGGTTCCTTGAGATATTGGGCTGAGTACTAATGTTGGATCCCACACGTATATCAGAGATCTATAGCACAAGGACAACCCTTGTCTATAGAAACCATGAATATCCTACCGATAGGGATGGAAACAAAGAAAAAAACAGAGAAAATATATTTTTGTGCAACTTTATAGTGGTCCCATCGGCACACTTATTTGGGACCTATTCCACTCGGTTCCTCTCTTCGCCCCGATTCCAGTGACACCTATCATTTTTAACACAATTTGTTTCTTGTGGATCCAACCCTTATCTGAAACCCTTATTTGGCTCCTATCCCTTTCGATCCCCCTTTTCTCCCCGATCATAGTGGTACCTATCATTTGATGTTGTTCTTCCACGTGGTGCCACCCACCATTCCAGACCCCTTTTGTTTCCCCTATACCATTTTCCTTCTCATTTGTCCAAATGACTACCACACAAGCCCATGAACTGAATTCCTTGATTATTGAAACCCACCAGAATTAGGAATACATCAAGACTATTAGTGTCAACCTTATCTCAATCAATTCAACTATTGATATCCTAGAGGAACAATGTTCCCACATCAAAGACCTCAAATACCTCAAAGAACACTTCCCGGGCCATTCCCAGAACCCTTCCTCTTCTGAACAACCATCTTATCAGGATGATCATGACTCTTCCCATTACCAAGGTACTCATACTACCCACTTTTCTTGATACCTTTCCGCCCTCCCATAATTGAGGTAAACAAATTTGATGGATTAGATGCTACAGACTAGGTCACCCAAATGGAACATTATTTCTCTTTTCATGAATTACTATAAGTCGGTGTTATTCAAACCAATAATAGCCCCTATTCTTTCCCTATGGTCATGGTACTCAAGAAAGAAGGTACTTGGTGCATGTGTCCTGATTTCCGCACCGTCAATAAACTCACAATCAAAGACAAATTCCCCATTCTTCTCATTGTTGACCTCTTGCATGAATTGAGTGGTGCTCAGTACTTCACCAAATTGGATCTATGTTTTGGCTACCACCATATCTGTATGAAAGAAGAAGACATTCCCAAGATTTCATTTCACACTCATGAGGGTCATTATGAATACTTGGTAATTCCTTTCGGATTTTGTAATGATCCTTCCACTTTCCAAAGTCTTATGAATCATATATTCCATCCTTTTCTCCTTCATTTTGTCTTATTTCATTTTGTCATATTTTATTTGATGATATTCTCATCTATGGTAAAACTTGTCCATCCCATCTCTCCCATGTGAATCAAGTTCTCCATCTACTCTCTAAGAACCAACTTTTCCTCAAACAATATAAATGTGCCTTTGGTTCCTTAGAAATGGAATACCTAGGTGATATTATCGGCAAGGATGGTGTCCGAGTGGATCTGAATAAAATTGAATCTATGCAATATTGACCTCACCCTAAAACTCTTAAGAGCTTGCATGGTTTTCTGGGTTTAACACGCTATTATATGAATTTTATTCAGAATTATGGAAATATTGCAGCTCCTCTCACTTCTCTCCTTAAAAATAATGCTTTCAGTTGGAATTCAGATGTGGATCATGCCTTCCAAGCCTTAAAATATTTTTTGTGCTCAACCTCTATCCTTTCCCTCCCAGACTTCACAAAGACATGCGTATTGTAATGTGATGCTTCCAGGAAAGGAATTGGAGTCGTCCTCATGCAAGATGGCAAGCCTTTGACCTTCACTAGCAAACAAATTTTAGAGAGACATTTGGGCCAATCCATTTATGAAAAGGAAATGTTAGTTATTTTACATGTCGTGGATCTCTAGTGTCCCTATTTATTGGGTCAACAATTCCAAATAAAAAATTATCATCAAAGTCTCAAGTATTTCTTGGAACAACGAATTTCATCCCCAACGTAAAAAAAATGGGTGACCAAGTTATTTGGATATGATTATGAGATCATTTACAATAAGGGAAAGGAAAATGTATTGGTCGATGCTCGTTCCTGGAAATATGAAGAATATGGGTCCCTTTTCTCCCTCTCCTTCATTATACCATATTGGCTCCAAGATGTTCATTGGGAATGGCTGCAAGACCCCAAAATTTCTAGTCTTCTCAACCAATTGAAAGAAAATTCTTCAGTTTCTCCAGGGTACTCTTGGCACAATGAAGAGATTCACTACAAAGGCCATTTTTATTTATGCAATAAATCCCAAATTAAATCCATAGTTCTTTCTGAACTTCATGCCTCACCCACAACCAATAATTTAGGGTTTACCAAAACCTATGAAGAGGTCAAATGTTCATTTTTATGGGAGGGCATGAAAAAGGACGTCCAGACCTTTGTGGCTGAATGTGAGGTCTATTGACGCAACAAGGGAGAAATTGGAAAATCTTTGGGCACACTCCAACCGCTTCTGATGCCTCCTTCTATTTGGTGAGATATTTCTATGGATTTCATTGTAGGCTTACCTAAATCGAGCAATAAGTCAGTCATCATGGTGGTCGTGTTCGTCTCTCCAAATATGATCATTTTTGTTCTCTTCAACACCCATTCACAACCGCCATAGTGGCTCAAATATTCATGGATAATATCTTTAAGCTTCATGTCATGCCTAATTCCATTGTCTCTGACAGGGACCCCACTTTCACCAGCAATTTTGGCAAGCATTGTTCAAGCTACAGGGTGCCCAATTTTGGCAAGCATTGTTCTCTGCACTACCTATCACCCCCAAATGGATGTCCAGACTGAATTTGTCAACAAGTGTTTGGAAACATATTTGCAGTGTTTTGCATCTGAGAAAAAAAATCGATGGGCTCAATGGTTAACCCTAGCTGAATGGTGGTACAACAAATCTTACCATACAACTACACGCATGACTCCTTTTCAAGAATTATATGGGAAAAATACCCAATCATTTCTCTCCTATATTCCAGGTGATGTAGGAGAATCGCTTGAATTCAACAACACGTCAGTAGTTAGCACAACAATGTGCTAGGATGGAGTGGATCCCAAGGAGAGAGAAGTGCCAGCTTTATCATTTTTTATTTTAGATATCAAATTTAATGAAATTTAATATTTTAAGACTTGAGGAAGGCCAAGTCACTGTATTTGTACAGGATGAATGTAAAGTCTCTTTTAATGGTTGATAGGTAGATAGATCTAGATCTAATTCTGACTAGATGTAAACTAGATGTAATTTAATGTAACTAGGTGGATGAAGGCTTGAGAATCCCCTCTTATGTAAAAAGATAATTGTATTGAGAATTTAAAAGGAGAAGGATTCATAATAGAGAGAATTAGGAAGACAAGAGTAGATAAGAGAGGAGAGGAGAGAAATAACTGAGACTCTATTGCATTCCAGTCTTGTACACATTGTAAAGGCCATTTAGTTTAATACAAAATCATATTTCCCTGCATATGAGTTTTTGTGTGTGTGTTCTTTGTGTGAATGAATGAATGTATTTTATGAATGTGTTTACTTTTTATATTCATGAATTCCATAAATGTATGTATTTTTCCTTTGCAAGAATAGATATAATCCTTCGTATGTAGTTTTTGAGTGTTCTGGGCTCTCACGGCTATGCAAGGAGTGCACATTAGAGTTGTTAGAAAACTCTAAAATGTCTGCACAAGGAGTGCGCAAGGACACCATTGTGATTTATGTGAGGAGCATGCCAGGTGGGAACACCAGAGCTATTCATAAGATCATAAGGGATAGTGAAATGAGTTCAAAGAGTGAGCGTCAGGAGTGTGCCTACACTCAACATAGTGTAAAAGCTTAGAGAGGGGAAGGTAAATGAAAGAAGTGCACATAGCCAATGCAAGGACTATGGAGGCTGAACCATTGATGGGTTCAGATAAGATCAATAGAGATAGTGTGAGGTTTTCTAGAGAAGACATGCAAGGAGTTCACAAATACAACACTTTGTTAAGTGTTTTTTAAGCTGAGGAGGGTAAGCACAAGGAGTGCTCAAGTGACTATCAAAGTCCCAATATTAAAAAGGAAAGCACCAAGAGTGTGCTAGGGGCCAAGTATTTCAAGTACTAAAGATTAGGAGAAAGAGAGCGGGTGCTAAAAGGGCACAAGACGTATTCTAGAGGAATAAAAGGAATGAACCCCTAGAAGTTTGAGCAATTGAAAGCTCAGAATAAATCACGCAAGTGTGCGCCAGAGACTAGTCCAAGTTTCATACTGTAGGATAGTGCAAGTGTGTACTAGAGACTAGTCCAAGTTTCATACTATAGAAGAGTGCAAGTGTGCACCCACACTTCATCTGAAGTGTTGAAAAAATCTCAGGAGAAGTAGATTTTTCCAAAATGCAAGAAGAGGCCAAGGAGTCAACCCTGCAAAGAAGAATATTCAAAGGCCAAGCCTTTGAGAATTTGAGAAATCTTTCATCAGAAGGAAAGAAGAGAAGTAGAAAAGGAGAATAAATATACAATAGTCATTGTATTGGATGTAATATTTGATCTGGGTCGTTATATCAACCCTAGACAGGAGGAGTATCACGCGACAGTGGGGGATAGATCCCAACCGTCGGATCTGAGTGAAAAGATCAACAACCATTGGACCCAAGTAAGTAGCGTAGATGATAAACCTTAAGTCCTTCGGACTTCATCACCTCGAAAAAATTGAGTTGTGGCTGAAAGTGTAGGATAAATCCCCGAATCTCCGAAGTCCTAGAGCAGATCCTGACCATTGGCGACAGGGCCATGTGTCAACAAATTGTGAGTAGTTCAGGAGTTCGGAAGTCTGGTGGAAATAAAGTGTTGTTTCTAGAGTAAGAAAAAATCTTGAAGGCCTGGAGCCTATAGAAGATCTTGACCATTGGCATTAGGAGAATGTGTCGATAGATCACAAGACTTCAGAGATTTGGGACTCCAGAGGAATTTGGGTGCAAAGTTGTTTTGGGTAAAGAAGCCCCAAAGGCTCGAAGTTCGAAATCCATCTCGACCGTTTGTTGGAGTGGACACGTGGACCATTGTTCGATACCAGTCATGTGTTAAGAGTTAAAAACTATGGAAGGAAGTGTGGATCAAGGCCTGAAAAGCTCTGAACCCAGAGCCTGGAGTAAATGTAGGTCGTCGATCTAAGGCGGGTGTCAGTCGTCCGATTCGCAAGTTCGTAGTGCATGTATTTGGAGGTATTTCCTATTTAAATAGGGAATACTCTCAAAGCCCAAAGCCCAAAGTCTTGAAGTTATTATGAGCTATATATATTGGCACATAGTATGAACTGTTGATCCCATACTTGTACAGGTGTTCGATAATTCATCATTTTGAGGTATTGAAGTGTTATATTTTGAAGACTCTTGGAGCACCGAAGTAGCTCGCTTCATTTGGCACCTAGTTCTAGCCCGTGGTCACATGCGATTTCCATCAGAGAAAAAGGGCTAGCGCCAAAAATTGATAATAAAGGTAAACGAGGGCTTAGAGAAAGCACCTGTGGGTCTTTGTGGGAACTTCACAAGGAAATTGAGGGCCTGTGTGCATTAAGTGAGGATCCAACATGGATCTGAGAGTTGATTCAGCTCCTACATAAATGATCCTATACCGGGAGGTCACACAAGCCCCAGAAGGTGGGGGGGGTTTGCATCATATGGTATCAGAGAGGGATTTTGTTTGCAGATAACAGATAGAGAGAAGAAGTGGAAAAATATAAAATGGCTACTGAAGGCCATAGATAAGGTTTGAAAGGAGACCACAAGAAGATGAGAAAAGAGAAGATGGATAAAGAGCTCAATGAGACCAAAGAGGATCTCAATAGATTAGCGTTACAATGGAAGAGAATGCAACAAGGAAGTTGGAGGTATGAGTGGCCCATGAAGGGGAAGGTAAAGTGGGCTATTCAACAGTTGATTTCTAGGAAGTAGAAGAAGATGTTGAAGAGGTGAGTGAGGGAAGTGGAAAACCTCAGTGACACAGAGGAGGAGATGGTTTACATCTGTGAACCAGAAATTGGAGAGCTCCTCGATGAGGAGGAAGATATATCAGTTGAATATCTCGCATATTTTCAGGAGGGAAATTAAAAGAGATCATTCGAATATCTTGTAGACTTCCAAGAGGGAAGAAGTTAAAATTTAGATTTCCATGTGGGAAAAGACGAGGTGATATTGTCTGATATTCTCAAGAACTCAGAGGAGAGTTCAGATCAGCAAGGAGTGCTGACAAGAGAGGAGTAAGAGGAAAGAGAGAAGCCTCATCAACATGAATATTCATGTGGGATTGCATACCATGTGAATGAATATGATGATTACGTTAACATGCAAAGTACGAAAACAGCTCTGATGTCTGAAATTGATGGAAGCACAAGAGTATATACATGTTTCAATGGAGGTGCATGTAAAGTAATCTCCTTATGTGTAAGTAGAAAAGGGGAGTCATCATCAGAAAAATTAGTGAATTTATACAACCTTGACTTGTGATCCACCTCACCAATTGAAATGATGGAATTGTCATGCATGTCAATTACTGAAACCGAATCTGATGTAAATTCAACCTTTTTACCTTTCTAAGTGATATGATATTTGGAACTTGTAAAACATTCTCAAAACTTCCATTGTGGAGTTCCACTCTCCCTTCTCCTACTAATGCTACTGGAGTATCATCCCCCGTGAGAATAAGAGGTCTTGAGCATGGAATCAAAGAAGAGAAAAATTCCTCTTTCACTTCCATATGATGGGATGCACCATAATATATAGTCCATGAATCAGATGAGGAATTAATTGTAACCAAGGCATGATGATTACCTTTCTTAGGAGCATGATATTCTTCCTTTTCCTTCTTGACTCCCTATGGAATGAAGTTTCCAAGGTTTTTTTGTTGAAGTGCATGTTCCATAAGATCGATCTATTTCTTCATGCATGTGGATTCTACATGATTTGGTTTATTTCAGTAAGTGCACTTATTTTCCTTCTTCTTCTTCTTGGAATCTAAAGAGTCTTTGGAACTTGAAGAATCGTTAAAGGGTTTGGAATATCCCTCCTTCTCATTTTGTTTGTCCTTCTCGTTCTATTTGGATGATCCTTTTCCATCATGCATGGTGAGTGCATGTTCTTTGGGATCCTTTATGAGGCCCATATGTATGATTTTTGTCTTCTCTTGTGTGAGAGACTCAATGAACTGAGCCATCGTAGGCATTTTCCAATTTGTTCCAAAACGACATCTTCTAGAATGGAAATTGGAGACATATACAGCGTATTCTGGTCCTAGATTGGCCAAGATTGTTAGATAAAGTTGTTTCTCTTGTGTAGACGTGTCAATACCACATTCACCCAATCTCAAAATTAAATATTTAAATATAGTAAATAAATCATGTATATTATAAAAAAAATTAGGGTCTAAGGTATTCAACTCTACCTCAAGCATATGACCTCACATCTCATCCTGCTTTCCAAAGAGTCCTTCCAAGGTGGTCCAGATCTCGTTTGGAATATTTCATGTGACAACATGAAACCATAAATCAATGGATATTAACTCAAGAAGTAGTCTTGTGGCCTTATCCTTATGGTTTGCCCATCTAATCTTCTCAAGCGTTGATGTAGGTTATGTTTCTGTCGCCATCATCAAATTATACAGTCCTTTTCTTTTGAGTTGGAATGAGGCCTTAGGATTTCATTCAAAATAGTTGTACGGTGTGAGTATTATTACCATACTTTATTGAAGAAGTTGCATCGTCTCCATCCCTGTTATTGATTATGAAAAGATCTTGAAAACCCAGATCGTGGATTCTGAGATATGACACACGATTCTATGACAACTATAGATATGATAAAACAACTATATATTCTAAAATATGATGTGAGTTTTGGATATATTTGGTGATCATGAGCATCCCTACGTTACACGTCTCTAGTAAACATTTCAGCCCGACCCAGATAGAGGATTTCGAGATATGGCTATTTTACTACAGAAACACAATTTTCTAGCGGGCTTCTCAATCGTCGCACCCTAGAGAAGGATAAAGTGCGACGATGTTGAATTGTCGCACCCTATTGAAGGACACAGTGAGACGATTATGAAAAATTGAATTGTCGCACCTCGGATGAAGAACACTGTGCAACCGTCGCACCATTCGATAGGGATAAGCTACGACGATTCCAATCATCACACCTTTCGATAGGGATAGGCCACGATGATGGAAGGAACTAGGTTTAATCAAATCCTCTTTCACTCTTCTCTATCTTTTATGGGTTGCTCCAAGCATCTCGGCTCTGATACCATGTCAGTGTTTCATGGAAACGTGCACAGGAGACCTAGCTAAAGCATACACAAACAAAGCTTATCAAGAAAAGGAAGAGAGATACACAATAAATAATGATAATCAATGTATATTATGATCTAATCAATGAGTGAGTGATCTTCACTCATATAGGCAATGGCATCCTATATTTAGGAATTCATGCATAATAGTGACGGTATAAAATTAGAAAGTCTAAAATAGAACTAGTCAGATAACTTCCATTGAACTAGTGTTACTCCCACTGAACTAGTGTGCCAAAAATAGAAATTTCTCTAGCAACAGGGGCCTGATACTCCGTTCAAATGATTGGAGGTATCATAATCAATTATAAGGCCCCTCATGGGCTTAACAGTGTAGTCAGTCAGGTCCCCCTGGAGAAGTAATCCTCCATAAAGGATGTGTGTTGTATGACCCTTATCTGACTCAGGGTACCTGCAGAATAACCCCTGCAAGTAACCTATGTGGCTA
>ML778623.1:326638-429320 GCA_009831015.1 Picea engelmannii
AAAAAAATAATATAATAAAAAAACTCAAATATATTATATTTAAAAAATTAATATTATCAATAATAAATTTTCTGAATTTCATCATTTTATCAAATATATAAATTCAATGTATGTCAAGTATGTTTAACTTGATTACAGTCCAAATGGAAAAAGTATGTCTAACTTGATTGCAATTGAAAGAAAAAAATGTAAACCTATAATCCCAGGTTCTAACATGACGTTTTGATATCCTCGTTTGAACTTTAATAAAACAAAATGGCATGGTCAGAATTCAATTTCTTTTTTATATTTAAAATTGAAAACGGACACTTATGTGCGATGTGAATGGAGTGAATTTCCGTTTTACTATTAAAGAACTTTCCCACATATGTATTATTGTTATGCATTTTGTGTCGTTTTGGTTATGGTAGGTATATATAGAATTGTTTTTCTATATTAAAATAATTTATTTGGGTAGAAATTGCTCACTCAACTATTTTACTAGTTCAAAATAGAGGTTTCCATTTTGGTAGTGTTTCAAATTTTTTTGAGTCATAATCTTTTGGGGTCGCTTTGAGGCTCTAAACAATGTTTTTTGGGTTCGGTAACACCTAACTTGGATGGTAGGATGAACGAAATAAGTATTCCTCGGCTAGACCTTTCCAACGAGATATAGAGTGCCTCAAACGAAAATCATATGCAAAAGTTACGCCCTCGGGAAGTTGACGTATCAACTACCTCCATTGGGGCCCACAAACCTTTCGACATTTCATCTTCTGGGATTAGGGTTTTGGATTTTATTTATGTTAAAAAGGTCCTTGGAGCCTCATTTTAAAAATCATCTTCTTGTGAATGAGCGTAGCCATCACATCTCTTTTCAAGGATAAGCTGCCACCATTCTAGCGAGTTCATTCACTATGTAATTTTACAGTTTTTGTACATTTCTTTCATTAATAAAAATTGTGCATTATTGTATCTATGTGTTTATGGAAATATATCTGTGTATTTACTTATTATAATTCCACCTTCATTTTGTTCTCAAAATAATCAAGATCAGTGGTATCAGAGAAGGCTAATCCTTGTCATTTCTTACTGCATCTCTCCAACGAGGTCAAGGTATAGAGAGTTGTGTCTCTAGGTAGTTCCTCTTGAGGAAAACCACTCTTGACAACCCCAAGCGACCTCCCATGGTGGAAGAAATGAGAGGCGAGGGAGAAAAAGATCCCTTCAAGTTGTTTCTCATGGAAGCCCTTGTGCAATAGAGGAACAAGAAGTTAGACAATTTTTGCCAAATCCTTCAACGATTTCCAACAATAACATTAGTGTCTTCATCAAGTAGTTTCTTTGGGGACACTGCCCCATTCAAGGTACAAGTTAATTTCGATATTCTCGTATTTGAAGGTCAAATCGATGTGAATGCTTTGGAAAAGTGGTTAAATTTGCTAGAAGGTTATTTCTCTATCTACAATTTTTTCAATAGAGAAAAATCACCTTTATGCTCCTTAAGCCTCTCCCCCATGTCAAACATTTGTGGAAAACTTACTGGGAGAAAAATTCCATAGAGGAGTGAGGAATATTTGGGGTTGAGACCACTTGGGATTTTTTTATGGATGCATTCAAGGAGAAATATTACCCTATGGGAAACTGTGATGAAAATTACATGATATAGACCATGCTACATCAAGAGGGAGCCAAACATGGTTGGAGTTCACAAATACCTTCATATCCTGCGCACCAAGATGGGTATTAAAGACTCTGAGTAACATCTCGTTCTAAAATACCGCGAGGCTCTACACATGTACATCCAAACCGAAATGTAGTTTCTGGACATCTCATCATTGACAACCACTTATCGATATGACATTAAAATCGAGCAGAAATTTAAGCAACAGAACAAATGAAAATTTGGGTCTACAAACCCCCAACAACCAAAGTATGGTAAAGGCAACCCTAATTCACATAATAGCTAACCTCAATACAACTAGTCCAAGCCGTAGGAAAAAAGAGCAACAGGAAGATGAAGAAGGACATTGGGAAGTGGTGCAACTTCCACAAAAACCCTTGGCACAACACCGATGAATGTCGCTCGAAACAATAATTTGTAGTTGATATCAAAGAAACAAATCCGAGCCCTGAATCGAACTCTGATTCAGAAAATAATAAAAGGAGACAAATAATTGATGCATAACCCACAACTATTGTCGTGACCATGATAATCTAGTAGAAGAAACAGAGGAGTGGGAGTGCCTCTTCCATTCATATACGTGGGTGAAGGGGACCTCGCTACATTTTATTGTTGATAGCGGAAGTTATAAGAACCTAATCTCTGTAGAGGTCATTAAGCAGTTGGATTTGTCGATAACACCACACCTGCAACCATCCAACATCAGGTAGCTTCGCCAGAGTCGAAATATTTGTGTCAACCAATAGTGTCACCTGTCCTATGACATCAAACTCTTCAAGGATGAGGTACTTTGTGATGTTGCACCACTGGAAGTCTGTGATGTTCTGTTAGGCTAACCATATATGTGGAAGTGTCATGTTGTTTATGAGTCTGAACCTCGTAGAGTCATTGTTACTTGGGGGGTCAAATCTACGGGATACTAGAGGTAGTCTCGACTACTGTTCTGACAAAATAGTGCCGCAAAGTAATCTCTCATACCACAAAGTTTAGCCTCTTCACAATTTGGGAAAAAAGTGAACAAAAGGACACTCCAACCACTACATCCTTGGCCCAATACCTTTCTATCCAGTAGAAGCAGATTGTAGAAGAGTACAAAAATATTGTTGCATCACCTACGGGGGTGCCTCCACACTACCCAATCCAACAAAGTTACAATAGATCCCTTCATACTCCTCATATCGCATCTTCATTAATCAATTCCTCCCACACTTGGACAAATCATGCAGCTAGATGATTTGAATGGATCCAAACCCTCCAGAAATAGGTTCATAATAACCTTCAACAAGTTAAGGATGATCTAGGTGGATATTAGTAGCCACCCACCTATTCCAGCTGACTCCTCTTATCAGTTTTTAGTTCATCATGTTCTTTTGTACTTCTTTGTATTTTTGGGTTGTATACTTCTGGGGCTAGCTGAAGCATTACACGTCTTCCAAGTGGAGACGGGTATACAAATTTTTAAGAATTTTAATCCCATCATTTAATTAGTCAAGATTTTTATTAATTGAAAAAATATAGTAACCTACAAATTTTTAAGAATTTTAATCCCATCATTTAATTAGTCAAGATTTTTATTAATTGAAAAAATATAGCAACCTATTTGTTTGGGTGTTAACAGGTTTTGTTGTGATATAGAGAGGAAAAACATTTTGTTCTAAAATGTTCTCAATATATTTAAATTAGATTTCAATTTCAAAAATATAGTGATTTTAGAATCTCACATTTTTTGAAATCTAATTAAATTTCAATTTCAAAAATATAGGAATCTTAGAGTCGCACATTTTTTTATAGTGATTTTGGAATCTCCCATTTCTTAAAGTCTAATTAGATTTCAATTTCAAAAATATAATGATTTTGGAATCTCACATTTCTTGAAGTCTAATTAAATTTCAATTTCAAAAATCTAGTAATCTTGGAATCTCACATTTCTTAAAGTATGATAGAGAGTTTTTTTTTTCAATAGACATTAACCACCACCATCATGATATCTTATAGGAAAAAATTAAATATTACTCTTATAAAATTAAAATTTTATATAACAATATCACATTTAATAAAGAAAAATTATATATTTTTAAAAATAATTCAATTTACTACATCTTCTTAAATGAAAGATATGAAATTATCCATCTTTAAAATAGGTGAAAGATATTGAAGACTTTTAAACAATTCAGTATTTGGAATTTTTTTACCATCATTATAGGAATTATAAAAAAATTCTTGAATTGTAATTTTTCAGTGCTGAAATGCATTTTATATTGCAAAATTAGGTTTAATGTCCTAAAAAAATCTTATGTGTTTGGATTATGCAATTTCAGAAATTAATATTTACATTCTAACAATTAAATTTGGACAAAAATAATAGAAAAAAATTAATACCATAAAAAATTGTTAGAATTTGTAACATTTTCATTTTTGAATTGCATTTTTTATTGCAAAATTAGATTCAGCTTCTTAAAAACACCCCCACTGTATTTGGAATATGCAATCCTTAAAAATTAGTTGTAACATTTTCATTGTTGAATTGCATTTTTTATTACAAAATTAGATTCAGCTTCTTAAAAACACCCTATTGTATTTGGAATATGCAATCCTTAAAAAACCAAACCAGATTGTATTTTGAATATGAAATCTGAACAATTAATATTTACAATTACAGCAATTGAATTTTGGAAAAACTTATAAAAAAAAAAAAAAAAATCTAAAAAATTTAGACAATAAAGTATCTAGCAATTTTTTTATTATAAACAAAAGCACCTTATAATGAATTTGGATCCAGGGTGTAAGGCAGTCTGTAATGGATGTACTGTTAAGGTACTCCTTTCAGTGATGAAGTTTACTGTAAAGCACTTCTTTAAAGTACTCCTTTCCCTTCCTGTGAAGTTGGATGTAGGGCAGTCTGTGATGAATGTACTGTTAAGGCACTCGTTTCTGTGATGGAGTTTAATGTTAAAGCAGTCGTTTCCCTTTTTGCGAAGTCTAAGATGGAGTTTAATGTTAAAGCAGTCGTTTCCCTTTTTGCGAAGTCTAAACACGAGCTTAGACTGTGTGGTGGTGGTAGGAATGGGATAAATTACCACTAAATGTTGATTGTCAAAATAAATGAATGGAGAGATTTCGAAAGCAAATGTCTATTTCAAAAAATTCAATAAATATACAATTAAAAGTTCTTTAATGGTAACCTGTGAAGAATGACTTTTGTATCTGGTTCATCAAATAAAACACTCATCACTCATCGCCTTCTTTTGGCGAGTACATTCATTTATTGCCGGACAGCCAAATCTTTGCAGTTTGGCAATATACAATTGAAATATCCATGTTCAGAGCAGGTAAATCTTCTGCAGTTTCGCAATATACAATTGAAATCTCCATGTTCAGAGCCAATCTTCGACGTACGACTATTTTGATATCAGTGATTCGTCGTATATAACTGGACTCATATGCATTTGTTTCAAGATACTCCATTCAAATTATGGGGAAGATAAATTCCTTGTGAGAATACCCGGGTTATATTAATGTATGAGATTTGATATTTGTAAAATGCCATGGGACCATACGCATTGAATCCATAATACACCCTTCAAATGCTGAGAAGCTGTTTTATATAGACCAGCGAGGAAAATGATATGCAGTGGCTGTATATATTAACAGTACGAGGGCGTCTGTCCTTCTCGCCACTTCCTTGTGCAGTGGAGTCACATGAAACGGATTCGGCGAAATCACGCGAAACCCTATTTACGATGCACCGGCTACGGAAAGCCAGCCAAACCAGCTCAGAGGCCATATCCACATGCTTCTTTTGAAATTACACGAATGGCAAAGCCACAGGGGGGCCGAGCACAGCAGATATTTTATTGGCATAAATGATTCCCAGCCTACTGCTGCAGGCCGCAATAGCAAAGCTCACACTACGTGCCAATCTCTTTCCCAACCCTAATCACATGCTACATGCCGTAACCATGTGCACGCCTGCTGCTCTTTTTTCATTGCGCCGTTTTTAACAGTGGGCTCTGTGGAGCGAGCGAGCAGGCAGGCAGGCAGGCATTGCTGCCCGTATTGAGTGAATTGGGAATGACAAAATTAAAAATAACAAATGTCGCCACGGGCGTTTCCCCCTTTCCTGCATGTTTTAACGTGGGTGGAACCGACAGCATTAAGCATTTCTCAAAGTTCGTAGAACCGACAGTAGCCGTGCTGCAAAGAATTTAATGCTCTCGTGTTGGGGTTTTACTAAATGACAGTGTGTGTTTTTTTTGGAGACACAAACGGATGCCATGTGAGATACGGACTAAGCTAGGGAGCAATTTTTTCTTTTTTTTAAGTAAAAAAATGTGTTTTCTGTCATATTTTTATAGGTAGTTTGAGTTTCTTATTGATTAAAGTTTTATGCATTTCAGAACGTTATTTTAAAGGTTTTATTTCATTTTAAACCAATTTAGATGTTCAAAAAATCAATCAGATTTTTAAATTGGTCAGAAATTTAAAATGGTATTACTTGACAGAAAAATAACTCGAGAAAAAAGATGTTTCCCGAATTAACTCACTCCTATAAAATACTTCATATTTCCAAATTTTCAAACCTATATTTTAATAACGGATTTTTTTTTTTTTTTTTTTTAATGTAAGCGCACTTGGAGTTTGTAGATACTATATGATTTTATTTTTTATCTCCAACGCGTCTTTAAATTTGGAAAGTGGCTTAGAGTTGGCATTCACGTTGTGATTCTTAGGGATAGGACTATTTCGTAATTTTTTTGGAACTAGTGTTTAGATTTTTCTCCAAATTCAATATCGATATAGTTTTATAATTAATTGAATAGAATGAAATGGATTCTTTTATTAATAAAAGAATTAAATAAATCCAAACTGTAACATGTTTAAATTACGCTTTCTAAAGTTTCGCAATAATCTATTCATTATGTCACCATTTTTAAGAGTAGAGAGATCTCCCACGCGGTTCGGAAGATTTCGACTAACTACACTGTATTAATCGCGTCTTATTTAGTTTAAGCTCGTTTGTAGTTCGGGTGTTCTAAACTCGAGTTCCAACCGTGGTTATAATTGTTGCCTCAATTTCTAGATCTCAATCTCCCTCGGAACCAGGTAAACTTTTTCGTGCGTTTGAATCCCATTTAATATGGGGGCCTGGCGAACGTTGCACTGGTCGCGTGAGCTAAATCCAAAATAGAGTTCCGTGTTAGGTATAAGTTTTGCTATTTTAAAAACAAGAACCAGAAAAGAACAAATAGGTAGTAAAAACTTTATGATTTATATATTTTTCTATTAAAAGAAAATTTATAGAAATGCATTAACTTCATGTGATTTGTTTGTTTGTTTGTTAGAAATGTTTTCTTAATAAAACTAACATCTTAACCGATTGAACAAGCAAGAGTTATCATGTGAAAGTAATATTAGTAAGCAAGCCTTGCTCTTTTTTGAACAGGTTAATTATCCTCGTTATTTAAGGAAAATCATATCACTTCAAAGGATTTCTAAGTCAAGATCATTAACATATTTATTACATTTGAGGAAAACAAATTCTTAACCAATCAAAAACAATTTAAAATCTTATTCTCTAAGATGTATTCAAATAGTATCCCTATTAATATATATCTAAATACTCTAAATATAATTAACATGTTATAAGAGAGATTTTCTTCGAAATCACTATATTTAAAAGAAATGACATTGTCTAACACAAATCTACATAAAATCATTATTTTTTGTTATATAAAATCCATTTCTAAATATAAAAATAAATTTAACTTACTCAAAAATCTATAAATCTAACAATTTCTAAGGAACCAATATTCCTAAAAAAATATGAACTAAAAAAACATTTCATAAAATTTTTAAAATTTTAAATTTCAACTATTTAAAACCGTCTAAAACTCATATTATTTTTCCATTAACAAACCCATTACAAAACACATTAAAATCCAAACATCATAATTAAATAACATTACATTTGAAAGGTATTTAGGACGATAAACTACAATTTGAATCATTTACCGTGATCATGTTGTCGTATTCTTCCCATAGTAAGCCAATTACAAAATACGTGAAAATCCAAACTTCCTTATGCTCTAATATTTAAAATCTATTTAGATGATATATGGGTCTCATATCGATTTCATAGTATGGCATTGAACATGAGGCACAACCTTTAACAAGCGCCTTTCGCGTAGCATATATTTTCATGGTGGCACATTTCTAAATCTCAAGCATCATTTTAGGTGTTTGCATAGTTTTTTTTTTTTTTTAAATTGCATCTTTTGCATAGTTTATTAATTCCTTATCTTTTGAACTGCATATATAATTAGTTAAGTAGTGAGCATGTGGATCTTTCATAAAATTACAACAAGGTTTTTATTTATTGTTAGGTAGATGTACTTTTTGCATAGTTTATTATTTATTTTAATTTTTGTGTGACAAGTTGTGTACACTAAGTTTATTAATTCGTTTTTCAACTTTTAGACTATAGTTAAAAAGCTAGTATGTGGACTTTTAAAAACTATAATAGTTCTTTTGATCGAATGAATAAACATAAGAAATATACTATTAATCTCATTTCCAATTCCAGTTGTTCTTTAGTGTTTGGTTTCAAAGCTTACATTTCTGGTTTGCTTTTTTCATAGATATATTTTTTCTTTGGATCTTTCCCTCCAAGTTAGATTTCTTTTTGTGATTATTTCTTGAAGTTCTTTTGAAGTTCATACCTCCTATCCTAGAAATTCTTTTTGGTGATAGGTTTTTTCTTGTTTTAGAAATTTCAGTGTTTTCTTTATTAGTATAATGCTAATTCGCATAAATCATTTCAGTCATAAAAATATTGGTGGGTGCTTTGTGTCACTAGTGCACATCCAATCTGCATGCTCAAGTATAATAGATTGGAGAAACAAATAAATCCATGGATGAGTGGGATTTTTTGGACTCCACTATTGAATTTTCCAAGTATCTCAGAGAACTATTAAATGACTCCACTCCAAATTTCAATGGATCACAAATATCTCTTTCAATCACCACCACACCTACTCATCCTCTTCTGATCAACTCACCTATCAAGGTTTCCATATCAAATGATTTAGATATATCATATGTTATAATGAAAAAAAACCAACGTTATCAATGTCAGTTTCATCAACATTTAGTGGAGAAAGGTTTGCATCAAATGTAGATCATCATTTGAAAGACCATGATGTGCCACATGAAGCATCCAAAAAGAACGCAATGATATATTTCACAATAGTGGTGCCTATATCTTTCTCTTGTTGTTCCACTCCATTTATTGAGAGTGATATCTCTCTGGTTTCTTTAGATATACTTTAAGGGTTTCACTCTCTCATTGTGCATGGTGCATCTCTCATGTCACCAATTCTTCCAGTTTACCGCAACCACCCAAACTACCCGCCATTTCTCTACAAAATATACAATTGTGATATACACACATTTTAGGGCCATATTTCCTACTACTTATCTATATTATGAAGTCGTTGTAGACTCTTAACACAACACCTCTTCATGCTACAAAAATAATTGCATATCTTCTAGCAATATATCTTGGTGCATTTTTTAGTGAAATTAATGGTCCCACTTTGTTGTAATTCGAAATTTCTAGTGCATTTTCATACTTACCCATAGCTCCCATGTTTTTCCATAAATAGCTTGTTCATACCCACCTCACAAATAGTGCTCTTAGAATACTATCATATTATGTGACTTATGGTAATTTAGGGTTACATAATATTTTTTCCCCTAACACTACATCTTCACCTATACTTGCATGCTCAGTCCTAGGTCTCTAGGAAACACAGTATGGGTTTTTCACAGGTTGATGAACTGGGGTTACTATCCCTAATTCACCCTAACCTAAATGGAAATATATCCGGGAACCAATATCAGTACATGTTTCTTAGGTCTCAACCTATTCACACTACCCATGTAAAATACCCAACCAGCTAAAACCATTAATTTTTTTTTTGACAGAATAAATTTAATAGAAGGAAGCATGCAAATTTATTCATGCATCTAACCATAATTATAAAAATGTTAATGCATCTAATTTATTAAAAACAAAATCATTCAAATAAGCATTACGCATTAGAATAAACATGATAAAAACATAAAAAAAAAACTTATATTTAAATAGATTAACCAATTCGCTATGTAGGAAAGATATTCATCCAAGCCATATGCTTGCTTTTCATTTTCTCTCAACAACAAGCCACCCTCGAGTGGAGGCTATGAGTCCAAATTGATATATGTCCCTCTTGGATGTCAACTCTCCACACTCAAGAGCCCAAAAACCAATTTCCACTCCAACAAAAATTCTAATCCATCATCTCTCTTTCCTCTCAACTTGCATAACCCAAGGACCTTCCCACCTTCCTCCAAGGCTCTAGTGCACTTGGTTGGCTAGAAAATATCTTAGTTGGGGATTCCAAGAATTATCAACTATTGTAGGAGTGCTTAGAGTATCCTTCACAAGGCTCTTGATCCATTTCCTCACACTTTCCTCAGAAGAAAATATCTCGTACATGCATATTACCTTTATTACAAGCATACAACCTTCGTTGCAGGCATAAAAATAATCCCAACAAGTTTTATTTACATGGTTGGCATGATTGGTGCTCTTCTCAACACCCAACTCTCCTCTTGCTCCCAAAATCAGAATGTAAAAATTGTCCCAATAACCCATTCATATTTTCTTTTCTTCTCATACAAGATTGACTCTCACATTTCCAAAAAAGTGGTTGTACTCAACCCATGCTATCATAAGTTAGTGAGATGATATTTTCCCAAATACCACTCTTACATCAATTTAATATCTCTTTTGATATTTCGAAGGGGATAAAATTTAATATGAAAATGGTGAGACTAATATAAATGGGTAAATCCTTAGACCCCTCTTTATCCCTGTCTCTTATGGAATCATATCCCCCCATCGTTATCGTGTCTATTGTACTGAAACCAATGATTATTATTTTCATTAATTATTTGGATGTACAAAATACATATCTTGTCCCTTGGCCATATTAATCTATACAGGTTATCCCGCCTAAAACATAATTTCTCACTAGCCTAATTCACATTTACATAATTACATTATAATTCACAGGGACTAAAACCATGGATGTTACAACCTAGATCACGTCTCTTTAACTGGAAAGTACTATCTAATATGGGCACAAGAATTTTTTATAGTTCTTGAGTTTAGATCCTTGGTGATATGGCCTTGCCTTCTACTATTCATTTCAAGGAAAAAATCAACACACCTCTCAGAATGAACACGATTTATTCATCCCCACCATTGATATCAACAATACTTCAGAGGAGTCTTATAGTTTTACTTTATATTAATAGTGGTTTCATTCATTTGGAGCCTCACTTCATTTGATGTAAGCTTGTTTGGTAGAATTTGACCACTTTATGTAACTTAGCATCAGGATCGTTCACTCTTCCATGGAAACTTCATATCTCACTATGAAAATATTATGGTTACCTTACTATTGGTAGGTGCACTATTTTCTTGGATTTACTTTCAATGTCGAAATTTCATCACAACTTGCACCTTCTCTATTGGATGTTGCACTTTATCCCACTATTGTTCCACTCCTTTAGACGCCTTCAAACACACAACACCCTGCAATTATTTTTCTACCATGTGTTCCTAGTTTAGAAGACTATCATCCAATCTTGCAACATTTGCATCACTAGTAGCAATGCTATAAGTATTTAGTATTTCACTATATGAATAAAATCACATCATTCCAACCCTAAGTCTAATTTTGATGTTACTATGATTTTTCGCATATTGGAACACTATTTATTTTCTACTTTCCTTTTCAAGGCACACATTGGAAGCACATCTTGAGTTTACCTATAGAATAAAACAAACCTACACTTATTCAAGTTGTTAATGTTTTCCCTACTACCAAAGTTACACCCCCCACCTTTTATCCTTCCAAGTGTTCAAAGGGATAAGATATGTAACAACCCTATTTCTAATCCTCGTGAATTATAATGTAACAGTATGAATGGGAATTAGGATGGTGAGATGATGTGTTGGGGAGAAGAGACCATATTGATTTAATGTGGCTAGGGGATGAATTTCATATTATGAACATTGAAATAATTAATAAAAGTAATAATCATTGGTTGTGATATGAAAGAGATGAAGAACGATGGTAGGATATGATTCCACAAGAGAGAGGAGTCCAAGGGGGGATTATTCATGGGTATTAGTCCAACCCACATTCCTAGATTTATTATCTTTGTGTATAACCTTCTATTTGTTGATTGAGTGTGTGAGAGGCCAATCATTAAACTTGTATAAGGGTGGGTGTGAGTGGTCACATCCCATAGTTATTGGAGAGAATGGGATAAAGTACAATCATCCTTGAGAAGAGTGTGATTCAAGCAAGCAAGGAAGAAGAGGAAATTTGTATGCAGAGGAGGGAAAATTTTTACATGCATATTTTGGGGCAACAAAGGAGGAGGAGAGGGATAGGAAGAGGACCATCCATGGTATACTTGAAGGCATCCATTGTTTGGATATGTTTTTATGCTGAGACAAAGGCCTATGTGCTGGTAATTTAGGATGTAAGCCTGTGATGTGATTTCCTATTGAGGAAATATCTCAGATCCTTGTGAAGGTTGTTGTGAGAAAATATGAAACATATGAGAGTTCCTAGAGTTCCCATGCTTCCACTCTTCTCTATGTTAATATTATAATTCTATTTTTTCATTTCATTCCACTCCTAAATCTGGATCAGTGGTATCAGAGTGGTCTTCTCCTTGTCATTTTTTAGTGCATGTCCCCAACGTGGTCAGGGTATAGAGAGTTGGGTATCGATCTTATTTCTCTTGAGGAAAATTGCTCTCAAACACACAAGAAACCATCCATGGCAGGTGAGAAGAAATATGACAGGACATGAGATCCTTTCAAAATGTTGCTCAGGGAAGCCCTTGAGCATCAGAGGAATGAGATGATGGACAACTTTGCACAAATCCTTCGATGATTGCTGATAAGCGACACATCCACCTCAAGCAGAGGTGTCTCCCCCTTCAAGGTACAAATCAATTTTGATATTCCTATATTTGAATGTCAAATAGATGCATATTCCATAGATAAGTGGTTAAACCTTCTAGAAGGGTATTTTTTTGTCCACAACTTTTCCGATAGAGAAAATATTACATTTGTGATCCTCAAGGCCATCCCCCATGTCAAATATTGGTGGTGTTGGAACATATATATATTTATAAACTTTAGACTTTAAATAGATTTCCTTCCCATTTAAATAAAAACAACGTGTGCTTGATTCTGACCGTCGATGAACTCTTCCATCTAATCAAACAATCCTAATTCCTTAGGATCTATGGATACACCTACTCGTTAAAGAATTCAAATCACTAAAGAATACTTCTCAATTTCAGATTTCAGAGTTTCATGCTTCAGGTGTGTTAACATGTCGATCTTTCAAAGCCCCGATACGTAAAAAGCGTCCAACGGATCCTAGTCACCACACATGTATACCTCCTAATATTTGATGCGTCTTTCTGGAAAGTGACCTGTCGAGATTTTAAGTGAATTTAATTGACCAAATACATGAAGTGATAAATACCTAAAAAGAAACTAGAACTCAGTTAGAAAATCAATTAATATTTTCACAATTTCGGATTTCGGGCATTTGCCACATATCATATTCCCAATTCACGAAGTTCAAACTCTCGAAATGTATTAAGCATTAAGAAGGGTTAATTAATGATTAAAAATGATTAGCAAGTAATTAATCACTTCATGTTTTCTCATTTCGGAGATCCTGTCTCGAGCGACTATCAATATCCCGAGGTCCAAAACCTCGAAATACTTGAGGTTAAACACGATTATTTAAAGGGTCAAACATGATTAAAATTAATTAATCACTTTGTGATTTCACATTTCGGAAGTCATGTCTTGAACTACTATAAGATATCCCGAGGTTCAAAATTCTGAAATACACTTAACGATAAGTGTGATTAACTAACACATTAATGAGGATTATCTCATGATTAATTTTTTGCTAAATCATAAATCGGGAAAATTCAAATGTTGTTTGCCAAACTTCTAATCATGAACTATAAAAAATTAATGACATTAATAATTGATCTACGGTGATCATTCAAAATAAGATCTTGGACCACTGCCTAAATATTTTTCATTAAGGAAAGTTAATACTTCGTTAGTAGAGATATTTATGAAATCGATGAAAGTAAGGGAAAAAAGATATTGAAGTTTGAATTTCATCTTGCATTTTCACAAAACAAGAAGTTTTCGAGATAAGAAGTTGTGCATTTCCTGTGACAGGCAACAGAGTGTTGAGCTATAGTACAAGAAGAAGAAACTTCTCCGCCAATAGGCAAAGAGAAAGAAAAGATGCAAGTGAAATGTTTCAAATTTCGCATATTGTAATTTTTATTATGTTTGAATTATGTGAATCTCAACCACCTAGGGTTGAGGTTGTTTTGTATAAATGCATAGTTTGAAGACTGAACAAGGGATGCTTCTTTATGTATTGTAACTAAGAAAACTCATCCTTTTGTGAGTATTAATACAAGTGTAGAGAAGGATTCCAAATTTTGGGCAGTTTGAGTTATGTGCCTCTTTTGTATTCCATATCTCTATTTTTCTTTATGTTACTCCTTGATAAGTGAGTGGTTACAATTTAGTATAACATCTACTGTAATCAAGTTTCATCATTTATTTGATAAGAAAGTCGTTTTTCCTCTGTATTCGATATTAGTAAATACAAGACCTGCAAGCTACTTGGATCACTGTATCTTATACCCTTTCAAGGGTGCATTCTACATTTTCTTCTACTGTGAACAAGGTAATATTCGTCTATCATTGATGCCTCATTTTGTTTAACAGTTTTGTAATTTTCTCTTGCATCACTTGATTTTATTACTCGACTCATATGCCGAAACAAGGCCTCTGTCCTGCTCAGTTATTGATTTCATTTAAGGGTTAATTCTTATACAATTAATGAAAGAAAAATAACCATTTAAAACATTCCTTAAATTCTTGATGCCTTCACATTACTCTTTGAGCCTTAAGTGTAATCTCAGGAACAACAGGTGGGAAACTTTCTATGAGAAAAAGGAAATAGATGGATCCAAATTATTTGCAGTTGTACCCACTTGGGTTCCTTTAAGGATGATATTAAGGAACAATACTACCTTGTTGGAAGTTATGACGACTTGTTTACAAGATGGACCACACTAAGACAAGAAAGAGACTAAAAAATGCCAGAGTTCACCAAGGTATTCCATACCTTGCGCACCAAGATGGGTATCAAAGACTCTGAGCAACATATGGTGCTCAAGTACCATGGAGGTCTGCATAGATACATATAGACATAAATGAATTTTTTGTACATCTCATCCATGGGCACAACCTATCGACATGTCGTCAAAATCGAGCAAAATCTTAAAAAAAATACGCTACAGTTTGGTTATGGGAACCCCTCACAGTAGAAGTAGGGCATGGGAATCCCCAACCCATAAAAAAAAGGATAGAGAAAATATGGGAAACCTCACGAAAACTTGTCCAAGCCATAAGAAAATAAGGAAAATGGAAAGACAAAGAAAGATATTGGGAAGTGGTGCGACTTCCATAAGATCCCCTAACATAACACTATTGATTTCCACTCAAAGAAGTCATTGGTGGCTAAGGTGAAAGCCTATGAATCATATGTGAGTTCTCACTCTGATTCAAAAATAGAAAAGGGGAGACAGATCATTGACGCGAAACCCAGTGCCACTATTGCTACCACCAAGATCCAACCTAGTGAACCTGATGAGATAGAGGAAGGAAAAAACCTATTTCATTCACAAATATGGGTAAAAGGCACTTTTTTGCACTTCATCATTGATAGAGGTAGGTCATCAAGTGACTATCCCTGCTCGCAATGCTAAACCTATATCCCTACACCATCGGATGGCTCCTTCAAGGAATTGATCTTCACTTAAACCAACCATGTCTCTTGTCGTACAAAATCAAGCCATTCAAAGATGAGATATTGTGTAATGTTTCTCCCCTTGAATTTTGTGATGTTATTTTGGGCCAACCTTATTTATGGAAACTTCATGTTGTATATGAGTCTAGGCCTCATATTGTTATTATTACTTTGAACATGAAATTGTACAGGATACCTGAGTTAGTCCCACCTAGTGATATTTCCTTGATCTCTACCAAGCAATGCTGGAAGGTCATTTCTCATACCAGGAAGTTTGTCTTCCTCATGATTCACTCTCAAAGTGACCGAAATTTTGCAACCACATCCATGGCCTTCGTGACCGAATTCTCTGCGCAACATAAACACGTTTATAATGTTGTGGAAGAATAAAAATACATCCTCTCATCACCTATTGGGGTACCTCTGCATTGTCAGGTCAAGAATCCCATTGATATGACCCCCGATGCATTGCTACCCAATGGGCCAATCTATCACCGCTCTCTATTAGAAAATGAGGATATCAAGAGTCAGATCCAAAAAATACTCCACAAGGGGCACATCCGACCCAAATCATCACCTTTTGGAAGCCCAATCATACCGGTGCAAAATAAAGATGGGACCTGGTGACTTTGCATTGATTAGTGAGCCCTAAATAAAATCACAGTCAGGAATCACTACCTGATTCCTCAAATTGATGATCTCCTTGATCAAATCAAGGGGGCCAAACACTTCAGTAAGATTGATCTAAATTTTGGCTACCATTAGGTCCCAATAGAGAAGAAATATGTATGGAAGACTACCTTCAAGTCAAAATAAGGTATTTTTGAATGGTTGTTAATACCCTTTGGTTTGAAAAATGCCCCAAAAAAATTCATGAGAATGATGGACGATATATTGTGTCCCTTCACAAAATATTTCGTGGTGGTATTCCTGGATGACATCCTCATCTACAACAAGACTTTGGTGGAACACTTCGAGCATATTCAATAGGTTCTCCACACTCTACGCAGCATACACTATATGCCAACTTGGAAAAATGATCCTTCATCATGGACATGGTATAGTATGTAGGATACATTTTTGATGCGCATGGTGTGCATGTGGATCCATCTAAGATCCAAGCCATCCATGAATAGCCAGCCCCAACCACGGTCACTGAGCTTCAAAGCTTCTTAGGCCTTGCCAATTTCTATCGCAGGTTCATGTTGGGATTATCCCATATTGAATGCGCCCTCATACAAGTAACCAAGGGTGGTGGTAAGGAAAAAATTGTGTGGGGAATGTCCCAACAAAAAGCATTCAATGATCTAAAGAATTTATTGTGCTCAACCCCAATGCTTTCATTACCTAAATTGCAATAGCCCTTTGAGATCGAGACAAATGCTTCAAACTATGTTGTGGGTGCAGTCCTTGTTGGTTGTGGAACCTGATTATCTTCTTGATTCAAGGGTATTTTGTTTTCAGTCGTTTTTATACCCCATGAAGACTTTACACCCCATAATTATTTACACTCTTCCATGCAGGGGAGTGCAGAGGGGGGTTACCCTCTACTCTTCCTTGTAAATGTATATTGTAATTTCATTGTAAATCTGGACCATTCATTATAAGGTCGCAGATCTAATGGTAGAAATTATGTTAGGGTTTTTTTCCCTAGAAGGCAACCCTCTATTATGAGGGAAATGTATTGTGACTATGCATTACAATGAATATCGTATTATGAGAGAGGAGACTGTGAGAGAAAGAAGAGGAAGCTACAACGAGTTTGTTGTAGGTTATATCCCTTCATTTCTTGGATAATAAGAAAGGAAGGAACTGAAAATTTCTCTGGTGGACGTAGCCCACACTGGGTGAACCACGTAAATCTGTGTCTCTATTGTATTGTTTATCTTTTGTGTTTTGTTTCCACATTTATTTTATTTTATTGCTCCATGGTCCTATTTTACTAATAGTCCTGACTCAGCATGACCACCCCATGGCCTATCATAGTGATATACTATCAAATGGAATCTGTAAGTACCCTACTTACGACAAAGAAATGAACTCCATTGTGTAAGCCTACCTCTAGTGGAGGAACTAAATTCTCGGGAAGGATACAATCCGCCACACTGATCATAAGTCATTGTAGTTCATGAAGACCCAAGGAAAATTGTAGAATGACCGCCATCAAAAGTGGTCCACAACATTTCCACCTTGTTGGCATAGGGGCAGACCTAGGGTTCACTCCAAGAGCGCAACAACAAACCCTAGCTACTGGCCCTTTCAACAACACCTGCGAAGCAGATGTAGTATCACCCGAAGTAGATAAGAGGGGGGTTGTAGGACATAGATGTATACAACTAGGGGAATATGAAGTGGAATTATTACAACAATAATTCAACATTCATATATCTCTTATTAGCTAGATCTACTCTGCACAGCTATACATATGATCTAACACAATAATGCAAATAACAGTATAACAATGACAGAGATCCGGGCATCAATCACACATACGACACAAAATATACGTGGTTCACCCTCTCTCTAGGGCTACGTCCACATAACTGTTCTTATGATATATTAAGATAAAGCTTACAATTTTGATCTACGCTCTTAGTCAACAGATCTTCTATCTTCTTCTCTTTGTCTCCTACCTTCCTGCGCACCCAGCTACAAGACTTGATCTTTGCATTCAGCTGAAGATATTACAATACCAGAAGGCTCTCACTCTCAGGACTCCTCTCTCTCACAGTACAACAATCTCTCAACCAACAACAATCACTATCAATACCCAACACTAGTACCGACCCGACCTAGGTCCTCTCAACCTCTATTTATACATTATAGTCCCTCACCGATAGCCTTAGGTCGAAACCTAGGTGTCCAAACACTAATTACCCAAAACCCTAGGTGTCCAAACCCTAATTACCCAAAACCCTAGGTCAACTTGACACGCCTTTTCAGAGCTTCGCCAACCTGTCTTTCCTCCCTTCTCGTGTGGTGCTCCAAAGAATCCAATGGTGGCTTTCTCTGCTTTCTGATTTGTCTACGATTCTTTTCTCTTGTTGATATGTCATCCCTAATCTCTTCATTCAATGACTTGCTTTTTCGTACTTCACTCCATCTTTTCTTCTCTTTTTATTACTTCGACCTAGTGATAGTCATTGTGTTTCCCGCGCAGTTCTCATTTTACCTTTCCTTCCTTGATCTTTGCTTCCTTCCATAACCAAGGGACAACAGGCCCCAAACACTCACCTATGAATCGTCCCAAGGCAGTGTAGATATGATCCTTCTGTTTCACTTCGACTTTGGACTGTGCAATGCATCCTTTTCTTTCTACTTTATGCCTCCTTCCCATCCTTGTGCAAACTGTCTTTTCTGTGTTTGGTACCTAGTTTTAATTGCACCTGGTACCTAGACACTTTTATTCCTCACTTTTACTGAGAGCTACGAGGCAGCTGGTTGTCATAATACAACTTGAGTCGATTCCCATTTACTAATCCCTCTTTCCATTCTCCCTTCAATGTCTTCAGTTGTGCAACTCCTCCTTCTATAACATAGGTGATCTCATATGGTCCAAGCCAATGCATTATGAACTTCCCTAGATGGTTTATAAATTTACTGTCATACACCAATTCTAAATCAACTTGCTTAAATGCCTTCTTCTTGATGTGTCTATCATGATAGGCCTTCTCTCTTCCTTCTGTACCTGTTGATGGAATCTTGACATAAATCTGTGTTCTTCTAGTTCAACCAGCTGGGAAATCCTCTCACGAACAACACCAGTATCATCCATGTATGTAAATGAAACAATTCTTAATCTCGGTACCAAGTACTCCATCAAGACAACAACTTCAAGACCATAAACCAACTTGAAAGGGGTTCGCGTTGTTAATTTATTGCAAGTGGTTCTATAAGCCTAGAGTATTGTTGGTACTCTTAAATCCTAGTCATCCCTGTTCACACTGCAAATATTTGTTAATGTTGTCTCCAAGATTTTGTTGAATCATTCAATCATTCTATTTGCTTGTGGATGGTAAGGTGTACTCTTCTGATGGTGGACTACAAATTCTTCATTCAGGGCTTCAACTGTCTTGTTGATGAAATGAGTGCCTTGATCGCTCATAAGGGTCTTAGGGAATCCAAACTTGGTTATTATGTCATCAAATATAAAATGTGCGGTTGTAGTTTCACTACAGTCCTTGACTGCTCTTGCTTCAACCCATCTAGTCAGGTATTATATCTCAATGGTAATATACCTTGCTCTTGTGTGCTTCCCTGGTGGGTTTATAGGTCCCACGAAGTCAATGGCCCATTTTTCAAATGCTTGTAGGGTAATATGTGGTGCTAGTGGAATTTTGTCTCTTCTGGATGGTTTGCCAGCTCTCTGGCATACATCACAGGCTCTAGTATACTCTTTAGCATCTTTATGTAAAGTAGGCCACCAAAGGCCAACTCGCAGAACCTTATGCGCAGTGGCTTTGCCTGCGTAATTTCCTCCTGCGATGCCTTCATGAGATTTTGTGAGGATCAGTGGGCACTCTAACTCCATAACACATCTTCTTAGTATGTCATCAGGTCCCATCTTATATAGCTGACCTACTATTAGTGAAAAGTCTACAATGCACACCACTAGTTATTTCTTCTGGGAAATCGTATACTCAGTTGGAGCCATTCCTATTGATAGGAATTGGACTATGTCTACGAAGTGGCCATCCATATTCCTAATAAAAAGAAGATGTGCATCCAGTAGTTTATCCTCCAGACTGGTGGGTTCTTTGCCATGTTCCAACCTCGGCAGGTGGTTAGTTCCCTTTTTCATTCTTCCTGGCTTAACTATGATCTCAAAATCATATTATTGAAACAGGAGAAGCCATTTGCATATTCGCCCCCCCAACACTGGCTTGTTGACCAGGTACTTCATCTCAGAGTGATCAGTAAAAATTTTAAAGTGTCCTCCTAGTAAGTAATGGTAGAATTTTTGCAGCATGTACACCATGGCTAATCCTTCTCTCTCTTTAGTAGTGTAATTGATTTCAGTTGTTAATAGCTTTCTACTGGAACATGCTAATGGATTATCAATGTCTCCTTCTCCAGGTTGTGCTAGTACTTCTCCTAATGCAATGGAATATGCATCAACATGCACATGAAATTCCTTTCTCCAATCTGGAAAGACTAGAATAGGTGTAGTCACCATCTTTTGTTTCAGTGTGTCGAAGCTCTACTAGAATTCTTCTGTCCAACCAAACTGACAGTCTTTCTTTAATAACTTCTCCATTGGCACAGTAATCTGAGCATATCCTTTGTTAAATTTCCTTTAATAACCAGTATGTCCTAGCATAATGCACAGTTGTTTGACTGAGGTAGGAGGTGACAAATCAACTATAATTGCAATTTTGGATGGGTCCACCAACAATCCTTGCTTGCATACAATATGACCTAATAATACTCCAAATGGTGAGAAGAAGATGGACTTCTTCAAATTCAAAGAAATTTAACATTGCCTGCATTTATCCAACATTAGCCTTAGACATTCAACATGATTTTTCAGCAAACTAAAAACAGTCCAGTCATCAAAATAGGCTTCTAAAAACTTATGAGAAAATTCTTTGAACGCTTCGACCACCACCCTAGAAAAGATGGTTGGGGAATTATTCAATCCAAATGGAATCACTGTGTATTGGTAGGATCTCCATTCTATGGAAAATGTGGTCTTGTGGTGGTCCTCCTTGGCAATCCGAATCTGATGGAATCCTAAAAACCTGTCTGTAAAAGAATATACCTCATGGCCTCCCACATTGTCTAATACCTCGTCTGTGAGTGGTGTAGGGAAAGGGTCATGCAAACATGAATTATTTAGCTTTCTAAGGTCCACACATATTCTGATCTCTCCTTCTTCTTGTCTTTTACTACCATAGGGCTGATCCACTCCGACTCTTTGACAGGTTCAATAATCCTTGCTTCCAGCATTCTGTCAAGCTCAACTTCACTTTTTCCTTATATTTTGGGTTCAATCTATAGGGTCCTTTATTGACTTTCTTCGCATATGGTTTCAAAGGTATTCTCATTTCTCCCATAGGTCCTTTGATACCGTTCATATCAGTGAACTTGGTCATAAACAAGTCTTGATACTCGTGCAATAATTCTATAATTTTGTCAATGGTAGCAACATCCCAGTAATCTCCGACATTGGTAAGATTTGATGTCTCCTTTGTCCCAATATTAACTTTCTTTATCTTGATCAGATATCCAATGAATGGCAGTTCAATGCCTGGTCCTTCAACATCCCTGTGGCCTTCTGTCTCAACAATGTTTACCTTCCTTGGATCATCATCTTCGTCAGCATTAATGTTGTAACATCCTTGTAATTTTTTGAATGGCGTAGTCCATTCGTCCTCTTCTTTCTCCAATGGGAGGCTGGATGACTCTTTAAATACTTTCTACCTCATAATATTTAATGCTTTATCTACTAAGGGAAATTCATTTTCAAACAAAAGGTGGTTACAAAATTTTGAAGCATACCTTCCCAATCTACGGTGATAAGGCACAACTCTGCTTGAAGGTACCAATTAATAGGGGTCGTGTCCAGTGTGTTAATGAATATGAGGAATGTCACTCTAGGCCTATTCGAAACTTCGTACATGGTCCTTTGGGAAACTTCGACCTGTGTACCTCACTTCACAACTTCCTACTTGTGATAAAAACTGCGCTGTCATCAAGGTTTGGCATTGTGTCCAGTCTGTGATATTTATTTTATGTGTCCCTCACCATCTTGTTGGTGTAGCTTTCAGAGCCTCGTCCATAGCTAACAGTCTATGTTGTGTTGGTAAAATTGTTTCAAATTCCATCAAGAAGGATTCTAAAGGATTCAGAACATCAAAGGTAGGTAAGTTACTTGTTGTTGTACCAATCCAACAAACTTGTTTGGTCAATCGGGCACATCTCCTTGTGAATAATTCATACATATGGTTCTTCCAGTTCTCTATCACTTCTTCTAAATCTGATGAACATGCGTTGTCACTTCGCCAACTTAGATTCCCATTGGTAGTAGGGTTGATATAATCATGTTGTTTGGCTGTTAATTTATAGATGTTTTCCAGCTCATATGCATAGTATTATTCTCTGATGGGCTCTGTATACTGCAGACCTTCATCTAGATCTAAGGGTGAAATGACCCTAAGGCCATCTCCTTCAAATGTCATGTGTCTTTTCTTTAAATCGACCACAGTAGAATTGTTGAGGGCCCAATCAATTCTTAGTAATGCAGGGTAAGGGCAGTTATCATCAACAATTTCAATTACCTCAAAGTCTACAAAGGTTCTAACTTCGTCGATGTCCACAGGGACATTCTTCAATCATCCAAATGGGCTGACAACTTGTTGATTAGCCATGCAAATCCTAATAGGGGAATATATCAGCTTGGGTTTTCCCATCAGTGCCCAATTTTGCTTCGTCATGACGTTGACCTCCAACCCTAAGTCGAGGACCACGTAGTCTATATCATACTCTCCTATTTGAGAATTCAAATGTAATTCTTTATTCGTTCTTCTCTTCTTACCAATCTGGTGTACTACCTTGTTCAACAAGGGGTCTACGTTTCCTAGCTCATACTGCCTGATTAGCTTCTGTAACTCTTGTACAACTTTCTCATCCTGAATTAATTTAAGACAAGTGTACAAAAAATTGATGAGTGTACTTTCCTCTTTTCCTTCTTTATGTACAGTCAATTGATCAAATGCCTAATACATTCCATACTCTTTTACTTCTGGTTGTGTTCTAGATGAGGATCCTTGGTTCCTCTTGAACTCTTGTCTTGCTTCCTCAAATATTTGTCTTTCTTTATTTGCATCAAAAGCCCGAGTCTTCTCCTCAACTTTCCTGATACCTAACTCTTCTACGATCCTTCTTTGGGTTGTTCTATCCTTTCATGTAGTAGTGCCTCCTTGAGTAATGACAATGACTCTAGGTTCGGTTCTGCGAGGTTCAACATATATCAATTGTACTTGTAGGTTCTGCTGGGGTCCTCGTCTTTCCTGAATCTTAGCAAGTAGCATAGAGCATTCTTCTATGACATGCTCAAAAGAGTTACAATAAATACAAGTTGTGCAAGGATTCTGATAATCCCTTGCTAAGTGTCCTAGTTGTGTGTAGTTATAATAGATTATTTGTCCTCTGCCTCAGCCCATACCTCCTCCTTGTCCTCATCCTCTGTATCCACCATGAGGAGTGAAGTTTCCTCTCCAAGGAGAGTTGTACTGTAGAGTATTTACTTCTTGTTGTACTTCGCCTTGAATCTTGTATATGTCTCTCGAACTCTCATGCATGAGATCGTAAGATCTACAATCTCAATCATCGTGCCCTACTGATTTACAAAATGTTTAGTACAAGTTTTTGGGTGTTTGAACATACTTATGCATGTAATATCACTCACCTGGGCGATGCCTATTTCTGCACACATCACACTAGGCCAGGTGAACTTGCTTCAAGGGGCTCGGCGCTCCTGAGGCCAAATACTCATGGAATAAGGGACAATGTTCCTTACCATGACCTTTTGATCTGCATCTCACACACCAAAAATCTTCCCTTTTGTCCTTCCCCTTGTCCTTTTTTATATCCTAGACCTGCAGAGACAAACTAGTCAGTTGGCTCAAGATCTGGTTCATGCCTGAGCTAGATTCTCCCATAGTTGTTGATTCAAGATTCATGGTGATTTCAAAATCTTCTGCCTGCGATGCAATCTTATGCTGCATCAGAGGGACTTTGATTTGTGGTAACAACGCAGAGATGAACCATTCTTTGTTCTCTTCATTGGGGATCTGAAAAGTTAATCTTCATGTAAGGGTATTGAATCTCTGGTCGAAGTCCCAAATAGGTTCTGCTACCTTTTGTTTGATCTCTTTTAGCTCTGTAATACATTGTGACTCCAACTTAGGTTTCTTAAACTCTGCAATCAGTGCATTCTTGATCTCATTCAATGGCTTAAGGCTGCACCAGTCCTTGGACAAGTTTCATGTACCAGCTCCATGCACGGTCTCGTAGTGTAGTGATGAACTGGGTTCTCTTGATGGCTTCGTCGGTGATACTTTTAATATTCCATACAACTTCACATATAAACCAATGCTAATATGGATCTTCATATCCATCTCCTCTAAATATAGGGAGCCTCATTTCATCTACCATAGAGATGACTAGGCTTCTTGTCTGAGTAGATACTAAGCTACCAGTAACAGTTCTCTGAGGACTCTGGTGGTTCTGACTATTCTGACTACTAAGTACTATTGAGACAATAGGAAGATCAATGTTACTTACTTCAGTAGTCTGCACAGTTCCTGAGGTTTCTGGATCTCTTTGGTGAATTTCTTCAGCTTCCCCTTATTCTATTCTTGGGGGCTCTGAATGTTCTTCGTCGGTTAGATCTACCTCTTCTCCACTATAAAAACCCTCTTCTCCGTATTTTTTCTTGAACAAGTTCTCAAGGTGAAACCCTCAGAACACTTTCCCACTGTGTGTATGTCCTACTTCTATGCATATGTCCGAGATCTTGAACATTAGACATTTCAGGTTCAACCAATCTACTGTATCTTCAAGATGTGGTTTTCATGCAAGAGCATCTTGAATCTCAACTTCAAAAAGTGCAAAAATGTTCCTCTGGATCCTTTGAAAAAGTGTCTCTCAGCTTGTCTATATGATTTTGTTTTGTCAAAAACAAACTTGGTGATATACCCTTCAATGGTATTATCAAACAAATGATATACTACTCTGGATACAACATTGTCAACTCTCTTGACCTTCTAGATTAGTTCTGGCGTCCAAGACATAGGAGGTCTAGATCTAATCTCGAATTGGGTATCGACTAACCTAGCCAACCATTTAAACAACTCCTGGTGGATTCCCCCAAAGAAGATATCGTTAATGTCGATGAAGATGTATCTTTGTAGCCAATCTTCAGTACTCAGTTTAGGGTTCTTGTTCTGGGATTCAACAAAGTCCCTCTCTTGATCCTCTATCCACTTTTGAATCTCGGTATTTGATGGGAACCACCTTGACATTCCCTTAAAAATATTCTTGTCCCAGCAACAGAACCATTTATTGGCACAGGGGCAGGCCGAAGGTTCACTCCAAGAGTGCACCAACAAGTCCTAGCTACTGGCCCTTTCGGAAACACCTGCGAAGAAGATGTAGTCTCACCCGAAGAAGCTAAGAGGGGGGTTGTAGGATAGAGATGTTTACAAGCAGGGGAATATCAAGTGGAACTAATACAACAATAATGCAACATTCATATATCTCTCATCAACTAGATCTACTCTACGCAGCTATACATCTGATCTAACACAATAATGCAAATAACAGTATAACAATGAAAGAGATCTAGAAATCAATCACACATACAACAAAAAATATATGTGGTTCACCCTCTCTCTAGGGCTACATCCATAGAACTATGCTTATGATATATTAAGATAAAGATTATAGTTCTGATCTGTGCTCTTAGTTAGCTGATCTTCTCTCTTATTCTCTTTGTCTCCCACCTTCCTGTGCACCCAGCTATAGGAATTGATCTTCTCACCCAGCTGAATATCTTACAATACTAGAAGGCTCTCACTCTCAACACTCCTCTCTCTCATAGTACAATAATATCTCAACCAACAACAATCACTATCAATACCCAACACTATTACCAACCCGACCTAGGTTCTCTTGACCTATATTTATACATTATAGTCCCTCACCGACAACCTTAGGTCGAAACCTAGGTGTCCAAACCCTAATTACCCAAAACCCTAGGTCAACTTGACCCTCCTTTTCAAGGCTTTTCCAGCCTGTCTTTCCTCCCTTTTCGTGCAATGCTCTAAAGCATCCAATGGTGGATTTCTCTGCTTGCTGAGTTTTCTACGATTCTTTTCTCTTGTTGATATGTCATCCTTGATATTTTCATTCAACAACTTGCGTTTCTGTACTTTGCTCCATATTTTCTTCTTTGTTTCTTACTTCGACCTAGTGACAGTCACTGTGTTTCCCATGCAGTTCTCATTTTACCTTTCCTTCCTTGATCTTTGCTTCCTTCCATAACTAAGGGCCAACACACCTCAACATCAAGTATAAAATAGGAAGTACCAACAGATTCGCTGATTTCCTCAGCTGACCTCCAGTCGCAAAACTGTTGAGATCATTTCCCACTTCCAAAAATTCCCTCCCCTTTCTATTTTCCTAACTTCTTTTTTTCCATTTATTTTCCCTCTTCTATACCTACCCTCACTTCCCCTTTTCTTTTCTCCCTTCTCTTTTCCATTTCTAGTTACTATACTTAGTCGTTTTTCAAAACGACAGGTTCATGGACTCACAGATCTTCATCTCCATCCATACTCCCATATCACGATTCTGACCAACCACTGTATTATTCTATACTTAACCGTTTTTGTGGTCGTGGGTTCGCAGGTTCAATATTTCATATTCCAAGTTCCGCGATATCCATTTTTCACCCAAATATATGCGATCTGTATTATGACCATTGGACTTACCGAGATCCTAAGTATCTCATATCTCCTCTATTGATTTCAATTGACCACATTACAACACTTAGCTTATTTTTTACCTTTCGCAACCATGGGTTGGTGGGTTCACAAAAATTCCCAAATCCTAATTGCTCTCATCTATCCCTGCCATCCTCGTGCTTTTTCGAATACGAGTTTAATAATGGTTTAACGCTACTAACTAATTATGCAGGTTTCGTAAATATCATAATTAATAAGCAAAGGTATCAAGGATATTTCTCATTTAAACTGCATTAAAACACAATTTGATGAAGACTATATTATTGTTATCTATCTCAAGCGCTCATTGAAAATATTATTTGGATTAAAGGAACATTCTCATCAACTTATGGCCACAATAGCTTGACAAAAGTTATGCATTGTTGCTTTGAATATTTTTGGGCGTGAAGACCAGAACTTTTAGTGTCCTAGAGCATATTCTTACTATTCATCCCCTTCTGCTAAGAAGGAAGTGATTTGGGTGTCTAAAATTTCTCATGCATGGTGTGTCCCTGAGGTTTTTGACTGTATGTTGAGAAATATATACCAAGTCAGCAGATTATTCAACTTAAATACCATTATCCCATCTCTCTTTCACCTTAAGTGTTCCATAAGATGTTGAAACTACCTTAGCCAACAATTACTTTTAAAGGAGAGAATTGCATGGATTTCCTAAAAAATCATGACAACGACCTAGACCTATTTCTTGAGTTCTTAGAGAATTGCGTAGCCATCCTTGAAGACATTACCAAGTTGAAGGTTGACTCATTCAAAAACCCCTTTTGGGAAATTGCTTGGTTGTTCACAAGGGTGACACACCAAGAAATTATCACCAGTATTTCCTGCATGATTCTTTATATCTTATATTTTACTGTCAAAGAGGAAGCTATTTTTTATTGTGAAAACTTATTTCCATTGAAATCTCCTCACAATTGTCACATTAGAAAAAATACAACAAATTCTTTATGGCTTATTATTTATTGTTTGCGATATCATATTGCTGTCAATTTCCTAAATTATCTATCTGTAAGAGGGTGAACTATGAACTTGACCTAGTTACCTTCTAGTACCAAGCGTTTTGGAGACACAAAGATTCTTTGCATTTCTATGAAATTTTCAATGATTTTGTCTCAGTTTTCAAAGGATTATTTTTTGGAAAATATACCCCCATAATATCCAACTAGGCAAATAAATTCCTGGATAAAAAGGGAACGTTGGAGAAAATGGAAAATCACAACGTTATCAGGATTTTTAGTTATAAGGCAAATCCCTCCTTTCTTCCATGCCATGTATCTAATAAAATGTTTATTATGGAAGTCACAAAGAAGTATAATTTTTGGCTACACTTTTTTCATGAGAAACGAAAAAATCAATTCATACCCTTTCCTTGGAAAATTTGCGACTTGATATTCAGGAATATAAACAAAATTGATGAATTTGCAAACCACTTCCACAATCTAAATCTCAAATATGATGAAAATATAAAAGGGTTTGACCCTAACGAAATTTTCGTGGAACATATGTTGGAAGTAGGATTCAACAATTCATTTGTCCATATTGTTCTAAGTGAAGAAGAAGATAATAACTTAGGCGCTCCTTCTCACAATGTTGGTGACTTGGAGACAATACTTAGTACTAAGAAAGTTTACAAGCAGAAAGGAAAGGTTCCTAGCGAGAAGAGTGCCTAGTCCCCAACTGTCACTCCTAATACTACCACATCTCAGAGCAATGTTGTAGTAGCCCACAAAACCAAGAACGTTTCCAACACTAGTTCCAGCAGTGGAGGAGAAAAGAATCCTCCGTCGGGAAAAATTGAGAGCTCGCACAAGCTTCCTCTAAGAGAAAAAAGGAAAAATGTTTTGCAAGAGGAATAATACCACCACATAGAAAGTGACATCAATAGATTCTCCCTTGAAGACATGGAAATCAAGGTAGTTATAGAGAATATGTTTCCCACAATGGATCAACCAGGGAACACAACCCATCAAAATTCATCATTGGAAATTATTGAGAATGAGACTGTCAATGAGGAAGAGTCATTTTCTTTTCAGAGTACTGTCTTTGAGAGGGAATCCAAGAAATTGATTATTGAGAAAGGTGATGTGAAGAATAAGAAAGGAAAATCTCATTCAGAGGTTGATCTAAGAGATATGCGACCTTCCCATATTTCTAGAGTTCATAGAGAAACCGAGGATGCTCTGGATGACTCTATTGTTGGTCTTGAAGAGGAAAACACAAAGTTGAAAGAAATGATAGAGGAATTGGAAGATACCTTAATGCCTCTTCCACTTCTTTCTAGTCCTTTGAAAATAGTTGGAACCACCATACCCACTGCTAAATTAAAAGGATCCTCAAGCTTACTTACATCAGTTGGGAGCTATGTGGAAAGAAATATTAAGAAAATAATTGTAATGATAACAAATGTTATAGCTCTAAATTTCCCTACTCATGCATACATGGCCTTGGCCCGCTTACTTGCATATTTTTCCAAATAATTGTTGAGAAGCTCTTCTTAATTATTTTTTTTAAGAAGATGTATGTGCCCTGCACCATTACAACCCACATGCATACGATTGTTCCAACACTAAATCTTGGGTGCATATGCATGTTGCACCATTACAACCTGCATATGCTTGCAAAAGTTGCAAGGAATTCATTGAAATTCATGGGCTATTGGAAATATCCCAACTAATCCACCTACTATATCTCGTCACCTAACTGAATAACCATCCTACTGGCATATTAAAGGAGGTGTTAGGCTCTCATTTCAAATCTAAGAAAAATAACAATGAAACTATGCCCGATTTCACTTCCCCTCCTTGCCCAAGATATTGTTTCCTTTTGTGAGATATTGCCTCAACATTTCGTCATCAACCCCTTCTTCCTCCATTTAACCCATTCCCTTCCATAGAGGTGATCAGAAGGTTGAGACAAGAAGTCCATTCAAGTTTCACTTGGAGCTTAGAAAAGAGGAGCCCATACCAGGTTCGCGGAACAGTGGCCCACTCAGATTGTAAGGTATAATATTTGTATTATGAATAAAAGAATCACATTTTCCTATCCCAAATGCTAGTCTCTTGAGTTCTTTTATTGATTTATACTTGAAATTTTATATCTAACCCTAACTTATATATAGAATAGCATGCTTTTAGTTCTTTGTTTTCCTATCTTTGGATGCAGGTCAACCTTGGGAGGAGACATGCAGTCAGTGGAACTTCCAAGCATGAGGATATCATCACTAGACGTGGGATCAAAGGTATAGTTACCCGATCTCTTATTTGTTTTCTTTCCTTATATTAGTTCTGGTATGTTTGGGGTAGTATAGAGAATTGATTAGATTTTGGACAGTTATTCGCTTTGTCGACATCTTGAACTCTGGTGTAGTTAAAGGGGGGGTTTCCCGCTAGTAGAATTGGCGACCATACTGGGGATTCGTCTAGATTTTTTTAGGGGATTTTGGGTTGTTTGATTGGTTTGTTTTCCTTTCAAGTTTCTTTCAAGTTTTCTGAGTCTTTCAAGGGATTCTGGTCACCTTCAGGGTGCATACTAGTTGTCCCTTCCCTATAAGACTATCTAATCTTCTTCTTTTTTTTGAAGAGATACAAAGGTGTATGCACCCTATATTGGGTCAGCCCATGTACATATGTTCCTTTCTCAGTGAACAACCCACGTATATATGCAGACTGATGATGCAATAGCCTACATCTCTGTTTCAAGAAAATTTTTGAAAAAGAGGGAGTTTTCCTCTTTCCTGATTGAAGCTCACACTTCTTAGGGTTTTCTTGGATCAATCCAAAGTCTCTGTTTACAGCCATAGCCAAGGTATAGACTTCAACTTACTTGTTTTCTTGGTTTTCTTGTGTTTACTCTCAAAAAGGTTTTAAGCAAGCTGTTGAATTGTAAATATTTCTTCTTGGTTTCTTGATTGAATCCCTATGATCCGTAGTGGGCTAAAGGTTTTTTATAGTCTTGTTTCAATATGTTTTATCCTTTATTACTTGCTTTGAAAAAAGAAAAATATTTACTTCATATTTTCTCTTTAACGCATTTTTGAAAAAATATTTCCATTTTAGTTTGGTAAAGTAGTTAGAGTTGGTTATTTCCAAAAAGGAAAAAAATTCTATTTTTCAAGTTCTTTCTTGATTTCTTGAAACATAAGTAGCTTGTAGTCAAGCGAAAGTATATTTTAGGTTTTATTTACAAGATCTTGAAAAGTTAGTTAAGAAAAGTTGAGTTACAAAGAGTTATTTATAAAACTTTTCTTTTGGATTTGAAGTAATTTTGCTTTCAAGTGATTTATTTTCTCCACTTTTTCATCTCTTTACAACACCATTAGTTTCACCATCGCACCATTTGAGTAAATCAAGCCTTTAAAAAGAACGCTTAATCTAAAATACACTAGAATTTTTGTTTATAGGGTCAACAAACTAGTTTAGGGTTAGGGCCTTGAATTAAGTTGGAGAGGAAACTCTTCAAGTCCATTAAATCAAACATTGGAGTCTCAGTTAGGGAGTGCTTAAGTCCAGTGTCGTAAAATTTATCCGGGACACCCCTCTAACACAGGGGATAAACACGAGGTCCTGTGAGAAAAGGAAGCAGAGATAACCCCTCCAGAGTTGGGCTGAAGGTAATGGGGAATGCATATTGAGGATATGTCTTAGGAGTACTACCAACTGCATTTTCCTATGGAACTTCGTGGACCTCAAATCCGTTCAATATACTTTTTTTTCTTCCAGACGATTTTCTCTCGATACCCTTCATAGGTTTCAGACTTGTTATCCTGCTCATTGCGATCTGCGCGATTGTCGACTGTACCTGCCTAGTGACTAACTATGAGCTGACAACTTAGTTTCCCATATTATAGGGATTTACATGGGTGATTATGGGGGTATACTATGGTACCTGGGGAAAATGTCGTATCACTCTTCACAGAGTATACCCGAAGGGTGCTTCCGTTTTCGAGTTTCACTTACATCAATTAGTTTCTCTAGTGTTGATTGGCGTAACTGTCCTTTCTACTAGATAGTCGAATGCTTGATTTGTCTATAGGAAATTTTTAGTATTTTCTTGGTGTTTAAATTCTATTTAAGCCTTACTGTGTCAGTTGATCATTTCATAAGGTGGAATATCAACAACTTCACCAGTCACAAAGGCTTCAGGACCTATTGCAGGTTACATTAGAGCCACCCCTGCCATTGTTACGAAGACGACTTGACCAACAAGGGTCGTTCGAAGTGACCGGGCCACGATAAACTGTGCCCGAGCCTACTCCACGAGGAGACTATTTGACTCTAGAGGAACCTACCATTTATGACCTTGAGGCAGAGCCTCTCTAGCCAGCCAACATTTCGATCACTAACTTGTCGATGCCGATCTTGATACAAGTTGTCCCTCCTGAGGTAACACCTTATGAGCGCCAGCTAGTCCTACAAGCAACAATGTAAGTGAATTATTCTACTTTTTCCAGGATTCCTCATACTCATGTTATGACTACTACCACAGGGGGCATCCTACCTCCTCTCCCACCTTCGTCAGTCTAGACCATAGTGGTCTCAACTCCCTCTGCTTCGAGAAGTGGTCTGATACCATCATCGGTGGCGACCACCGCTCCATTTGATCAGAGTGCGATGGGCCCTCCATTCTCATATGGGATGCTTGAATTTGATTCAAACTCAGTTTTTACCTACTCCACCTTACAGACCATGGGTCTAGGGGTAGGGAGCTCAAATGCTACGATGCAAGGGTCACCCAGGGGTGATTTTGTCCCCTTTAATGTTATCCCTTACGGTGGGGGTCATATACCTCCTTCAACCCCTTCACTCGATGGTTCTTTCCAGTAACCCATCAGGTCGAACACTACTCTAGCTTGCTTGGAGCAGGTAGTTTAGGACCTTCGTCTTACACAACGTCGGTGGGATCTATGTCATTCTCTTTGTTCGATGCATTTGGGAACAACATTTTTTCTTTCACTGCTATATCAACTGGGGGAAACACCGGTTTTGGGAAACAGAACCCAGTGCATGGACTATTACTTCATAGGGAGCGATGTTTGGAGTTTTCACCACTCAGGGTCTTTGGAATCCTTGGCAGGGATCAGTTCCCTCGTAGGGGATGCTGGTCAAGGGAAACCATTTCCATGATCAATGGAACCCTAGGCAGGGCTTCATACCCATTCCTACCAAATCGGCTGGGGGCATCCCTTCTAAAATCCTTGGAACACAACGTAGGGAGAAATCCCCACGCAAGCTATGTCGTCCAATTACGGGAGTCAACCGATGATACCCCAACATACGCAGTTTCTATATGTTGGTCAAGGCCATGGTTTCTACCAGAACCCTAGCCAACATTCCTACTTTTCCTGGATACCTGGTGCCAGTCAAACCCTAAGACCCTCTTTTACTGTAAATAATACTCCACCTAAACTACCATTTCTGGTAATGCTACATCTGCCAGAATTTTCAAGATTACTCAACAAACCAATTTTTCATGATCCACGTTTGCCCCCCATTCTGTCTAAGTTTCCCTCAGATATTCTAAAATTTGAAGGCAAGCCTGGCAAAGATCTAGGTGATCACGTGAAAACTTTTCATTTATGGTGCTCGTCAAACTCACTGAGGGATGACTGCATCCATTTGCGCCTTTTTCAACGCACTCTTATAGGGGGTTCTGCAAAATGACATATTGAGATCAACCGCTCGAGGTATTCTTACTTCAACAACTTGACGATGGTCTTCTTGAAACATTTCTAGTTACTTGTGAGATACGATGTTGGCACAAAATTGCTGGCCAACTTGTAGAAAACCAAGGCCAATCACATCTCTGATCATATCCGAGAATGGCGGCATCGAAAGATATTGATTAAGGTCCAAGTCCCTCCTTCTTTATTGTTGGATTGGTTCCTGAAGTCTTTGGACCTAGCGAATTCTAGAGTGTTTTCAGAGGAGGAGGTAATAATGGGAGCGCAACAACTTGAACTGATATACTCTCATTTTGGCATGCTCTGTGAGATTTCTCAAGACTTGTCACAGTCTATTCTCGATAAGGCCAAGAAAAAGTCTAGACCCCATGCCAATGGTATTTTTGGATCAGTCTTGGGCTCTAAAGATGTCCTAAAATATAACCTCTATGCATCATCCAAAGGTAGGCACTGGCACAAGCATTTTACTTGTCACCTATGTAGGTTCTTACCTTCCATTTTCAATACTCGTCCTCCATATATGCAACCCTTGCAAAGGGACAACAATTGTAACAAAATGAACGAAAGTTTTTCCGTTCAAATGAATAGCACGACCTGCAAAAGGAACAACAATCAAAACAAGGGAACGATAGTCATTATATTGGGCTGAACTAATGTTGTATTAATTGAGTTGTAGTACTTGCCCAACTATCTAATTTGTCAATCCGAGGTTTGTAAAATTACGAAGCACACACAAAGTATTTGCAAGATTGAGACGAGACTAATCTAATCTAATGTCTAGCTACAACTGGAATTGAATCATTAATCTAATGCAAGAAATTGAAACACACAACTTGGAATTGAAATTAATCTAGGAATGGGAAATTGCGCAAATGAAATTAATCTAGGAATGAGAAATTGCGTAAATGAAATTAATCTAGGAATGGGAAATTGTGTAAATGGAATTAATATAGAAATGGAGAACTACATGAAGGAAAAGAAAATACAACATGTGAAGAGTTGAATGCCACAACAACATATGAGAGATCTCACCATTGAAACAATCTTATATTACAATAATCAAATCAATCTTCATAAAAGAATAATGAAGGAATGAAAACCAAAGCCATGAACCAAAGCTAAGAATACCTTTCTCTTTCGAATCCTAATGACTACCATTAATGACTACTGTAATAACTCTAATTACCCCCTCATGAAGAGAGAGAAATATCTTTTATACATGAGAGCCTTGAAGATAAGATAACCATCTCATAATTACAGATCCATTATTGTCTCAACTATTTTCCCATTATTACAAAATATAATCCCTTCAAATCCTCACACATATCTCTCATATATCTTGGATAAGATATGTCAACCAAATATCCATCATCTTCTCCTCGGAATAGTCTTGAATTATCTCCTCAAATCTTGAAATGGTGGAGGAAGTATTCAAGAAGTCCTTTTGTATTAATTCTTCACATATTCCTACACATTACAAATCTCACACATTTTTTAGATATATATGAAAACATGTCAATTTTCTAACATTTAATCACAAATTCCCATTTAATACTAAAATGAATAAAGTGGAAAATAATAAGGTGAAACCCAAATGTATTTATGAAAATGATGTCATGAAAGGTTAATGGGGTGATGAAATGTGAAGAATAATGAAGGGAAAGGTGGATGAAAATAGGACATTTCTAAGCCCCAACATACCCCCCAACTTAACTTGTTGCATGTCCTCATGCAACCATGCATGGATCTTCTCAAGAAATTTTGGCATCTGAATGTTGGCTCTGAGTGATGATAATGAATGTTTCCAGGATGGGATTTACATGAGTAACAACTGGATTTTTTCTTATGGTTGGTTCTTATGTGTCAACCATGAATATAAAGAATGTTGGTTCTTGTGTTAACAACATTCATTTCATTATTTTTTCTCTTGTTGTTTTGATAATAATTTTCCCATATTTTTACTGGAAAATATACGCTAGAAATGTGCATAAGAAAATATAATTGAGTATAAGAAAGCCCTTTTTTTTATATATATTTGTGAATCATGCCAATATGTATATCAGTGCTTATGAAGCAAAGTGCAATAGAGTATCATTGGAAAATAAATGTTGGAAAATAAATTTTCATAAATGGTAAATGAGACGAATAAATGGAATGATGGTAGTGGAAAAAATGGAGTGATGACAGTGAATAAAGTCCCCTACCCCCCAACTAAATTGGTTGCATGTCCTCATGCAATGTGGCATAAGTCATAGAACTGAAAAGGAAAGGGAACTTGGTGAAGGAATTATCCAAATTATTCATTGCTAGAAGTTGACGAATTACATGATGAAAGTTTAGAAAATAACGTACCTCCACTTACCCAAAATGTTAATGAACTATGCAATAGGAATATGGATGATGCGACTGCTGGAGCATGGAAGATGTCACTGCTGCAGGACCATATGAAAGGTGACTTTTGTGACTACTGGATCAGAGAATGTGAAGTGGAGGAATCTAAACTGTTGTTGAATGAATCATCGAGAAGAGGAAGTATGAAAGTGGAACTGTGGTACTCTCATATAGATGGAAAAAATATTGTTGCAACTGCTGATGGAGTCATGAAAAAGTGTATAGTCTTTACCTGTTGCTAAACCCAATGGTACAATTCTAGTCATGTGAATGAATTTGTCGATGTCGAGCATGAAAATAATTCATTGGATTATCGACCATTGATGAATGTCGTTAACCAATGCGAGGAAAACTCACCATTGATGTCAATGAGTGCCAAGGTATCTGAGTACATATTGCGAAGTGAGAATGAATGAGTTGATGTTGAGCCACTTACAATATCTAATGATCAAGGGAAATTTATGTATTCCCATGATTGTCAGCGAGAGAACTTGTCATTAAGGCATGCAAGCCTCCAGGTACTCAAAATGGAATCTAGTCTATATCCCAGGTAAGGTGTTGAGGTTGATGGGGCAAGACTTGTTGAAATGTGGGACTTAAGGAATCCCACATCATTCAACATGAGTTATCATAAAAAGAGTGGTAGGACTATAGAAAATATCTCAGTAGAAACAGTCCTTATGGAAAGGCAATGTAGTCATAGAAAGGGAGCTGGATAGTTTTATTGACAAGGAAAATTGAACTGAAAAAGATTAAGAGATGTATGCGACTCAAAAAGATAGGCATGTGTGAAGTCATGAAGGATAAGGTGATGGAAAGTGGACTTCGAGACAAGGATGACGAATAATATCAGAAAGAGAAGGGGAAGTGATCATCTCATGATACAAATGGTTTCTGAAAGATAAATGGTGTGACATATGCAATAGAAACTCAACTCCTTCAAGTTGTTAACAAAGCATGTTTTTTCGAGAAAGTTTCTATCATTCTTGAAAGTCACTTCTACAAGAAATTCGATCATCTTTGAACCTGTAAAATGTTAGCACTAATATGCAGCAAATAGTGTGAGAATATCGAAAACATAAAGTGCAGAAATTAATACTAGTGCTATCAACCAAATAAAAAAAATGAAGTGTGTTTTTACTGGTTGGTGATAGCGCATTGTTGATAACCCTCTTCGTGAATACTTGGTGAAGTGAATTCACAATAATTTTAGCATAAACGCATGATTCAGATGATGTTTTCAGGAAATGTGAGAATGCATTTGCAAATTTTTATTTTTACCAAAAATAACAACAAAAAACAATAATGCAAATTACAGTCGGCAAATTCCAAGCATTATCTCACTAGTCTTCAAATTATTGACTCAATCCCAATCGAACCATCAGTTGATTCATGAGCAAATACATTAGTGTTCCTGTAGCCATATGAATCCGAATTGGAGAGACACCCTTGCTGTAATCTTTTAATACCCTTACATGTTATTCATAAATTTATAAACAAATATGATTCTACCTGTATCATGCAAGGATCTGGTGTTCTCGTATAGTGTCCATGACAAAATGGAGCATCAGTTACTCTCACCATTTTTGCAAGATCTCGTTCTATTAAGTGATAAGTCTCACTACAAAGCTAAGTAATCAAATATTCAAGAATGTTATGCAGTTGCAGGGCTTTTGTTTTATTGATCCATCCGATCATTTTGAATTTTAAGCCAACAATATTGGATATATGGAAGAAAATGTATACTGAATATTACACTGAAGATTGCAATATATGATGTGAATCAGGCTCTGCAATTTGATGACACTTGATTTTTTTTATTGTTAGTTTCTATTTGACACGGGGTGAGATTGGAAAAAGTTTTATGAATGTAAAACAATAGCGAAACTTGTCATGTACAGCGATAGTTTGGTAGTGTTCTTGTTGCAAGAATCCATTGAATAACTAATTTCTGGAGTGTTGTGTTTGTAATTTATTCTTGAAGTAACTCATGGTCTTCTATTTTTATTACTGCGAGTGCCTTTATGTATGGAAACACCGACATTGTGATAATAACATGATAAAATCATGGAAAATTTGAAGCCATGTATGCAACGTAAATATTTCAACATGACGAACATTTAATCGATAGCGATTCAAGGAGAATAGTTGATAGCAATGGGAATGTTCTTCCTGGGATCCTAACAATGTTTGAAAAGATATATCATGCATTTGTTTGGCAGCGTGAAAGATTGTTTGGTACTCTGACAACCTGAAGACTATTTGACCTTGGAACAATGACAATATGGCAAACTAAAGTCTCCAGTTTCGTGAAGAAGTAAAGTATTGCGTAGAGAAATAGGTAGAGTGTTGAAGAGCCTGAAGTCAGATATGCTCTCCACCACCAGTGATAATCTTCACTGCATAGATGGAAGTAGCAGAGAACAATCGTGATCTCTGCACAAGTGACGAGAGGGATAACAAAGACTATGAACAAGAACCCAAAGATGTAGTAGAACTGATTCAGCCATATTGAAGTTAGGATGAAAAACAACTCAATGAAAACAACACCAAGTGAAAATATGCCACCAATGAGTACGGAGAAAACAAGCTACATGTACCAAGACTATTATGGAATTTTCCTGGGAATTTTGTTTGTTTTCACTGGATCTTCAATTGCAGGTTTCCTGTAGCCAAAGTAGCTACCAATAAAAACCAAGGGCACGGAAATTCCAAACCATAAAAATACTAAAGAAAACATGGTCCCAAAAGGTATAGCACCAAAAGATTTCTCACCCCAGATCAATGCATTTAATACAAAGAAAATGCAGAAAACAATTCCAGGAAACATGAAAGCAGTCTTTAATGTATTTTTCTTCCATTCTAAGCCCTTGAACATCTTATATAACCGAGCAGAAGAGTATCCAATTAACAAACCCATGAACACCCACAATAGAACCATAGCTTCCATCAGCCCACCACGGTTGGAAGGAAAAAGAAAACCAAGCATAGAAAATATCATCGTGACAAGTGTCATTAAAAAAAAAACTGAACACTAGTTCCCACATACACACACAACAAGCTAGAATGAGTAGGGGGCATGAACACATATCCCTCTACAAATTTCTCATCATGATCATTTCCACCATACCAGAAAGGAAGAGAACAATGTATAGAGAAAAACATAAATACTGCATGGAAAATTGATGCTGGAATATTTAAAGGCACAATATGTAAATGGCCATGTCTATGAGTCATGTAGCCAAATATTGGTAGTTAAAATCCACAAACGGATTTTTCGGGAGCATATCCAGAGAGAATCGTGCCCAACTTATTCGAGAATTTGGTTTGGCTAACTTTTACGGTAAACCTAGCCTCTCTATTCGGTCTTTCAGTCCAAAAGATTGAATGTGGTGAGGCCATGAAAAAGTGGCTCGATTCCACCACCGTCTTTCTAGAAGTTGTACGGAACTCCATATTTCTTGAATTCTTGGAGTGAACTACAGTCAGTCTTTTGGCGCTATCAATGGCACCGAGCCCGGGTAGGTAGAGCTGTAGGTTGGCATGCACCTTCAAATAATCGTTACCACACCATATTATTTTGTAGCGATCAGTTTGGTTGCAGGGTTAAATCCAGGTATCTATAGGATAAAGGATGAGGGCAAAGCCGAGTCAGACTGACATGGATTCATGAATGAGGGTAGGGGTGAGGAAAATAAATGATGCTTGGTTTTTTACTGGTTCATTCACTTCTGTATAGCTTGTTCAGTGATGGGTATTGTTTCTCATGCCAAAGATCTCCTACTTTACAGGTATACATTGTAATGATATGTATTCTATTGTGGTTTGATGGTGGTAGATTGTTTCTCAGGCTTGGCAAGTTCTCTAGTTTGTTGGCTTGGATAGATTGCTTGGGCTATTATTTTTATTTTTATTATTAGTTATTATTTTTTTGTTTTTACTTACTGTTTTACTGTTTTGATCTACATATGGAGGATGCACAACTTTTCATTTATTTCTTCTATTATTCTTTTAAAGTAAAAAAAATAAAAATAAAAACTACTTTACAAGTTTATTAAAAATCTATGAGCAAATGGAAGACGAAAAAAGATTAGGAAATTTTTTTCGTTTCTTCAATTAATTGATATTCCTGAAATCAACCAATTAGTCATCCTACATTTTGATCCTCGTTATTGCATGAAGCGCGGAGGAGAGCATACTTATTCTAGCAAAAATAAAAAAAAACTTGAAATAAAACCCTACCTACACTACGCTAATTAGAAATGAGAGATTAGTTATGTATAATCAAACAACCAATGTAGCCATGCACGCAGCAGTAATAAAAATATGTTATCTTTCAATTTCACAATTGATATTTGGGAATATGTATGGGCTTGCGAAATTAGTTTCTTAAGTTCTAAATTAACAAAATAAAAAGGAAAACTAAGTGGAACTAACCTAGTACTTTCTTGAAACCAACGTTCGATTAGGATTTCGTAGGCATAATTTGTCTTACTCAAATCATGTTGTGGCTCCTCACTGTCCTCCTTGACCTCTTGTGTTCCTAATGGTTCTTCATTAAATATGCAAGGTTCTTTGTATGTTGATTCTTCGTTCGCCTCAGGAGGAGTGAATAAGCTTTCGACTGCTGTCAATATCTCCTCTTCCAGAGAAGAGGAGACCCCGACTTTTGCTAGGATCTGAGTGATCTGTTCCAAGCTTAAATTCATTCTTAAATCATGTTAAAAAAAGGATTCTTACAGCACCCAAATCAAAATGAAAAAAATTAAAAAAACACTCATGCTAAAACATAAAAAAAATCACTCTTCATAGTTGAAGATATTAAACACTCTTGATAGTTGGTAGGGACAGTGAGGAATCTACATTGAAGCAGCTCTATGACCCTTAGAACCAACACATGTACATCACACTTGCAGAAATTGAAACTACTCTTGCGGAAATTGAAACTACTTTTACCTAGTTGGTAGGGAGAACATGAGGAGTCTCCTCTCACGAGCTTCTATGACCCCTTATCAACACATCTAGATCACACTTGCATGAATTAAACACTCTTGCATAAATTGAAATTTGTAGAAATTGAAACTACTTTTACCTAGTTGGTAGGGAGAACATGATGAGTCCTCTCATGAGCTTCTATGACCCCTTATCAATACATCTAGGTCACACTTGCATGAACTAAACACTCTTGCATAAATTGAAACTACTTTTACCTAGTTGGTATGGAGAACATGACGAGTCTCCTCTCACGAGCTTCTATGACCCATTACCAACATGTCTAGATCAAACTTGCATGATTTGAAATGAAAAATAAACTAATACCTCAATCCATCGTGCTTCCTCGACAATGACGCCAAAATGTTGGGCTCTAAAGATGTCCTAAAATATAACCTCTATGCATCATCCAAAGGTAGGTGCTGGCACAAGCGTTTTACTTGTCGCCTACGTAGGTGCTTACCTTTTGTTTTCAATACCCATCCTCCAGAGATGCAACCCCTACAAAGGGACAACAATTGTAACAGAAGGAATGAAAATTGTTTCGTTCAAATGAACAACACAACCTGCAAAAGGAACAACAATCAGAACAAGGGAACGACAGTCATTATATTGGGTCGAACTAATGTTGTATTAATTGAGTTGTAGTACTTGCCCAACTATCTAATTTGTCAATCCAAGGTTCGCAAACTTACGAAGCACACACAAAGTATATGAAAGATTGAGGTAGGACTAATATAATCTAATGTCTAGCTACAACTGAAATTGAATCATTAATCTAATGTAGGAACTTGAAAAATAGGACTTGGAATTGAAATTAATCTAGGAATGGGAAATTGCACAAATGAAATTAATCTAGGAATGCAAAATTGCGTGAATGAAATTAATCTAGGAATGGGAAATTGCGTAAATGGAATTAATCTAGAAATGGAGAACTACATGAAGGAAAATCAAATACAACATGTGAAGAGTTGAATGGCACAACAACATATGAGAGCTCTCACCAATGAAGCAATCTTATATTACAATAATCAAATCAATCTTCATAAAATAATAATGAAAGCATAAAAACCAAAACCATGAATCAAAGATAAGAATCCCTTTCTCTTTCGAATCCTAATGCTACCATTAATGACTACTCTAATAACTCTAATTACCCCCTCATGAAGAGAGAGCACTCTCTTTTATACATGAGAGACTTGAAGATAAGATAAATATCATAATTACAGATCCATTATTCTCTCAACTATTTTCCCATTATTACAAAATATAATCCATTAAAATCCTCACACATATCTCTCATATATCTTGGATAAGATATGTCAACTAAATATCCATGATCTTCTCCTTGGAATAGGCTTGAATTATCTCCTCAAATATTGAAATGGTGGAGGAAGTATTCGAGAACTCCTTTTGTATTAATTCTTCACATATTCCTACACATTACAAAGCTCACACATTTTTGAGATATATATGAAAACATATCAATTTTCTAACATTTAATCACAAATTCCCTTTTAATACTAAAATGAATAAAGTGGAAAATAATAAGGTGAAACCCAAATGCATTTATGAAAATGATGTCATGAAAGGTTAATGGGGCGATGGAATGTGAAGAATAATGAAGGGAAAGATCGATGAAAATAGGAAATTTCTAAGACCCAACAATCAGCACAAGGAAAGTCCACTAATCTGTTGTCAAATGAATTGAAATAATTGTCGATACAACATATTGTGTCCAGTCAGACCTCGAGTTCAGGTGCTCCCCCTACCCAAGCGTCGAACGTACACAGTGTGTAGTCGACGAACCGTAAGTCCAACCAACAACCTGAGGGAAAGAAGAAACAACAGAACAAGAAGGGTAAAGGGGAAAAAATGCTACCAACAATGTTGGTTGGGGGGAAATGGAGAAGAGGAGGTTGAAGTATCCATGTAACCTTTGCATGAAAAACCAACGAACTAATTTGTGTCCTCGACTTGCAGAAGCTCAAAAGCTATTTGCGCAAAAAAAACCTGTTGTGCTGACGAACCCGTTTCCACATGGGAAAAACATGGCCCAAGATTCATCATCCTCGAGCGCAGAAGGGGGTAGTAAGGGACCCCCCATGACTACTAATAATAACTTGGCCATGAATATTTACATGATAAATGATGAGGCTAATATAGCAACGAGGGCCCAATATTACAGAATGTTGGAATCTGTCGAAAAGGGTAAAGAAGCCACAAACCCATCGAATCCTCTCCAGATTGAGAAGACAATGGGCGAAATGATGACTCGCATCCCAAAAGGTGCATTTAAAAATTCTTCTCATAATCCAAATGCAAGGGTTTCCCAGAACTACTCCATTGTGGAATATTTGGCACAAACCCCTTACTCGACGTCTTCTTTGGAAGTCCTCAAGAGTTTCTCTTCGTATAGAAAAACTATGTTATCCGCCTTGGGATCAACAAAGACTTGGGACCCGGGCACAATATTTTTCGATCCAATCGACTTTTAACCTCGCCTTCCTTATCACATTGTGTTTCAGATAGTAGTGGCTTACACCATAAACTATTTTACATTGAAAAATTTTCGTACAGTGGTTGATGAGGGAGCCTCAACTTGCGTGATGTCATTGGCATCTTGGAAGGCCATTGGCCAACCCAGTTTGTCTCCATTGCCTATGTTGGTTACGGAGTTTCACGGTCGGTAGTTCAGACCACATGGAATCATTCCTTCTTTCCCCATGCAGCTGGGAGTAAAAACCGTGTGTGTCAAAGTTGAAGTGGTCGATGTGCCTCTCAACTACAACTTGTTGTTAGGAAGGAGTTGGACCTATGCGATGCATGCAGTGGTTGCTACGATTTTTTGGGTCTTGTTTTTTCTGCACGAGGGTCAGATTCTGACCATTGACCAGTTGTCTTTCTCCCATCTTGACCCTTCATCGGGGGCTTCCATGGGCCCGATGATTGATAATCTGCAGCCCAACATTGTCAACTTAGTTTTTGGTTTGTTTTCATCATTGATGGGAACTTTTGATTGCCTGCCACCTTCTGGTTCTATCAAGCTTATATCAACTGTTCTCAACCTGCCTTGGGCTTCAATTTTTCAAGTGTCGTCGTTTCAAACGAATTACTTTAATAATCCGTGGACTTTACCTTCCCAATCAACTTCAATGAAAGGAACAAGGCATATTGGCATGGCCATGCCCTTATCTGCCATTGAGTTTGCATACAACATTGTCCAGCAAAATTCGAACACCCTTGATTTGACTCCCCCATAGGAGCTAGATCCATTCCTCGAGCCTATTTGGGCCCAAGGATCTCTTTCCACTGAATATCCTTTAGAATTGTTCTTTCCCTCTGACGAGGCGATTCTTGAGGCATTGACTGGTCCCGATAAACCATGGGATGATCTTCATCATATATATTTCTTCCTTCTCGAGTTAAAGAGAATAGAAGTAAGAGAATTTTTTTCGACTATGAATGGAGATAACACTTGTCCTATCAGTCCTCTAGCTACGCACACAGTTTATGATGAGGGTAACATGGAAAGTATTGCTACAATGATTCCCATATATATATCTAAAACCCTTGGTGTCATGGAGAATGTTTTTGTTAGAGTAGATTGCTCCCCTGAAGAGTCCCCTGAAGAGATTCAAACTTATACAGAGTTATATAAGGAGTTCCATGATTTTTTTTCTTGGTCATACAAGGAAATGTCAGGCATTGACCCAAGAATTGTCAAACATGACATAACAAATTATCTTCATGCCAAGTCAGTCTGATAGAATCTTCCTTCAGTGAATCCTTGAAAAGCAGCAACAATTAAGGCTGAAGTAGAAAAAATGCTTAAAGTCGGTTTTATCTACCCTGTATAGTTAACATAATGGGTGTCAAACCCGATTCTGATTAACAAGAAACAAGGTATGATTCACGTGTGCATGGACTTTCGTGATTTGAATAAGGCCTGTCGAAAAGATAATTTTCCCACCTCGTTCATCGATCAAATTTTCGATGAATGCAAAGGATGCAAGGTCTTTTCATTCATGGATGGTTTCTTGATATATAATCAGATTCAGATCAAACTCGAAGACTATCATAAAACAACCTTTATTTCTCCTTGGGGAACGTTCACATATCGTAAGATGCCTTTTGGCCTAAATAATTTTGGAGCCACCTTTCATCGAGCCATGTCGTTTTCATTTCAGAACCTTATACATATAGTCGAGGAATATCTTTATGATCTAGCATCATGATCTCGCAAGATATTTGATCATCTCCCTCATCTTCGACTAATATTTGAGCAATGTCTCTACTATAGGATTCGCTTGAATCCTTACAAGTGCAATTTCTGTGTGAGATCAGGTCGTCTCTTAGGTTTTATTGTTTCGACAACATGGATGATGGTCAATCTTCTCAAGGTTGAGGATATATTTCAATTGCCTACCCCGTGCATGATACCTCAGATTCAAATATTATAGGGGAAATCGAACTTTCTTCGGCATTTTGTCGCGAATTACGCTGAGAACACTAAAGGTTTTATGTGTCTCTTGAAAAATGGAGTCCCTTTCTGTTGGGATGAATCTTCGCAATGCTCCTTTGAATCGTTGAAATGCGCCTTGACATCTTCTCCTCTACTCCGGCCTCCCGATTATAATAGAGACTTCTTGTTGTACATGGATGATGAAGAGTCGACCATCGGCATGGTCTTGGTTCAAGAGGATGATCTGCTCGAGGAGCATGTTATATATTACCTTATTCGAGGCCTGGTTGTGCCAGAACTCAACTATTCGCACATTGAGAAACTTGATTTGGCAGCAGTCCATGTTGTCCAATGGTTTTGTCACTACATTTTGCTTCAAAATACCACTTTCATTGTCGTTGTGAACCCTTTTCAATATGTGTTAACACGACAGGTCATTGGTAGAAATATCAGTAGATGGATAGTACTCCTCCAGGAATTTGACTTGGATTTTGTTTCCGCAAAATCCAAAAAGACGTTGGTCTTAGTCAAAATTATTTCAGAACTTCCGGTCGAGTCTAGTGATATCATGCCCGAAGAATCGCCTATCAAAGGAGATATTTTTAAAATCACATATTCAGACCCCTGGTATGGAGATATACTAGTTTATCTCTATAATTTGAAGTGCCCTGCTCCTACTTCCCATGATGACCGTTGATGAATTCACCATCAGGAATGAAACTATATCATACTCTATGACACTTTGTATAGTCGAGGTTTATTTTGGATTCTTTGTCGGTGCCTTATCCATGAAGAAGTAGAGGTCGTTTTGAACAATTGTCACACTAGAGCATGTGGCGGTCATTTTTCTAGGTTGGCGACAACCCAAAAGATTCTATGTGGAGGTTACTTACGGCCCTCAGTAATCAAGGATTGTTTTGAGGTGGTCAAGAAGTGCCACTCGTGTCAAATCTACTATAGGAAGATGTGGGCACATCCTACTCCCATGTTTCCTATCATTTCTTTTACCCCTTTCACCAAGTGGGGGATTGACTTCACTACATGTCACCCGGCTTTAGCCAGGGGGAATCGTTACATCATTGTAGTGGTAGACTACTTCATGAAGTGGGTCGAGGCTATGCGAACGTTTAAATATGATGGCGAAAAAATGACTCTTGTCATTTTTAATCAGATAGTAGAAACGTTCGACATCCCGAAGGAGATTGTCACTGAACATGACAGTCACTTCCAAAACAAAATGATGATTGAGTTAACGTCAAAGATTGGTTTTAGGAAAGAACATTCATCACCTTATTTCCTACAAGCGAATGGTTAGGTTGAAGCTGTGAATAAATCTCTCAAGACTATTCTTCTGCAGATGATCAATTATGCCAAGTCAATTTGGAATTTGATGTTGTAATCAATGTTGTGGGCCTACCAAACATTTGTGAAGAATACCACCAATTTTTCACCTTTTCAACTCATATACGGGCTAGAATTAGTCTTACCTATTGAGTGTCAGATTCCTTCTTTAAAGTTGGTAGTGGAATTACTTCTAGAAACTTCACCGCTTGAAGAATTCCTACTATATATCGAGTAGCTCGATGAGAAATGTTGTGATGCAGCCTCAACCAATGAGGCTCATAAGAAAAAAGTCAAGTTTTAGTATGATCAATCCATTCGTCCTTGGATTTTCTCTAAAGTTGATCTTGTCCTAGTCTATGATCAAGAAAATGATCCCCCAGGGGAAGGCAAGTTCAAACCCATGTGGTTCAGACCATTCATTGTGAAAGAGGCGTTGAAGAAAGGCACTTACCATCTAGTTGACTTTGAAGGAAATTCCTTGGAAAAGACTATAAATGGTCTCTACCTCAAGAAGTATTACTCCTAGGTTGGTCACCTAGGTGACTTCTTGTACATATTTATAGATTCGTATACAATTTATGTCTTTTTGTTTTGTGGATGTGTAGTATTTATGTCTTATTTTTTACTGTGGTAGATGTCAAGTGAATCAGAGGTGTATTTTAGGTTCGCGAATGATGTTAGGTGACACACTCAGAGGCTTACTTCCGCAGCTTGGGTGATTTTCACACCTGTAGGCCATTTTCTATCTTTTGAAGGTATTTGTATAGGTGATGCTACAAACAATGTCACTGAGTATAGTGCAGTAATAAAGTTTCTTTGTGACGCTTTGTCGCATGGAACTTCTCACCTCCAGGTCTACCTAGATTCTCAACTGGTTGTGTCCCTGTTAAATGGAGTTTACCGTGATTATGTAATATACCAGATATAAAATGTGTGCTGAACTGAAATAAAATTCTAGTAATGGAAGAATAACAACAATATAACCAGAACATTCACCACAATAACACTGAAATGATATAAGAATAACAACATAAATAGCACATTGAATCTGAAAGCAATGTTCACGGGCCTCTTCGAGGGGGAAACCTCCAGTTGAGAAGAGCTCTAATACAATAATATCCAAGCTAGGGTTCTCATACCCTCGAATCCTATTTATACTAAAAAGAAAGATCTAGAGGAAGATCCTTCTAGAAGCGGAAGCTTCTATTAGGTATTCTTACATCCACCTTACTCTATTTTATTGAAAGGCATTATTAATATTGACCTTTATTACATCTGAATATATTGTTCTACCTATGTGTGGGTTAGGACCCTAACATGTCCGCCCCCTTAAAAACAACCTTGTCCTCAAGGCTTGAGATGAGGAAATCGCTGCAAAATGGTAGTTGGTTCCCAAGTGGCGTCTACTGGAGTTGTATCTTTCCACTGTACTGGCACTTCCTTGATGGTTCTTTGACGTAGGCGACTCTCACACTGGTCCAAACCTGCTTCTGGCTGTAGCCAAATCGATCCTTCTTCAGCTAACTCTGGAAGGTTGGTTTGAATTTGGCACTTAGCTCCAATCACCTTCTTTAAGCATGAAACATGAAAAACAATATGTAGCTTTGATTTTCTGGGAAAAGATAACTGATAGGCGACTTGTCCCACATGCTTAAGTACGGTATAAGGACCATAAAATTGGGGCACTAGCTTTTGACAATGATCGACCTTGAGGGAAGTTTTCTTGTAAGGTTGCAGTCGAAGAAACCCCTGATTCCCTTCTACAAATTGATGTTCAGAGTGACCTTGATCTGCTTGTTGCTTCATGCGATTATGTTCCATGACCAAATTATCTTTGAGGGTATGAAGAATAGCCTCTTGAGCTGTAAGTGTTAGGTCAACCGCCTGGAACTTCGAAGCACCCGGTAAGTATGAGAGAACTGAAGGTGGATTCTGTCCATATACCGCTTCAAAAGGAGTCATGCGTGTAGTTGTATGGTATGAAGTGTTGTACCACCATTCAGCTAGGGGTAACCACTGAGCCCACTATTTTTTCTTTTCCAAGGAAAAACACCTCAAATATGTTTCCAAACACTTTTTGACAAAAAAAATTTGGCCATCAATATGGGGATGTTAAGTTGTGCTGAGATGCAATTCGGTGCCTTGTATCTTGAATAGTTCTTGTGAAAAATTACTTGTGAAAGTTGGGTCGCGATTAGAAACAATAGAGTGCAGCATGCCATGAAGCTTGAAGACCTGATCCATGAAGATTTGAGCCATCGTGGATGCTATAAATGGGTGTTGAAGGGTGAAAAAATTATCATACTTGGAAAGGAGATAAAGAACCACCATGATGACGGATTTATTTCCCAATTTGGGTAAGCTGGTAATAAAATCCATAGAGATATCCTTCCAAATAATAGGTGGAACTGGGAGCAGTTGTAGTGTTCCCGATGATTTGACTGTTTCTCCCTTGTTGCATTGACACACATCAAATTCAACTACAAAATTATGAATTTCTTGTTTCATACCATACCAGAAAAAGGAACGTTTGACCCTGTCATAGATTTTGGTGAACCTAGAGTGCCCTACTGTGGGTGTATCATGAAGCTCAGAAAGTACCGTGGATTTAAGCTTTGATTGTTTACTTAAATACAAACAAACTTTGTATCGAAGTTCCTCATGGAGCCAAGAGTACCCTGGGGAAGCTGGAGCCCTGGACTACAATTGGTCGATCAACTGTGAACTTTTGGGATCTTATAGCCATTCCTGGAAAATGGCTTGGAGCCAATCTGGTACAATGAATGAAAGAGAAAAAAGGGATCCTTCGTCTTCATATTTTTGAGAAAGTGCATCTGCAACCACATTGTCTTTGCCTTTCTTATAAATGATGTCATAATCATATCCAAAGATTTTAGTCACCCATGCTTGTTGTTCTGGGGAGGAAATGCATTCTTCCAAAAAATACTTGAGGCTTTGATGGTCTGTCTTAATTTGGAAACATTGCCCCAATAGATAAGGACACCATAGATCCACGGCATGGATAATAGACAAAATTTCCTTTTCATAGATGGATTTGCCCATATTTATTTCAGATAGTTTCTTGTTGGTTAAGGCCAAAGGTCGACCCTCTTTCATAAGGACAACACCAATTCCTTTCCCTGAGGCATCACATTCCAACACAAAGGTCTTTGTGAAATCGGGAAGGGCGAGGACTGGAGTGATGCACATGACCATATTCAAGGTATGAAAATCTTGAGCTGCGGTTGGAGTCCAAGTGAAAGAGTTCTTTTTGAGGAGAGTAGTGAGAGGTGTTGCAATCTTCCCATAATTCTTAACAAACTTGCAATAATACCCTGTTAAGCATAGAAATCCATGCAAGCTCTTAAGAGTCTTTGGGTGAGGCCAGTATTACATAGCTTCAATCTTTTTAGGATCCATCCTAACACCATATTTTCCAACCAAATGACCCAAGTATTCTACTTCTGAGGCGCCAAAAGCACATTTAGACTGTTTCAGGAAAAGTTTGCATTGAGAGAGTAGATATCATCAAGAAAAATAAGACAAAATGGAAAAGAAAAGGATGAAAGACATGATTCATGAGGCTTTGGAAGGTGGAGGGGGCATTACACAAGCCAAGGGGCATGACCAAAAACTCATAGTGGCCCTCATGAGTTCTAAAGGAAGTCCTAGGAATGTTTTCCTCTTTCATACGTATCTGGTGGTATCCCGAACGAAGATCCAGTTTAGTGAAGAATTGGGTGCCACTCAATTCATCCAGGAGGTCATCAATGACAAGAATGGGGAATTTGTCTTTGATGGTAAGTTTTTTGAGGGCACTAAAGTCAGGACACATTCGCCAAGAACCTTATTTCTTTAGGACCATGACCACATGACACGAGTAGGGTTTCCTACTAGGGAGGATAACGCCTACATTAAGGAGTTCCTAGACCATTTTCTCAATTTCATTTTTTTGGGAAAAGGGGTGACAATACAGATGGATATTGGGAGGAAGGATTCCGGGTACAAGGGGAATGGAATGATCATGAACACCACGGGAAGGAGGGAGGCCTTGGGGAGTGGAAAGTACCAATTGATGTTTAGAAAGGATGGCTTGGAGGTCTTGCGGTACTGAGGGTGTCTCTATTGCTTGTATAGCATGGAGTTGGGAGATAACACCAGAATGACCCTTTTTGAGCAGATTTTCCATGCAATGGGAACTAATGATCTTAGGTGAATCGACGGTGATGCCTTGGAACTTATATTGGTGGCCCTCTTGGTCAAATTGCATGGTTAAGTATTTAAAATCCATGAGAATGGGACCCAATGTCCTTAGCTAGTATGCACCCAACACAATGTCACAACCTCCCATGTCGATAGCAAACATATGGGATTTCAGGTTGTAGTCACCAATTTGGAGACACACATTTTCACAATGCCCTCCACATTTCATGGAACCACCATTGGCAATCATGATTTGGAAATTATTGACGACATGGATATGGAAATGATTCTCTTGGGCAATGCGGTGATGAATAAAATTATGGGTGCTGGCACTATCAACTAGAATGATGACCTTTCGATGCTTGATGTAACTGATTATCTTGAGGGTTTGGGGAGTGGAGAAGCCAGTGAGAGAAATGAGGGAAATGACCAGTTCTACTTCCAGAGGGTCTGAGAGAGGGGTTATGTCAGTGGATTCAAGTGACTCAGACACAAAGGGAGTTTCTTCATCCTCTTCTGAAATTTCCTTGGAGATGGCCATAAAATTTTTTTGTTCTTTATACTTGTGGCCCGGGAAATATTTTTCATCACAGTTATAACAAAGGCCTTTGAGTTGGTGTTCAACCATTTCAACCCTGGTCAATTTTTGGATCTTTAGTGAAGCATAGGGAGTAGTGGGATTTACTAGTTTAGGGCGAGGGATAAAGGAGGGTGGAAGGTGTAGGTCACATTGAAAGTGATGGTTCTGTAAGGTATGGGAATGAGAGGAATGGTCACCTTTAGTATGTGGAGGTGAGGAAGAGGAAGGGTTATCTGTAGGGATATGCAGTTTGGTGCAGAGTGCTGGAAATACTGATTCAAGTTGGGTGGTGAGGTCTTGTTTGATTTCCCCCATTGAGGACTGCATGGTTTTATTGATGGCAACAACATTATCACTGAGTTGTTTCACTTCTTGTTGGGTCTCAGTGATACCAGATTGCAAGGTGTTGAAGCGAGCTTCCAAGTCTTGGCTATGAGTTTGGTCCATGAGGATGAGGAAAATGAAAAGGGGCAGGCTGGGTAAAACATTTTGGACGACAAAATGATATGGATAAATGTGATAAGGGAGAAGAGATGAATCCAATGGAATAGATCTCAAATAATGGTGAAAAAATTTCCAGTCTTTTTTTTTTACAGAGTTATACTCTAGTTTGAAGAATACTGCAGAGAGGAAATGCCCAAATTCTTAACTAGAAAGAAATGTGTATTTACTTGGCAACCCAAACACAGTTGCGTGGAAATAGATCTTGTATGTTTTAATTTGTTTATGTTTTTGTCCCCGAAGAGTTAGGTATTCAAGGGTTCTACAGACAAGGATTTGCCTTGTGCTATAGATCTTTGATATACGTGTAGGGTCCAACAGTAGTACTTAGACCAATATCTCAAGGCACTAACTAAGGAGGATAGACCGTACCCTTAGCCGTACTACCCGACTACCCAGGTACTAGAGAGTATCTTCCCGAGTGCTACTCTCGGTGACACTATAACAGTCAAGTGGCCAATCGGTTTATCTAAAGAGGGATTCAGGTAATCTAGGTCGATCTGTACATAGGTGTTGTTTGATGTGCTACCACTCGAAGGGGTACCAACAGGGGTTACAAAGGTGGGCAATAGATGTGCGCTTAAGTACCACTTGTATTTCCTGCATGTATGAATCCCTCAACTGTGGGTTTATGTGTGTAACAACAGATCTCTGTGGCTTAAAGACGTCGTAATACGTTTCTACCCTGAAAAAACATTAACCCACACTTTCAGCCGAGGAAAGTGCTATGATACCACTTGTAATATACCAGATATAAAATGTATGCAGAACATAAATAAAATTCTAGTAATGGCAGAATAACAACAATATAACTAGAACATTCACCACAATAAAACTGAAATGATATAGGAATAACAACAAAAATAGCACTTTGAATCTGAAAGCAATGTTCACGGGCCTCTTCGAGGGGGCAAACTCCAGTTGAGCAGAGCTCTATTACAATAATATCCAAGCTAGGGCTCTCATACACTCAAATCCTATTTATACTAAAAAGAAGCATCTAGAGGAAGATCCCTATAGAAGCGGAAGCTTCTATTAGGTCTTGTTACATCCACCTTATTCTATTTTATTTAAGGGCCTTATTAACATTGACCTTTATTGCATTCAAATATATTGTTCTACCTATGTGTGGGTTAGGACCCTAACATATTATGATCCTATTTTTCATAAACGTTTCCTTAGGGTACGTCTCTGAGAATGTTACTTCGATTACATTACATATATCCATGTTCCTAGGAGATTTAATTATATGAAAAATACTCTAGCTAATCAAATATTAGATTGGCATGTTGCACACACATAAAAAGAGAAGAACACACATACACATGTACATACATTTGTAAAAAATGGAATCCGTAAGAAAAACAAGATATATATATATATATATATATATATATATATATATATATATATATATATATATATATATATATATATATATATATATATATATATATATATATATATATATATATATATATATATATCAAAACATGTCATGAGTACATAGGTGGGCGTGAACGCCTCAAAAATAATGTTTAGTATACATCGCTAGGCTTATGCCCTCAAAATATACATATACAAAAGGTGCCCTCAGCACATATAAATTATATCCTACCTAAGCACGGGGCCTATTGTCCATACCATAGTGCACAATGGAGTTGGCTAAAAGACGAAAAATATGGACCCACGTTCATGGCACCCCCACCACATGAGACTGCATGGAAGGTGATAGATACTCAATCTTGGCCATGGGTACTATGAGAGTGAGCATAGTGAGGTTACGCTCTACTCATCTCAAAACTCTCTCAGCCTCTCTGGCTAGAGGCCCCCCTGTGGCTATTGGTCCACCGACTGTTATTGGTTTTGCCTCTGGTCGAGGACGTTGCCAAGTCCTTGCGAAGTCTATTGGGTGCACTGGTCCCACATCTGTACATAGCAGATACACAAGAGTCAATATTATATACACATATAAAAATGATATATATTAAAAAAAAAAAAAATCAAATAACATTAAAACATGTTACCTATCTCTCCTTGATCCTCTCCGGGAGGCATGGGCATGTATGGATCCCTAGAAAAGTTGATCCCGATGTAGGGGTAGTCCTCAATCGTCGGGATCTTCCGTTCCCACCAGTCGAATAATTTATCGTTGAATTCCTCTATGGTCCTCCCTCCCCCCTTTCATGGAAACAATGCTTCCTATCTGCAAATCATTGGGAAGGAGGCCACATGCCCCTGTACCATCTCTCTGGGATTGATACTGGGAACCCTCTTGAAGAAGAAGGAACATAGGATAGTAAAAAAACTGAATTTTTTTTTGGTATGCTTCCGACACTCTGGCAACTGTCTCTTCATGCACATAAGCATGGTCGTGCTCCAGTCAATGATATGTGCCTCCTGACATTGAATGGCACAATGCATGTCTTCCCAAGAGGTATGGTTTAGGGCGGTAGATCCAGTAATCCACCCAATCAATAGTAAGATCACTTGCAAAGTCAAACTCATGATCTTTTGGATCGACACCTGAGAACCTACCTTCTCAGTTCTAGCCTCTCAATACATCCAGATGTAATCCTGATGTAGAAACACCCAAGAGGAAAGGTATGCATATTGACTGGTTCCCCTCTCCTCGAGAGGCTAGTCAAGAAGTAAATGTCCTTAGTTGTTGCAGTCAACGACTAACCCTCTAACATTAATTCCTTTGCATCTGGGTGCCAATAATCAATAAGGGCTTTAAGTAACCTGTGTTGTTCCCTCATAAAAGGACACTGGAAGAACTTCCATAGCCCACAATGTTTTAGTGCGAAAATGGTTGTAGGGTCCTCTTCGACCAAAATATCTGTGTCCTCATGCTCTCTCTCCATCGAGTGGACATACATCCCATTCCATGGAAAATTTGAGGAAGTTATCTGTTTATTTTTAATTTTTTCCAAGATTTCAAGGGTGTACGTGGGTTGTATTTTCCACAGTAGTGTATGTATGAGGGTAGAGTGTTCTTTTCCCAAGTACATACGCGGGTTGTCCTTGGACAACCCACACACACGCATGGTCTCTCTTTTTAAGAGAGCACGCCCCCTCAAAAACCAAAATAAAATCATAAATGAATGATTGAAATGCAAGAGGGATGGAATTGTACTTACTTGGTGCAAGCAGAAGTTTGTTTTGTCCACTAAAGCTCCCAGAATCAACTTCTTTAGGAAAGGGGTTTTTTCTCATTTTGGTTAGTTTTCAAACTACAATGGTGAAAAAGAGTTGTCAGCTTCTATTTATAGACTTTTTTGGCCTTTTTTGCCACTTTTTGACCCCCTTTTGTCTTTTTCCTGGCTTGGAAATCACTTGTTTCCGATTTCAAATTTCTTATTGGATGTTACGGTACCATTTTCCTTTTGTTTTGGTAACTTTTTTGGGGGATGGGTCACTTTTTTCTATCCTTTTGTAAAATTCTTTTTTTCCAACTTTTTTCATATACGTTAGGATTTCATCTCCACTTTCTACATCTTGTTTTCTTTTCTTCTTTGCCATAGGATCGACCCCACTGAAGTGCGACACAGAACCTGCATTGTTGCTCTAGAAGTGTCATAATTAGGTGGTAGAGCCTACCTATACATGGATGCCCTAGGTAGACCCTTGTTGCATTTTGTTGTCCATGATGTCAGTAACAACTATAGGCTCGAGAGTCCTTGTTAGTCCTATATTGGTTATGAGATTAAGCCTCATTCGTTTGATGCACCATCATTCTTGGCCTTACCCTCGGGAATCCCGAATAAGCACGCTTTGTTGTCTTTCAAGCTCACTTTAAAATTCAAAATCAACATCCGACGAGACTGTATTTATTCTTTTCTATCTTGTCTGGATTAACTGAGAAAAGTATTCCCCTGGAGTATTCTTTAAGCCCATTTAAGACTCTCTAAACATGAAAATATTTTGAGCGATCATTTTTCCCTTCATGCTCACCAAACTCAAATTTGAAGGCACATTTGTATGGCAGTATTTTACCCCCTTTTCGGTCCAGACGGTCAATTTCATGAATAAAGGTATGCTCTAGGAACTTCATTTCACTAGAAGAGTATTCTCAGGATTAATTTTAACCCTTTTTTGGGCCTGAGGGACTAAATCTTTGAAAAAAGAACATTCTCCTTAGTTTTGGTTTATCACCTTTTTCGGGACTTGGGGATTACTTACGAAAAAGGAACCCCCCGGATTCCATAGTTAAGCTCTTTTCAGACTCCCTAAAATCGAAAATATCGTTGAGTGACCTTGTTCCTTCACACTCGTTAAATTGGTCCAGAAGAACATCTACTGGCATGAGTTTAATCCTTTTTCCATCCTATATATTATAGCAGAAAAAGGTATGCCTCTAGAGATTCATCTCCCTGGGAGAGTTCTCCTTAATAACTTTTATACTTTTTCAGGCTAAGGAGACTAAACTCATAAAAAGGATGTGAGTCCATAGTTAAGCTTTTTTCATACTCCTTAAAATTGAAAAGTTTGTTGAGTGATCTTGTCTTTGTCACAGTCGTTAAAATAGTTTTCAATAGATTTCTATTCAGTGCAATTTTACCCCTTTTTCGAACAGAATAGACTATCTTCGAAAAAGGTACTCCCTAGAGTCTTCTTTTACATTTTTTCAGATTCTCTAAACATGAAAAAACTATCGATCTTACCTTATCTGGGCTCGTAAAAATTACATGGAAGGGGGTCTCATTGTGTCTTTCTTAATCACATTTTCATCTCTGTGTCTTTGGCCTAATGTCAACTCCATTTTTCTCTCAATTGAACCTTTGAAGCATGCCTTATATGCAAGCCTTGTAGCACTGCTTGCCTCTGGGACCTGACACCTTGACCCATGGAGGAATTTTCCGTGATTTTCCTTTTCTTGCACATGTCTCCTTTCTCTGAGCGTTAGTATGTTCCTTGTGCTTGGAAATTGCATTCTTTCTTGCGACACTCCTTCCTCCTTTGTAACGTAACATTCTTTTATTCTTTTTCAAGCTCTTAAAAAATTGAAAAAGACAAAAAAATCAAATATTCCAAAAAGAGGGGATGGGAAATATGTATTATTTTTTCAGCGGTACAAAGAGTTTCCCTTGGAGAAAGCGCATCCTTCTATTTTTTCATCAGGCATTGGGATCTAGTATGACCTTAGGAAGTTGTTCTCACCACATATAGTTGTGTCCTCCTTTGTTTGGTTATGCTTCCAAACATATGGAGAGTTTTATTTTCCTCTTGCATCATGAACTTATGTCAATGTCATGTTGCTTGGGTCTAATAATCTTTCGTTCTTTTGTCCAAGGGAATTTTCACCCAACCTGAGTCGACCTTTCTTCAATTTGTCTCTTTACCTCATGAGTCGGCCATCTCGAGAGTCTAATCAAGTCCTGATTCAAAATGGAAAAATTTCTCTGCCTGATCATCGAGATCCTCATGTATTTTTCTAATGAGTCATAAAAGACTTTAGGGTAGTGATTTATACACTCCTATTGTACTCCAACCTGAGTTTTGAAGATATTGAATTTGTTGCTCGAGATTTGAAGGCCTCATCTCCATCCATCGAACGTCACTAGATTCTTGAAGATGGATACTATACTTGTATATATTTGACTGATTTTGATATGTAGATCCGCTGTGTTTTTTTTACGACTACATTTTATATAGTTATATGACATGAATTTGCAGTTTATTTGATTGGAAACCATGATTTAGTTCATCCTGACCATGGGTATGCTTGCCTTAGAGAGACAATTGTTGTTTTGTAGATGGAACCTCCCAAACTCTAGTCCAGTGCTCACTCGATTTTGTACATTGGTGAAGATATTGTAATGTATTTGAGAAATCAGTTTCTTTTTTTACCTCACACATTAGGTGGCATCTATTATAGCTCTAAATTTCCCTACTCATGCATACATGACCTTGGCCCTCTTACTTGCATATTTTTCCAAAGAACTGTTGAGAAGCTCTTCTTAAAAAAACATTTTTAGAATATGTATGTGCCCTGAACCATTACAACCCATGTACATACACTTGTTGCACCACTACAACTCACATACATACACATGTTGCACCATTACAACCTGTGTATGCTTGCAAAATTTGCAAAAAATAAAAGTTTGCAAGGAATTCATTGAAATTCACGGGATATTGAAATTTTCCCAACTAATCCACCCGCTATAGTACTTCACTTTTTCTTATGCTTATATTTGAAATGAGACCCCAACACCTCCTTTTACATGCCAAAATGATGGTTATCGGAAAATCGCTGCAGGAAAAGTGTAGCAAAAAAACAGCAACAGAAAAAGTGTGGAAGAAAAATCGTGACAGAAAAATCGTGGCAACAGAATGCTACAAGAAGAAAAATGTATGATTTTCATATGTATAGTGTTGAAATTATGAATCCAGTTGAGGTTCTTCCTTGTAAATCTATTGGATTCCCTCTTGGAAGTTTAGGGCTTGTTGTAGAATGGTTTTGAGGAAGATCTATTGAAGTATATTGTGAGTGCACTTCGTTTGATTTATTGGCATATCTTGTGGTGCATTGTGAGAGACACTTGTTAGTGGTATTGGTATATGATTGGCTTATGAATGATACATCCTTGAGGCTACATAAAAGTAATGTTATTGCACATGGTTTGATGTAAGAGTTTATGGTATTTGGTTATGGATAGCGTGATGTATTTCTAGAGAAATTTTGATGGTTATATTGGTATATGTATTTGGCATGTGGTTGATGTACATGCTGGGTACATGGTTGAGACAAGTAGTTGATGAGTTGGCACATACATGAGGTGTATAGTTGATGATGTTGGTACATCTTGATGAGTCATTGTTTATGTGTATTTGATGCATGATTGGTACATATTTGGTGCATGGCCAAGGCACTTGTTGATGGTACAGGTTGAGGTACATGTTGTTGCATGGTTGATGCACTTGTTTATGGTATAGGTTGATTACAGGTTGTTTGGACAGGTTTTTGTGATAGGTTATTTGTACAGGTTTGGTGCATGTTTGATGGATTTTTTTATGGTACAGGTTGATGTATGTCACATGTTGGAACAGGTTATTGGTGCATGTGATTACAGATTGATTGGTACAAGTTTACAACAGTATATCTCACAGTGATAGTGTGACAATGGTTCGAGCATTCTACTTATACATCAGGGTAGTTGGATGAGGAAAGGATAGGTGGTTGTAGCCATAGAACATAGGGGGTTGTAGCCTCCTTCTAGTTTTATCTAGAGAATTGGGGAGTTGGAGTTTCCCTCAGGTTGTAGCCTCCTTCTAGTTGTAGCCAGAGAATTGGGGAGTTGGACCTTCCTTCAGGTTGTAGCCTGAGAAACTAGGGAGTTGGAGCGTGCTTCCAGTTGCAGCTGGAAAACAAAGGATGTTGGTAATTCTTAAAGACATATAAGAAAAATCATTTCATGGTTTTTTCCCGCTTTGGGTTTCCACGTAAAACATTGGTGTACTGTGTATGTGTGTGATTTCTCATTTGTTCATTGTTTATTTACTCTGAAACTATTGGATGATAATGCTACATTGATATAAAACTTTCATTTTATGGTGAAAAAGGATTAAATTTCTCTATTACTGATTCACCCCCCCTCTCACTAATTCAACACCTTCTGTGAAATATTGCCTCAACATTCCCTCATCAACCCCTTCTTCCTCCATTTAACCCATTCCCTTTCATAGAGGTGATCAGAAGGTTGAGACAAGAAGTCCATTCAAGGTGCACTTGGAGCTTTGAAAAGAGGATCCTGGACCAGGTTCACGGAATGGTGGTCAACTCAGATTGTAAGGTATAATATTTGTATTATGAATAAACGAATCACATTTTCCTGTCCCAAATGATGGTGTCTTGAGTACTTTTATTGATTTATACTTGACATTTTATATCTAACCCTGAATTATATATAGAATAGTATGCTTTTAGTTCTTTGTTTGCCTATCTTTGGATGCAGGTCGGCCTTGGGAGGATACATGCAGTGAGTGGAACTTCCAAGCGTGAGGAGATCATCACCAGACATGGGATCAAAGGTATAATTACCCAATATCTTATTTGTTTGATTTATTTATATTAGTTTTGGTATGTTTGGGGTAGTATAGAGAATTGATTATCTTTTAGACATTTATTCGCTATGTCTACATCTTGAACCATGGTGTAGTTAAAGGGGGAGTTTTACTACTAGCATCAGAGGCTTGGGAAACTTCAAAAAACATTTCTTATTTTGGATCTAGGGCACATGACTTCCATGAGTATTTGCAAGATGAATTGGAAAATCAAGAAGTTTTTTACCTTGTTGTTGTACTATCCTTTGGAAATAGAGTTTCCAACATGACAAAACTAAGGAGAAGAGAGGAGGATCTGCCCTCCCCAAGCCGAATAAAATAGTTGAACGTGTGCTGGAAAGAGAAGATAAAAACTTGAATAATATTGTTCAAGCATGCATCCAAGTTATATCAAAGAGGGAATAATTATTCAAGAGGCTCACAAAAATAGACTTATCCAGGAGTACTAACGAATTACAAGAACCCAAACTACTTCTCAACTCAATATTCCTCACAAAGCAACAGTTTGAAGAACAAGTTGAGATTTTTAAAGGGCTTTCAATTGAAAATTTCTATGGTATACTTGAATATGTTGAGGATGACATAGACAATTGGCTAGTGAACTACTCCTTGAAAAATTAGGACATTGAAGAATCATTATATGGCATTTCCCTTGATCTGAGAGAATTGGAGGGTGAGATGTTAAACATCAAAATCCACCATGAAATTAACATGGCACCAATGAAAAGTTATATTGAAGAATGGTTCAAGAAAGCTATCAACAAATTGACTAACGAGAGACAAAAAATAGTTGAGATGGTTCCTTTAACCATTAATGATGACAATAAAAGGACAAAAAATGAAAGTCAATATATGAGAGACCATCATAGTAAATTTACGTTGATTACATCTTTCTTTCTTTATCAAGTCCTTCATCCAGTTACTCCGCTTCTTTGAATAGAAAGGTTTAACTGAAGACTGATAGTTTTATAACCCTAAATTGCACCATACCATCTTTCCCTGACTTTTGCTTGACTGTAGTTTTCGGGACACACTGAGGTAGACATGGCCTGCAAAAGGCCTGCACGCATGTACCCACACCCTATCCTTTGAAACGCGCATGTGAATGCTAGTTGTAGAGATAGCAGTAGCGTGTAGGAGTTCAAAGAACCTTAGAGGTAGTCCTCCTCTTCCCTGTCAGAATTACACATTCTCAGGGGGTTTCTACAATCCTGTCTGAGTCTTGCTGGTTCACAGTCCTATCTCAGATTGCCTTTTTTTTTCCTTATTATTCCTTATATTATTTGTCTTTTCTGTTAGAAAGAGCATCCAAGCCTTCAAGGGACCCTGGTTATCAATACCAGAGGCCTCTTCTTGGTTTAGAATGCCTGTTTTCATATTTTTCCTTAGAATTTAGATATACACACAGCCTGTACAAGGTCATCCCGTGTGTACATGCTTTCTGTCTTTGTTCAACACGCATTTACACGCGTACTGTTTTAGTGACAGTCGCATGCTTGGACATGCTACTTTTTGTTCAGGGTGGGGCAGTCATCCCCTCCTTTGATAAGAAGTATTGCTCTCAGGTTTTTGAGTCTAGGTTTGAACAATCAGTAGGTTAGGCCATCTTACCCTTAGGCTGCTTTTTCTCAGTTAATAGTTGACAGAAAATAAAAAATTAAAATTCATGGTTTTTAGACAAGTGTGAGAGTCTTTGTTTTTTTCTATTTCCATTGTGTGATTCTTTACTCTGATTCTTTGCGATCTGCGCTTTAAGCCAGAATTTTTTTTTCTTGGTTTTTTGCTTGTCGGTATTTTCCCTTTGTTGCTTTACTAGCACTTAAATAAAATAAAAAAAACTCTTTTCATTTTCTTCTTTGGTTGAAAGGTGTGTTTCTGCATCATTAACTAGGTAAAAGTCTTTTGTTTCATAAGTTTTTGCAGTTCACTTAGATCATAAGTAGCTCGTAGTCGAGCAAAAATCCTTTAAGTTTGTTGTATAAAATCTTAGAAAAATTAAAAAATCTTTCTTTGTGAAAAGTTGTTGAAATTTTGCATTTAGTAAACATTTTTTGTTTCCATCTTTTTCATTCATTTCTTCTTTCATCTTTACACATCATCAGTTTCACCCCCATACCCCTTGACGTAAGATAAATCCATAAAAGAAATGCTAATCTTAAAATCTACTAGACTTATATGTTTGTAGGGTTCACAAACTAGTTCAGGACTAGGGCCTTGAATTAGGTTGGAGAGGAAACTCTTTAAGGACATTCAAAACCAAACATTAGAGTCTAAGATAGGGAGTGTCTAAGTCCATTTTCGTGGAAGTTATCCGGGACCCCCCTTTAACACATGGGATAAAAATGAGGTCGCGTACGAAAAGTTAGCAGAGATAACCCCTCCAAAGCCAGACCAATCGTAGTGGAGAACACATATAGAGGACTTGTTTTGGGATTCTATCGTTTGCATTTTCCATGGAGCTTCATGGGTTTTGAATCCATTTGAGGTCCTCAGTTGTCTTCCAGATCATTTTCTCTCGATACCCTTGATAGGTTGCAGGCTTCATACCCTGCTCATTGTGGTCTACCCAACTTTTGACTGTACCCGCCTGGTGACTGTTCGCGTGCTGGAAACCTAGTTGCCAATCTTTTTAGGGACATACACAGGTGACTGCGGGGGTATACCACGGTACCTAGGATAGACATCGGGCCATGCTTTCCAGATTATACCTGGAGGGTGCTTCCGTGTTCGAGTTGCACTTGCACCGGTAAGTTGCTCTAGTGTTGGTTGTTGTAACTGTTCTTCCAAATAGTTAGTGATTGCTTGACTTATCTCTTAGGGGCTTCTTTTTAGTGTGTGTTACTTTTGAACGTTTAGAATACGTTAGCGTGTCTTGGATCTTCTCACATAGTGGAGGATCCTGAGCTCCACTGATCACGAAGGATTCTTGGCCTGCCGCCGGTTACACTGGAGCCACCCCCACCACCATTAAGGTGGAAGCTAGACCAACAAGGGTCTTTTGAAGTGACCGGGTTACAAACCTTTGTTCCCGAACAACTCCCAGAGGAATCAACCACCAATCTTGGCTCGGTTGAAACCCCAACCACTGATATATTGGCACCATTTATTGTACCAATCCAATTTCATGAACGCCAGACAGTGCCTCACACAGCTATGGAAACAAACGATGTTACTTCTTATGGGAATTGTTCAATTCCCACCATAGTTGCTACCACAGAAGAGTCATATCCTAACTTACCATCGTCGGTCTGAGCCACCATGGTCTCGGCTGCAACTACGTCGCACAGTGGACTGAACCTGTTTATGGTAGCGGCCACAACCCCCTTCAAACCTAGTGCGATAGGCCCTCCGTTCTCATATGGTATGCCCAGTTCGGGAACAAGTCCTGCACTAACCTACTCCACTTTATAGACTTTGGGTCTGGGGGCAGGGAGCTCTAACACTCCTCTGGAAGGTCAACTTGGGGGCACTCCTATCCCTTTTAATGTTTTTCCTTACGCAGGAGTTCATATCCCTCCTTCGTCCTCTTCGCTTGGTGGTCCACATCAGCAGTCCGTCGGGCAGCCTACACACACTAGTTTATTTGGAGAAGGGAGTCAAGGAATACCTACGCATAGTATGTTGGTAGGTTCGACAACATTTTCTTGGAACGAGACGTTTGGTAACGACACTTTCTCATCAACCGCTCTCCCATCTGGAGGCAATCCCATTTTTGGACAATCTACTCCTGTGCAGGGTACTATTCCAGCACAGGGGGCACATATCGCAGGACCTTGGAACTCAGGACAAGGATTCGTTCCCTCCTCTGGAATGTCGTTCTGGGGTAATTCTTTCCATAGTCAATGGAACCCTGGATAGACTACTATGCCTCTCCCATCAGGACCGGCATGGGGTAATCCTTCCCAAAGTCCTTCAAACACGATGCATGCCCAACACTCTATGTCCTTTTATGGGAAATCAACTGATGATGTCTCCATAGATGAAAAATCCTTACACTAGTCAGGGCCACAGTTTCTACTAGAATCCAAGCCAGCAGCCAAACTTTTCCTGGCAACTTGGTGCCAGTCAAACTCCAGGACCCTTTTTCCCAGGTTATCAGTAGCAACCCAAACTACCATTCTTGGCGACGTTACACTTGCCAGATTTGACAAGGTTGTTAAATGATCCTATTTGTCATGATCCACATTGGCCTTCTATGCCAACGAAGTTGCATTCAGACATTCCAAAGTTCGAGGCCAAGCCTAATGAATATTCAGGTGATCATGTGACTACCTTCCATCTTTGGTGTTCATCTAACTCATTGAAAGATGACTCCATACAGTTGTGTTTGTTTCAACGTACTCTTATCGGGAGTGCCGCGAAATGGTACATCGAGCTCGATCGCTCAAGATACTCTTCTTTTGGCGAACTGGCGATGACCTTCCTTAACCATTTCCAGTTACCCGTGAGATACAACGCTAGCATAGAGCTGCTTGCCAATTTCGAACAGACAACAGTGGACCATATCTCTGATCATATCCGAGAATGGAGACGCCAGAAGAGTCTAATCAAAGTACCAGTCCCACCAGCATTCCTGCTTGAGTGGTTCCTTAAGTCTTTGGTCCCACAATTATCCAAAGACATCGCAACTTCCCGAGTTTTCTCCGAAGAAGATGCCATCATGAGGGCTCAACAGTTTGAGCTCATCTATTCTCAGTCTGGTTTATTATACAACATCTTTCCAGATGCCCCACGTTCGATACTGGATAAAACTAGACAGAGAGTTGGACCACATGCCGATGGTATTGTTGGTTCAACACAAACCAAGCTCGTTGATCACATGACCAAATTCTCTTTGAGGGTATATCTGACACAAGCACACTCCATAGTTTCCCATGTGCTAATATCAAACGACACAAGCACACTCCATAGTTTCCCATGTTTATTATAATATAAGGTTCCCTTCAAATGTATGTATCAATCCCACTCAAGATTGGAGTGTATATTCAATATTTGAAATGTAAAATAAGTGCATGAAAATTTTATCAATCTCTCATTCATTGGAGGGATCTCATCCTCTTCAATTCCTATTCCCCACAAACTCTTAGTTTCTAGCCTTGAAACTCATGACACCTATAATGGAATAAGGGTGTCATGAATTCTAAAACCCAATTATTTATTATTTTTGAAAATTAGGGGAATCAAATAAAAAAACATGAACAAATTGTTTGCACTTAACTAGGCTCAAAAAAAAATCCTAAGGTGATCCAGAAAGCAATTTGAGAAAACTTGTAGAAGTTAGTCAAATAAAACTCCTTTATTTTATGGCTCAAAACAGATCACTAATAAGTTGTTGTATCCATGAGATGAATCAAAGGTAAAAATGAACTATGGGAATGGATATGTCAAGACAAATATGAAACAAACATATTAGAAGATGATATTATTAGGAAGGATAGTAATAGTACATGCTCTAGTATTTGGAACAATGCCTAGAAAAAAGAGGCAAAGTACAACAACACTATTTATAGAATTTTTTCTCAATTCATTTGGCCTTATTTTAGGAGGACCCCTAGTAGTAGAGGCACGAACTAACGCTCCATCAATCTCTACAATAATCTAAGGTTTTCACTCAATATAAATTGACTTGTATCTACCATTAGTGGATGCAAGGAAATAACATGAAAATTACCAAACAGATGATATATCTCAATAAATTATCACATAGAAAACCCTGCATTAATAAATAATCACATAACAATTCATAAACATTAAACATAACCAGAATTGATGGCTATATAAACTATGTTGAAAGGAGAAATCACACCTGAGCTAATGAACTGGTCGTCACAGTTGGAATGGTTTCCCCCATGTGTTTCTCTTCAACTATATGACCCTTTGTTTGTCTTGAACATCCCTCACTCGATGAAGAAACATCTTAAAGTACCTAAAAAAATCATTCAACCTCCACAAATATCTACAAAATAAATACAAGTCATATTTGTAGTGCATTATTTACTCTAAGATGAATTTTTATGAGATTTTCATAACATACCTGAATGAAATCCTCTTGGTTTCGAGAATAATTTATTGGATCCGCGTGCCTAATATTTTATCAAATTGCCTCCCTTGATTTGAAGTAGCAACAATGAAGTTAGCATTGACTTTGTTGTTGCTTTGTTGGATCGAGGGAGGTTTTCTCTAAGATTAAACGACTCCAATAAATTATTCTCTATTGAACATGGACAACCATGTGAAGGTAGAAGCTCTTATGTCCCCTCCCTCCCCTCACATCACTCTCAATTCCCCAATACCCAACATATAAATATATTGAAATATTTACAACAAAAACAAACATATGTACATACCAATACTCACAACTTTTTACAATGAACTAAAATGTTTCCTTGATCCATTTGGAGTGAGATCAATTCTCCTAATAGAAGAGTAAAAACTATCCCATAACATCATACACTACAATAAAGCACTTTACATATAAAAATAGAGAATGGAAATTGATGCGAAAAGAAGATTTATTCTACTACATCATATGACTTGGATGGAGTATTAAAATGCACCTGTAAACATCATAGAACTCATCCCACTTTGATATATAAGTGAAAACATGTTATTTTTCCAATGTTTAATCATAAACTCACTCAAAATACTAAAATGAATTCTTTGGAAAATAATAGTTCTAAACTCATATGTAATCATGAAAATGGTCGTAATGTAAGGCTATAGGAAAATGTAATATGGTGAAAAGTGAAGTAAAAGGTTGGTAAAAGAATGACATTTTGGCGACCCAACAAGTACAAAAAAGTATTTCATAGAAAATAAATTTTATAAATAGTTATTAAAATATTGTACATCATCATTTAGTTTTAGCCAACCTCTTCTTCTTAGCTCTAAAATTCCTAAGCATTTAATCAATATCTATGTTTTCATTCTATGGGTTCTCTTCAAAATATAATTTTGATTACGCCGTCTCAGGCAGAGCATGCCTAGTCGCAGGGTACTCATGGGGTAATGGAGGCCGCTGTGATGAGGCATCACCTACAAAAGAAAAAAATATAAAATTTAGATGGTCATTTTTTAAATATCATTGAACTGGTTCAGGATATTAAAAAAACACCTGCAATGTCATTATTTACCTAGTGCACTGGTCGACACCATTGGAATGGTTTCCCCTACGTGCTCCCCTTCAACTGTATGACCCTCAATTAGAACATTCTCTTTCATCGAGACCATAAACTTTATAACGAAAATCATAAATGTATAAGTAAAAAACAACAGAAGTACAACATATATAACTATGAGATTATTAAGTATATGATTAAAATACAACCATATTACAGTCATGTTCCTCGGTCGTAGCACCATCATGGGGATGCACCCTAGTGAAATGGGACTGCATGGGAGAACCATCTTTTGGTGTCAAACCGCTATCAATGCACTGCTCTCCAATACTAGTGGGTTGGTTTACAGTGTTGCTCCCTTGAATAAAACAAAGTTGTAACACATTAAATTTATCAATGATATTAAACATGATTGTATTATATTAATAATGAAGATTATTATGTGGATTGAATTTTATTTACCTTATCCTGCAAAGTGGTTCTTGGTATCTACCCCAATCTTTTCCGGTGTTCAACTACAACTTTATACCCATTTTTGTAACCAAGATGGAGGTCTTCCTATGTGGTTTCAGTACTGAACTCATCACCCTACATTGCATAAGACTATCTATTTTTAATTTTATTGGCTTCAATTACCTAAACTTTTGAAGGAAATACAAACAAGATATTTGGGTACTTACAATTCATGACTCCACCTTCAAGTAGCCACCCTGGCCTAGCATGTGCTGGCCACATTTGGCAAGCCTTGATTTTGTCTCCTTTGAAATTCCAGTCAACCTATCATCAAAATTTTCAAGTATGTTAATAAATACCACAATTTTATTTAGATTTAAAAAAAATTGAAGGTATTGAATTGAAATTGTAATTTACCTTCTGGGAAGAGAGGGTGTTTTTCCTTCATCTGTCAATTTATTCTATTTTGGGTCCTCAATGATGGCCTTCCACTCCCTCTTTGGAATCATTAGGGGAAACTTGTATCTATTATTTTGTTTCAAGTTATTCCTATACATTTCTCTCATATATTTTAAATATTGGCCAACTACGATGGTGGCCAAGGTCTTATTAAATGTCTCTACACCAAAATGTCTTTCAACATAATCCATCAATTATTTTTTGAGGTTGGAATTCTAGGAATTCCACCTCTGTTGTATGGTGGGACCAAAAATCGACAATGCATTTTTCTCCAAGGACCTATAAAAATCGTTGTTACCTACACACAAAAAGACTATATGATCATTAATTTAAAAATAATAATTTATATGATTTATATTTGTCTATATAGAGAACATGAAACAATTAAAATTTTAAAATTTATGTGGGACTTTAACTTTCTTTAATGGAATCCCTTCCTCGTTGACCATAAGTGTGCCCTTAAGGGTCTCCGTGTTGGTCACACATCTTTATTTAGGAAAAGCAACCATATAGTTGGCCAAATCATCAGTATCATCTCTGTCACCACCTACAAAGCCTACATGTTTGTTCTCTTCCTGGGGTTGTGTGTTGTGGCTCCCACCTAATGGCATGGAAGGTGGATATTTGAATATCCGCATCTTGGTAGGGTTATGAGGGCCTGCGTCCGGACCCTTTGGCATCTATGTAACACCACTACTATTGATGCCATGCATATTGGGGTTAACAAGATCCAAAAATCTTTATATAAGAAAGAAAACATTTTTTCGTTTAGATTATGTAAAAGTTAAAAATCAATATTTTGTAATTGATCTTATGACATAAAAATAAAACCACTTAAAATTATGGTTGTTACTTTATATGTGTTAAGTCTTGTCATAACTTCTTTGTTCCTTTCTTCGACCTCAGGATTTTTATCTAGAATATCTAACAAGTGAGCTAGTTCCCTGTTTTCTTTATTGTTTATTTAAAACCATAGGGTCAAGGGATTCATACAAATCCCTTTCGCCAAGTGAATCATCATCAACATCATGGCCCATTGACTACATATTCAACAAAATAAATGATATTTTAGTTATGTAAACAAATAAAATAATTGATCTCCATAGAAATAAAATGCACATTAAATGCAATTCGAAAGTTGTTGTTCATTTACTTGTTCTAAGGCTTCTTTTGATTTACCACGATCAGGTTTCCATATTACAGTAAAATTAGAACCATGATCACTATCATGAGAATTAAATTCAAATGTATGAGAAATACACCCTCTTTATTGACATCCAAGGAGGAATATTATTGTTGATAACAAAAATATGCCACACTGAGTAAACATACCAAAGATCTCCAAATGGATTAACATCATAAATAACATAATGAAAATCATAAAATATAAGAGTCATTTCTTACAGGTTGGGTAAATTAGTATATGTACCTCCCTCATAATAGTAATGTCAGTGTCTATTCGATTCAAATTGTAATAAATCAATAACTCTTCCCCTGCATCTATTGATTTTATTGCACATACAAATACATGGTTTCCTGCATGCCCCTCAAATACACAATTGGGTTGCTTATTTATGTTCGTGGGTTGTGTACTATTTATAAACCCTACAATATTCCAAACTTATTTTGGCCTTCCATCAATATAGATAGTTTCTCCTTTATTTTTATCATTGTCTTTTAATTGTATATAATTTATAGCCAAGACATGGGCCTAATTGATATGATGTTGGTTTTGAATGACACAAATGAAATATAAAGAGTGGGTGTCTGAGTGATATTTGAGTCTAGAAACCCTCCCATATATTCAAGGCATACAAACAGCCTATCCATGCAAAATTTTGATGCATATAGAAACATTTTGAAAACATTTCAACATTGGCCCCATTCATAGGTCATTGTTTCCCATCATTTACTCTATCCCTGGTACAATGTCTTTTAATAGTTGTTTCATTTAAAATTCAACCAATAAAATTAAAACGAAACAAGGACGAGATGGTTCAATATATAGAGTGGGTGTGTGAGTAATATTTTAGTCTAGAAACCCTTCCATATCATCAAGGCATGCAAATAGTCTATCCATGTCAAATTTTAGTGCATACAAAAACATTTTGAATGAATTTCAACATTACCCCCATTCACAAGTTATTGTTTCCCATAATGTACTCTACTATATCTACCACAATGTATTTTATTTTTTTTCTTTAAAATACAATCTAGACGCATGGCATCCCCGCATCTAGTACTGCAAGGGAATGCAATAACATCGATAAATAAGTACTTGATTAATCACAAAAACTTCAATATCAGTTATTTCTTGTCTTTGGTTTTTTCTCTCATATAAGTACTCTTTTATCTAAAAAGAATATTAGTACAAAATCATTATTTAAATAGGAAATATCATCTATTTCCTTCTTCTCCCCACGACCAAAATCATGGGACTAATTGGCATGATGTTGGATTTGAACGATATAGACGATGAATACAAAGAGTGGGTGTGTGAGTGATATTTGAGTCTATAAACCCTCCCATGTCATCAAGGAATACAAACAGTCTATCCATGCCAAATTTTTGTGTAAAGAAACATTTTGAAAAAAATTCAACGTTGGCCCCATTCATAGGTCATTGTTGCCCATCATGTACCCTAGCCCTAGTACACTCTCTTTTAATAGTTGTTTCCTTTAAAATTTGACCGAGAAAATTAAAACGAAGTGAGGACAAAATGGGTCGATATATAGAGTGGGTGTGTGAGTAATATTTGAGCATAGAAAACCTTCCATATCGTTAAGGCATGCAAACAATCTATCCATGTCAAATTTTAGTGGATATAGAAACATTTTGAAAGAATTTCAACGTTGGCCCCATTCACAGGTTATTGTTTCCCATCATGTACTCTATCCCTATTCAAATGTATTTTAGTTATTTCCTTTAAAATATGATTGAGACACATGACGTCCCCACCTCTAGTACTACAAGGGAATGCAATAACATCAATAAAGAAGTACTTGATTAATCGTAGAAGCTTAAATATCAGTTATCTCTTGTCTTTATTTTTTTCTGTAATCTAAGTAATATTTTCCTCCATAAATAATATTAGTACAAAAATAATTATTTAAATACGAAATCTCATTTATTTCCTTATTCTTGCCATGACCAAAATCATGGGCCTAATTGGCATGATGTTGGTTTTTAATGACACGGGCGATGAATATAAAGAGTGGGTGTGTGAGTGATATTTGAGTCTGGAAAGCCTCCCATATATTCAAGACATACAAACAGTCTATCCATGTCAAATTTTGGTGCATATAGAAACATTTTGAAAAAAATTCAACATTAGCCCCATTCACAGGTCATTGTTGCCCATCATGTACTCTAGTCCTAGTACAATGTCTTTTAATAGTTGTTTCCTTCAAAATTTGACCGAGAAAATTAAAATGAAATGAGGATGATATGTGTCCATATATAGAGTGGGTGTGTGAGTAATATTTCAGTTTGGAAACATTTCCATATCGTTAAGCCATGAGAACAGTCTATCCATGTCAAATTTCAGCACATACAAAAACATTTTGAAAGAATTTCAACGTTGGCCCTATTCACAAGTTATTGTTTCGCATCATGTACTCTATCCCTAGTACAATGTATTTTAGTTGTTTCCTTTAAAATACGATCGAGACACATGCCATCCCCACATCTAGTACTGGAAGGGAATGTAATAATGTCGATAAAGAAGTACCCGATTAATCGCAAAAGCCTCAATATCAGTTATTTATCATCTTTGTTTTTTTCTCTCATCTAAGTACTCTTTTGCTCCACAAATAATATTAGTAAAAAATAATTATTTAAATACGAAGTCCCATTGATTTCCTTCTTATTTCCACAACCAAAATCATGGGCCTAATTGGCATGATGTTGGTTTTGAATGACACAGATGTTGAATATAAAGAGTGGGTGTGTGAGTGATATTTGAGTCTAGAAACCCTCCCATATCGTCAAGGCATAAAAACAGTCTATCCATGTAAAATTTCAGTGCATATAGAAACATTTTGAAAAATTTTCAATGTTGGCCCCATTCATAGGTCATTGTTGCCCATCATGTACTCTAGTCCTAGTACAATGTCTTTTAATAGTTGTTTCATTTAAAATTCAACCGAGAAAATTAAAACAAAACGAGGATGAGATGGGCCGATATATAGAGTGGGTGTGTGAGTAATATTTGAGTTTGGAAACCCTTCCATATTGTCAAGGCATGTGAACAATCTATCCATGTCCAATTTCAGTGCATACAAAAACATTTTGAAAGAATTTCAACGTTGGCCCCATTCACAGGTTATTGTTTCCCATCATGTACTATATCCCTAGTAAAATGTATTTTAGTTGTTTCCTTTAAAATACTATCGAGACACATGGCGTCCCCGCATCTAGTACTACAAGGGAATGCAATAACACCCATAAACAAGTACTTGATTAATCGTATAAGCTTCAATATCAGTTATTTATTGTCTTTGTTTTTTCCTCTGATATAAGTACTCTTTTAATAGTTGTTTCCTTTAAAATTTAACCGAGAAAAATAAAAAGAAATGAGGACGATATGGGTCGATATATAGAGTGTGTCTGTGAGTGATTTTTGAGTATAAAGATGAATGAATGAACTTCCTTTTTTTTCGAGAATAATTTAATCTCTACTAAACAAGGCCAACCACGTGAAGGTGGAATCTCATATGGCCCCTCCCCTTCCCCCCCTCACATCACTCTCAATTCCCCAATATCCAATCTATAAAATAGAAAATAAACAAAAGAAACATAGTAATCATGCATAGAAACTACCAAAACAAAAATGAAATAAAAGTTAAAGACATGTAATTAACCCACATAAAAAATAACTTAAAGAGAATAATTCATACAATTTAAAATATCTAGTTGTGTACCTTATCTAGTGCAAAATTTGTATCATCCTTCTTATGTATCATTTTCTTCATCATCCAACTTGACATTTGTATCAACATCCAGCTCAGAAACAATGTTGAAAGGATTGATGATATCATCATCGTCATCAATGTCATTTTCAAGCATATCGTCATTGATATCATCATCATGAACTAGTGCATTGTCTCCTACGCCTGGTTCATCTTCTCTGTCTTCTTCATTTGTCGACCCATATTATTCCTGCTCTAGCTCTACATCATATTCTTCTTCCATATCATATTCTTCATCTGCAATATACTTTACTGGCCTTCCTCTTGGATCATATCTAACAACAAATGACCAATCCCTCTTATCTAGAACCTTTGAGTAAAAGACTTGCTCACATTGACATGGAAAAACATAGCGGTCATTTTATTTTTCAAAAACCATTGTTTTAATCATTGGAAAACCATTGGCATGTTGCATAACAGTTCTTTCCTCATCATGTTCATTCATTTGTAACCTATACCATTTGACATTGAACAAAACTAATTTGAAGGAATTAAAGTAACACTCAATTATATCATTAAAAACCCATAGTATATATTTTTAGATTCTTTAGGACGTCTGTCATTCCTAGAGGAACCATTAGTGACCTGGAATACTGCAGTTATCCCAATATCATAATTTTTCCTAGTTTCATCCAATATTTTGATGTGAAATTTATGACCATTGCACCACACCACCTTGTGGTGTTTCAACTGCAATATGCCAGACATGTAAACGATGCATTGTCAATTAATAATAAACAATTTTTTAATAACTTGGAAATTATAACATGAAAAAAACACACGTATAATCACATTAATATAATATAAATAACTTAATAAAATGGATGAATTTTCTTTCCTTTCCATCTTTCAAACAATATGTTAAATGACGCAGACCGAACCCGCAGGCACGTCCACTCACAGGATCCTCTTCTTTTCACTCGACCCGAAGAACTCAAAGGTTCTTCTATTTCCCTATTGGGAAATTTGCACCCACAAAAACTCTTCTTGCGATTCCCTCTCTTTACTTATCGGGGAATCGGATTTCACAACTTCGCGAGGTCAGTGGTCGAGCGCTGATGTTTCAAATCCCCGAACACCGATACGAGTCAACGCTGACCCTTTCTTTCTGTATCGGGACTTTCTCTATCGCGATTTCACCACTCGCGATGTCAAACACTTCATTTCTTGACTCCCGATACCCGATGTGCTGAAACTCCGACACACGTGCGAGTTGACTATCCAATCGCCGCTTCACTCCTATCAGGATTTTGGACTTCGCGGGATCGCGAATACTGATGTAAAAGTTTCGAAACTTCTCACTGCGAGATCCCGATAAGACGTGCCACCTATCCACTCCCCTGCTCCGATGTGGCCCACACTATTTCCTTTAGCTGTCGGTATATCGCGTATCATGATTTCGCGATTCCCATTGCAATGTTTTGGAGTTTCAATCCACAAAACCCCGATATGCCGATCCACGAGTAGATCCAACGACCCTTGTGGCTCGGATCAATGGTTCCACCCCTCCTGAGATTTGGACCCTTCATGAGTACTGTGTCGTATCTCCCTTGCACCTCCGCAAGATCTAACAACCCACGGAATATCGCGAATTCCCCTTGGAGAGTACTGACCGTTCGTCTCTTCTTTGATGAATCCTACAAAGTGACAAAGTGTTCTCTCACATAACTCATCCACCTGCATGCAAACTTGCGACGTTTCTTGCCACCCTTCAAGGCACAACTCCTCTGCACTGTCCTTCAATGAATATGAGGGCCTATCCCTCCTAAGCTTCCCCCATGACCTTCAATTCCTCCAGAAAAACTATTGCATGCACTCCTTGCAGCAAACCTTCAACTACGTCTAAGTGTTGAAGTCCCTCGACTCTGCGCACGCCTACAGCAGTAGTCCTCAATGCTTCTCTCAGGTTCACAACCTTGAAACTTCTCTTTCCCTGGGCACTCCTTGCACAACCCTTGTGCCCAACTGCACCTTTGGGATGAATGAGAACAAAAGCTATCTCTATTTGAACCCTCTGTCAACGCACTCCTTGCAGACACTTCAACTGCACTCCTTGCAGGAATTCTCTGGATCAAATAGAGAAACAATTGAAAATCATTCCCTTTTTCTCTCAAATTCCAAACTCAACATTAAAGCACATACACATCATATAAAGCAAATTTATAACAGGAAACAAACATTCATGAGCATATCAACATCAATACACAGAGAATAGACACAAAACCATGAAATTTGAATCCAAGCTTTCTATTAATTGAAATGTCTGTACATGGGTGTTCTTACATAGCTCTCTGCATGCTCTTGCTCTCTTCAACAATGTTGCTTCATAATGTTACAATGAACAATGAGGGTGTCTATATCCCATTTCCCTCTTGCGCTCTACAACTGTCTAGTCTAGAATTAAATTCTATCTACCTTACATTAAACTACTTTAAATGCCGTCTATTTACTAAGGATGAGAGAAATCCACTCAAGGTCCATTTACGATATACAAGTGCACCTCATTAAATTTCCACATTAATGTTCACGCAACAAATTCAAGGTGTTTTCAAAAATTGTGCTGGCTTGTCCAGTTGTCCTCCGCTTCCGCGCTGGCTAGCTTGATGTGTTGGCGATGCTCCTGCATCATACTCCCTTTCTTGAAACATTTCATGGGCTCCCGTCCATGAGCTCCTGCACGGTATGTCCATGCTTCTGTATCTTCGCTTCAGTCTCCCAACTGGCATCTTCAACTGGATGGTTCTTCCATTTGACCAGATACTCAAAGTACTGCTTTCGCCTGGTCCTCTTGCTCACTCTTTTGTCCAGTATGCACTCGATATGTGTCTTATCTGCAAATGGCATCTTCTTTGTGCACTGGATCACTGGTTTCTCAGTTCTAGTCCCTATTTCCTCAGCTCTGTATGGGTACAAATCCGAGATGTTGAATATCAGAGGTATTCCGATCCCATCGGGTAATTCAATCTCATAAGCATTTTCCCCGAACTTCTTCAGGACCTTACATGGCCCGATTTTCTTCATATTTAACTTATTATATGTTCCCCTTGGGAACCTTTCTTTTCTCAAATGTGCCAGAACCATATCACCAACCTTGAACTGAAGTTGTCTCTTCCGTTGATTGGTTCGACGTTTATATTCCTGGCTTGAATCCAATAGTCGCTGCTTCACTTGACTGTGAAGTTCTTTCATCGCCTCTACGAACTCTTCTGCACTAGCGCTCCTAGTCGTAGTTTGTTCTGAATCCCTCAGTTCAAAAATTCCCCTCAGCTGCATGCCATAAACAACCTGAAATGGACTTTTCCCTATGCTCCTGTTAACTGAGTCATTATATGCAAATTCTACCTATGGTAATATATGGTCCCACTGGCTATGGTGCTCTATCACCAAGCTCCTCAGCAAGTCTCCCAGACTTTTGTTGACCACCTCTGCCTATCCATCCGTCTGAGGATGATATACTGAACTAAACAACAAGTTAGTTCCCATATTCTTCCATAAGGTCCTCCGAAAATTCCCTATGAATTTGGCATCTCGATCCGAAACAATGCTTCTCAGCAAACCATGAAGTCGAATGACCTCCTTGAAAAATAGCTTCGCGATGTGAGTTGCATCACTAGTCTTCTGACACGGAATGAAGTGTTCCATCTTTGAAAATCTATCCACCACCACAAAGATTGAATCAACACCTCCTTGTTTTCTTGGTAACCCCAATACAAAATCCATGCTAATCACATCCCACGGCCTCTCTGGTATGGGCACTGGTTGATAGAATCCCGCATTTTGCTTCCTTCCCTTCGAATGCTGGAAAATTCTACATCTATCCACAAACCTCTTGACCTCTGATCACATTCCTGGCCAAAAATATGACTCATTCAGCTTTGTGAATGTTTTTTCATAGCCAAAGTGTCCTGCCAATCCTCCATTGTGTTTCTCTTTCAACAGATTCTCCCTCATGGAGCAATTTGGAATACACAGTTGATTGCCTTTAAAACACAATCCTTCTTGGATCATGTATTTGGCCCATTGGCTTCTATCTCTGAGAGATGGATTCTCAGTCGCTTCATACGCTTCCTTGAAGTCTGGATCATCTGTGTACATGTCTTTGAGATCATCAAAACCCAATGTTTTGACTTTGAATTCCTGCAACAACAAACACTTCCTGCTCAAAGCATCAACAACTTTGTTAGCAGTACCAAAAACATGTTTAATAACAAAAGTGAAATTATGCACATATTCAACCCATTTAACATGTTTCTGATTCAACTTTTTCGATTGAGTCACAAACTGCAGTGCATGATTGTCACTGTACAAAACAAATTCTTTCGGGATCAAGTAATGCCTCCATTTCTTCAATGTCTCTATAACAGCATAGAACTCCTTATAATATGTGGAGTACTTCAATTTCGCTTCATTCATCTTCTCGCTGAAGTATGCTATTGGCCTGTATTCTTGACTTAAGATGGCCCCGATTACAAATCCACTTGCATCACATTTCACCTGAAATGTTTTCTGGAAATCCAGCAGCACAAAAACTGGTTGTTCCGTGATCTTCCTCTTCAACAGGTTGAAACTTTTCTCAGCCTCTATTGTCCAATGAAAAGACTTATGCCGCTTCTTCACTGAATCCATCATTGCTGCACTGATTCCACTGAAATTCCTAATGAACTTCCGGTAGAAACTAGCCAAACCATGAAAACTTCTCACCTCAAAGATATTCTTCGATGATGGCCAATTCTTAATCACTTCCATCTTATCTGGATCCATCCTCAACTCATTTGCAGAAATAAAAAACCCCAAGTAAATGAGTTTTGTCTTCATGAATGAGGACTTCTTCATGTTTATCAACAACTTCTCTTGCTGTAATCTCTGCATCACTATAGCCAAATGTTTCATATGCTCCGCTGCTGTTTTACTGAAAACCAGTATGTCATCCAAATACATGATGACAAATTTCCCAATGAACTCCTTCAGGACTTCATTCATCAACCTCATGAAGGTACTTGGCGCATTTGTTAATCCAAACAACATAGCAAGCCATTCATACAACCCTTTGTTTGTTTTGAATGTTGTCTTCCATTCATCACCTTCCCTCATACGAATCTAGTGATATCTTCTTTTCAAATCAATATTTGAAAAGTAATTTTCTCCACTCAAGAAATCCATCAGATCATCCATCCTTGGCAATGGAAATCTATACCTGATGGTTATCTTGTTAATCGCCCTTGAGTCAGTACACATCCTCCAACCTCCGTCTTTCTTTGGACTGAGTACTATTGGAACAACACATGGACTCAAGCTCTCCCTGACCAAACCTTTGTCCATCAAATCCTGGACTTGCCTTTTAACTTCCTCATTCTCGTGCAGCGTCAACCTGTATGCGGCTTTGTTTGGAAAACTAGCTCCTTGTATGAGATCAATATGTTGACTCACACTCCTAATCAGTGGCAACGAACAAGGTAATTCGTCCACAATGATATCAATGAACTCTTCTAGCAGTTCCTGAATTTCCTCTGGCAATTCATCCACTCTTGTGCTAGTCAGAACAATCTTCGGTTTCTGACCACAAAGAACTGTGGATCCTCCTTCTTCTTAACCTCATTAAGGAGTTCCTTCCCACTCATGAGAAGTACTGTGTTTCTTACTTCTAGATTCACCTCCTTATCCTTAATCAGAAGCAACATGTGTGTTCTCCCATTCTTCTCCAGGGTGTATGTGTTCATTCTCCCATCATGAATCACATTTTTGTCATATTTCCATGGTCTACCCAGCAATAGATGACAAACATCCATAGGAATGACATCACATAAGATCTTATCATTATATCCTCCTATCTTGAATTCAACCAAGCATTGTTTAGTAACAGTTACCTGGTGTCCTTTCTATAGCCATGAAACTCTGTATGGGCTTCGATGATCAATCGTCTCTAGCTCCAGCTTCTCTACCATTTCTGTAGATATGAGATTATCTGTGCTACCACTGTCTATAATGACCTTGCATATCCTGTCCTTGGCCTTGTAAGCAGTTCGGAAAAGTCTGGTCCTTTGGACTGAACTTTCCACCTCCTTCTCGTGTGTCAAAAGGAATTTTCACATCATCAACGATCTTCTGCCTTCAGCATCTTCTACCTCAACATCCCGCCTCTGCACCTTAGTGATGTGAGCTTCTCCAATGTCCTTCTTTTTCTCTGGACACTCGTAAGATTTGTTCCCATTCTTTCCACATGTGAAGCATGTGATTACTCCACATCTGCCTCTGCCTCTGCCTCTAGTATGAGGAAAAGTGTTGTTGTGAGCATAATCTCCCCTCTGCTCAATATTATGCCCTCTCTGTTCAGTATATTTCCCATGCTGTGAACTTCCACCTCTCTCTGTGCAAGTCTGAGGTTTCTTCCAGTCTTCCTTGGGCTTCTGGTATTTCTTCTGGGCAACTAATTTGCCTCTGGGCTGACTTCTGCCTCGGCCCCTATGACTCTGCTTTCGGCTCAACTTCTCTTCAGCTTTCACAGCCATTTGATAAGCATCTTCCACTGTCCAGATGGTTACCATGCTCATCTCACCCTGGATATCATATCTCAGGCCATTCATATATTTGGCAACTTTTTCATCATCGCTCTCTTGATGACCTGCCCTGATGTTCAGTCTATAGAATTCCTTAGTGTATTCTTTCACTATCATCAGCTTCTGTATCCTCCTGAATAGAGTAATTCGATAGTTCTTGGGATGAATTTTGCTTTCATCTTCGCGATCATCCTGTCCCAGCTCTTAATCTTCTTCTTGCCCTTGCAGTGTCTGTCAGTTTGTAGCTCATCCCACCATAATGTTGCATGTCCTTTCAATCTCATGACAACATGCTTGACTTTCTTGTCCTCTTAGACATCTTCATAGTCTAAGTACGTGTCTAGAGCTCTAATCCAGTCTAGAAGCTCCTATGCATCCAAGTTTCCCTCATAAACTGGAATGTCCATCTTTGTTTTTGCACCCATCCTTTCAATAGCTTTGATTAAACGTTCATTTGTTGCATCCTCGACTGCAACTTCTTCTTCACATTTAGTTTCAACTTCACTTTCAGAATCACTAAGATCCCCAACGCCAACTGTGGGTCTTTGTGTTGTCTCCATGTCTTTGAGTCTGGCTCGTAGATCACGCATTTCTCTCTCCATTTCTAGATTTTGCACTTGCCTACCCCTTCTTCTCGGGTTTTCCCTTTCCTCTGGATCGGGTGATTGCCTATCCCTTCTCCTTGGTGGCATGGTGAATTCTCTTTCTCTTCTCTGATACAGAAAGAAAAGAACCTTTCTGTGCTCTGATAACAAACTGATGCAGACCGCACCCATAGGCACGTCCGCTCACAGGATCCTCTTCTTTTCACTCGACCTGAAGAAATCAAAGGTTCTTCTATTTCCCTATCGATAAATATGCACCCACAGAAACTCTTCTTGCGACTCCCTCTCTTTACTTATCGGGGAATCGGACTTCGCGACTTCGCGAGGTCAGTGGTTGAGCGCTGATGTTTCGAATCCCCAAACACTGATACGAGTCAACGCTCACCCTTCCTTTCTATATCAGGACTTTCTCTATCATGATTTTTCCACTCACAATGTCAAACACTTCGTTCCCCAACTCTCGATACCCGATGTGCCGAAACTCCGACACACATGCGAGTTAACTATTCAATCGCCGCTTCACTCCTATCGGGATTTCAGACTTCATGGGATCGCAAATCCTGATGTCAAAGTTTCAGAACTTCTCGTTGCGAGATCCCGATAAGACGTGCCACCTGTCCACTCGTTTGCTCCGCTGTGGACCACACTATTTCCTTTAGTTGTCGGGATATCGCGTATCATGATTTCGCGATTCCCATTGCAATGTTTTGGAGTTTCAATCCACGAAACCCCAATATGCCGATCCACGAGTAGATCCAACGACCATTGTGGCTCGGATCAATGGTTCCGCCCCTCTTGAGCTTTGGACCCTTCACGAGTACTCCGTCGTATCTCCCTTGCACCTCCGCAAGATCTAACGGCCCACGGAATATCGTGAATTCTCCTTGGAGAATACCGACCATTCGTCTCTTCTTTGATGACTCCTGCAAAGTGACAAAGTGTTCTCTCATGGAACTCGTCCACCTGCGTGCAAACTTGCGACACTTCTTGACACCCTTCAAGGCACAACTCCTTTGCATTGTCCTTCAATGAACACGAGGGCCTATCCCTCCTGAGCTTCCCCCACGACCTTCAAGTCCTCTAGAAAAACTATTGTACACACTCCTTGCGGAAAATGTTCAACTACGTCTAAGTGTTGAAGTCCCTCGACTCTGCGCATGCCTGCAACAATAGTCCTCAATGCTTCTCTCAAGTTCACAACCTTGAAACTTCTCTTTGCCTGCGTACTCCTTGCACGGCCCCTATGTCCAACTGCATCTTTGGGATGAATGAGAACAAAAGCTATCTCTATCTGAACCCTCTGTCAATGCACTCCTTGCGGACACTTCAACTGCACTCCTTGCAGGAATTCTCTGGCTCAAATAGAGAAACAATTGAAACTCATTCCCTTTTTCTCTCAGATTCCAAACTCAACATGAAATCACATACACAGCATATAAATAAAATGTATAACAGGAAGCAAACATTCATGAGCATATCAACATCAATACACAGAGAATAGACACAAAACCATGAAATTTGAATCCAAGCTTTCTATTAATTCAAATGTCTGTACATTGGTGTTCTTACGCAGCTCTCTACATGCTCTTTCTCTCTTCAACAATGTTGCTTCATAATGTTACAATGCACAATGAGGGTGTCTATATCCTGTTTCCCTCTTGCGCTCTACAACTGTCTAGTCTAGAATTAAATTCTATATACCTTACATTAAACTACTTTAAATGTCGTCTATTTACTAAGGACGAGAGAAATCCGCTCAAGGTCCATTTACGATATACAAGTGTGCCTCATTAAATTTCCACATTAATGTTCGCGCAACAGGTTCAAGGTGTTTTCAAAAATTGTGTTGGCTTGTCCAGCTGTCCTCCACTTTTGTGCTGGCTCGCTTGATGTGTTGGTGATGCTCCTGCATCATTAAATCTATTTCCCTCTGTGTAACATCAGAATATCCATTATGATGAGCTTGTCTAACCAATTCAGACATTTATTTCCATGATTACCTACCTCCATGAAATTATTTACATCAATCAATCCATACCTTCATACAAATAATATTGTTTGCAATGTCTAAATGTAGTGCATCCCAATCTTAAGCAATTGTCTGATCAAAAAACCATAATTCACCAATATTAAATATTAGTTATAACCATGGTAAATATTAATAAATGATGAAATAATAAATATTAAATGTGTATGATCATATACACACAAAAAAACGAAAATTTATATTTATTACAAATATCCACAATTTAATTACCTCTCACTTTCTTCATTGTACCTTTCCCCAAAAGTTGTTCCCCTTCAAATTTTTTGATGGAGTTCACATCCCAAATGCAATCCACTGCATGCATAGATTGCACTGCTAATTTAGGAAGATACTGACTAATATATACCATGGATTCATATACCATATACCCCTCCACCATAGAACTCTCAGGACGTGCTCTTTCTCTAACCAAAGCCTTCAATGATTTCACTAGCCTCTCCACCATACACATTGACCTTGTGTGTACATGTCCACACATTTCAATCTCCTCAACTTGGTGTATGCGGTAGTATTCTTGTGCATTGAAAAATGTTGGTGGTAGATACTTTTTCATTTCACACATTAGTCGACGAATTTCTCTCTTCAAATACTTTATATCACCTTCATGGATTTATTTCAATGAAAACCATATACAGATCATGACACAAAAAAATAACATGTTTCAACAAAAACATAATACATATTACATTACAAATAAAACACACATCATTAAGTACAACAAAAATTTGAATTTTTTTTTTCATATATATTGCAGCTACTTACCTCATGTATTTTCCAAGATCATATATATAACTTGTTTGACATTATTGTCAAATTCATTTGGGAGAGATAGAGATAGAACATATTGTAACAATAAAAATGAATCGTTACTTGTTTCAAAACTAAACCAAAAAAACAAAAATATTCAAAATTGTATACAACCAATATATAAATATGAATACTAAAATTATTAATTACCTTAATGAAGGTATGTCAATCATGTGGTTTTACCCCACCAAATTCACCTTTCTTCGTTAAGATATTCTTTATGGTTGAACAAAAACCTGTGGGAAATATAATTCTTTGAATGACCTTTTTACACCATTTCTTTGATTCTCTATTAATAACCATGGAAGTTTATTTTTGTCTCCATCGCTAATTGATCGGATCACACTTTGCATTGCATGATTGGCTACCTGAATGTCATTACAAATTTTGACAATTTTTTCTTTATCCCTCCTGCCATCTATGATTCGCCATAATGTTTCTATCACATTCTTGTCGATATGCATTGTACCAAACAAATGAACTATTTTTAGCTCCTCATAGTAAGGAAACCTCATGAATTGAGATGGATAACATTTCATTCCTCGTGGAAGCCCATTATTACTGCCTTCACAATGATGACATTGATGAAGCATAAAAAAAAACAGAACACTATTTATCAAATGCGGTAAAATAAATTGAATAATTAAAATAGAATTTCAAAACATGATTCCATTTATGATACATAAACAAAATGCATACCTCAAGGATTAATTCTATCATATGCCACCTTCCATAGGTGAGGTTTCATTCTTTGTGGTTATAGTCAAGTCTCTTATTTCCCATTGAAAATAACTTTTTCAGTAGTACGATACTTATGATTCTTGGAGAGGAAGTGTCTATACTCATCAAACACCTCATTTCCTAAATTTTTTGACTAGTGAGATTTCATCTTAGGACCAAAAACTAGACATGCAAATTTACCCTTTGTTTGAAGACCTACAACAGATGGATTAATGTGAATTATTAATATACGAAAGGATTATTTAAACAACATGCATGATATATTCAATTAATTATATACTATTCAAGCGTGGAATATGGAACATTACATACCACAACAATTTTTTAGTCCCGGGGCATCATGAATTGTCCATAAAATTATTCCACAACATTGAAATCTCTTATTCCAATTGGTTTACATATGTCTTACATAGTGATCCCCTCCCATAACTTTAGTAGCTTGTCTATAAGAGGATCGATATTCACATTCATATCTTTAACTTGGTACTTACCTAATTGTTTGAAATGACGTGAAATTAGTACCATGATATGTATATATATGTAAATAAATAAATACAAGATATTATGCAAAAAAAAAGAGAAAAATGAAAAATTTACATTCGAAAAATTAATGTAAACAAATACCTGGAACAATCATTGTCAACATTATGTGCTCCCTCCTTATTGACATCCAAGGAGGAATTTTACTGTTGATAATAAAAATAGGCCACACTAAGTAAACAGACAGAAGATGTCCAACTGGATTAGCACCGTCAATTGCCAATGAAATCCTAACATTACAAGGTTCATCTGTAAATTCTGTCCATTTTGCAGTAATTTCCTTAAATGCATAACCATATGCAAGAATTCAAAGAAAAACATCTTCAATTCTCTTTCGTGCATGGTAATCCATAAACTATGCTATGATTTGGCACCTGAAAAATTGCTTCAAACATGAAATTATGGGAATATGATAGAAAACCTTTTGAGGCACCATTTTTGTTATTTGATTAGTTCGATATCTATTGATTCCACATACCGAGCATTTTTTTTTCGATGCATCTTTTCCATAATATATAATATTATCACAAGGACATGAATCTATACTTTTATACTCCATTCCAATGTCTTTCATAATGGCATGTAAATCTCGATATGTGCAAGGTAAAATATTTAACAAGGGTAGCATAAATTCACCTAACAATCTAAAACATAAAAAATAACTAGTTAATATAAATAATAGTAATTTTAAATATTTCATTTTTATTTTACACATTAATTAACACTAAAAAAAGGGTGAAAATTTCAACCTTTATGTAGATGTGATGAAACATATTACATACCTTAGGATTTTTGTCATACAAGTGTTCGAAAAATGATTCGTAACTTTTAAGTTCACCAACAAAAATATAGTGGAGAGAATATTTCATGTTGACCCTGTATAAAGTCGTTTATTTTCCTTTTCAATCAAATGTTCATCATAAATACCATCACTATTGTCCCTATAATCCTCATATCGATGACTGAATAAGTCATGTATCATTTGATTTGTCCCATGATCTTGAACTATGTTATTATTGTCATCTACTTCCATGGGATCATTAAATTGATATTCATTATATTCTTCATGTTCCTCATCTTGTACAACATCTTTCTACTACTACCTGGTGCTTTTTGCAGAGAGTTAGGGGGAAAATCTAACTTTATAATTACAAACAATCATGAAAAATTAGTGCATGTCTAAAATAGTATAAAAGTTTGAGAATACAATCAATATTAAAATAGATAATGAATATATATATATATATATATATATATATAGCTAATTACCGTGGGATGATATTCATTTGATCCCCTGTCCATGTACTTATATTTTCTACAATTTGTTTTAGTTGTTTCTATTAAAACTCTTTCGAGATGTCTAGTACAACAATTTTTGCAAGGGCAATAACATTTACCATCACCCTTTTCACCCTCTTTATTTTTTTCCCCACCTCTAATGTTTTCTGAAATTCTTCCCCACAGATATATATTGATTATTATCTTATAAACTGAGTGTTGTATAATAGAATATCTATTATAATTTTCTATTATAATATATGGAAAAAAAAATTGTTTTGTGTTCACCAAGAGGACCTTATACTCTTTTTTAACCATCATTGTTATATCAAATTTGTTGCAACATCCATAAAATGCAACATATTTGTAGATTTTATAACGTCTCAATTCCAACGATAGTTGACCAATTCAATGTTGACTTTGTCAAATAGTGGGTGATTGTTGGGGGGGGGGGACCTAGTTTCCACACCATCGCAAGTGCGATGCACATAACATCGCAATTTCGACGACAGTTGACCAAGCCAATGTTGACTTTGTCAAATAGTGAGTGATCATTATGAGGGGGGAACCTAGTGTCCACACCGTCGCAAATGCGATGCACATTTGATGTCGTTGCAAGAGAGATGTCTTCTAAACATCGTCTCTCTTGTGACGAATTTTAAAAGTACATCACAAGTGTGATGATATTGGCTAGTATGGAGAAAAACAAATCCTCTATTTTCCGATTGTATGCCTAATTTTGTCAATAACGTCACAATTAGATCATAACAATTTTTGCAATATGTAGTAGTGTTTGCACGCTTGCTTGAAGGAACATAGAGATGGTTCAAATGGAATAATAATCCATCCTGGATATGAAATGTGGGGATTGTTTTTCTTGCACTCAATGTCTGATAGAAAGTAGAAAAGTCATAGTCATTATTGTATAATTGTAGCCATATAGATGTCTCATGTTTAGAGGAGTTAAGAACTATTGTTAGAGCTACCACTAGGGGTTGACTGAGCCAATATATGATATGGTTGGTACTACCCTTATTGTTATTGATATTCAAGTGGAATTGTTGCAGGTACATGGACCAATTTTGATGGAAGTAATTTTGTAACTTTTCGTGTGTCTAGATGAATTGAAAAGGCCTGTGATCAGTGTGGATGATTGTTTCCTTCCCCATAATGTAATGCTTCCATTGTCGACATGCCTGGAAAATGGAGTACATATCATTTTGATAGGTGGGGTATCTTCTAACAACATCAGATAGAGTTTCACTATGATAGGTTGTTAGATTCCCATTTTGAGTGTGGACTGCACCGATAGCATAATCTGAAGCATATGTCTCAATCTCAAATGGTCATTGCAGGTTTGGAAGAATGAGTATTGGTGCTAAGAAGAGGTAGGATTTTAGATCCTCTAATTATTTTTGTTGGGGTGAGAAACACACAAGATTGGAATTTGTGCCACCCTTGGTCACCTATCTTAGGGACCAATTGATATGAGAGAACCCCAAAACAACCCATCGGTAGAAGTTAGCGAGGTCCAAGATGTTGCAGAGCTCGATCATTTTTTTTGGGGTCGGCCAATCGCAGATGACATGGATATTGGTTGGATCCACATGTGCACTCTAGTCATCCATGATGTATCCCAAATATTGGATTATCTGCATGTTGAAGGAACACTTCTCCAAATTGCCATATAACTTGTGTTTTCGTAGGGTGCCTAATACCTATTTAATATGATCCAAATGTTCCTCTCAATTTTTGCTAAATATGAGGATGTCATCCAAATATACAAACACAAAGGATTTTTTGAATGGTCATAATTTATCATCCATCATCTGCGTGAATGTGGTTGGGTCATTCGTCAAGTAAAAAGGCATGACGAACCACTCAAAGAGGCCTTTTTTTCACTTGAAGTTTGTCTTCCACAAATCAGTTTTCTCAATCGGCACTTGGTGGTAACTTGAGTTCATATCAATATTACTAAAACCCTTGTATCCCTTGAGTTGATAGAGAATATCATCAATCCTGGGAATTAGGTATCGGTTCTTGAATGTGATATTGTTCAAGGCTCTATAATCAATACAAAATCACCATGTCCCATCCTTCTTCTGTACTAGAACAATTGGGCTCCCACAAGGTGAGGATATTGGTCTAATGTGGCCATTCATAAATAGTTCTTTGATCTGGCATTTGATTTATTCATTCTCTAGAAGAGAACACTTATATACAGGGATATTAGGTAGTGGAGCATCGAGTTTCATATCAATTGAGTGCTTTACCTGATAGTGCATAGGCACCCAAGTAGGAAAGGGGAATATGTATTTTTACTCCTTGAAAATTCCATCCACCTTTGTTTTTGGGAGGAGATACTTCATGCTGATGTTTTGGTGGTTGCAGTGACCTTCCTTTCACCTTCTAATCAAACTATACATAGGAAAAAACTCTCGGTTTAAGAAACCACCTTTTTCCACTACTTCATATATATCAAAGAGACCGCAATATTTGGGACTGTCATTGGTACCCTATAGAGTTGATATCCCAAACTAATAATGACACTATGGGGAATATATTCATAAACAACATGATACTTCCACATGTATTTTTGTCCTAGAAAAACATTAAAAACTTAAAGTGGGGAAACATCACACAATACCTTCTCTTTGAAGGGTTTGATGTCATAGTGCATGCCACGTTGTTGGCTAATGCGGATGTGATGTCCTTGGTTGAGCCAAACAGTGGTTTATGGTTGAGGATGTTGCGTCGTTTTCAAGTTAAACCTCTTGACGACCTATGCTGATATTATTATTGCTACCACTTTAAAAAATTAAATGGAGCGGGGCTCCCTTCAACCACATAAGTGAGTGGAAAAGACACTCCCCTTCTTCATGCTCCTCCAGTTCCTCTAGATGGACTTTTATGGTAGATATGGTGACACTAGGTTATGCATCAATGATACTCCTTCCCTTTTCTGCCTCTAAATCAAAGTCTAAGTGATAATCTAACCCTGAGTATTTATTCTCAGCCAAAAAAAATTGTTTGGAGTGACATTCATCAGTATTGTTCCAAGGGATTTCATGGAAATCACACCATTTTTGAGTTCCCTTCTTCGACATCCCATTATCCTTATTTTTTGGTGTCTTGGGAAGGTTTTCCTAGGGCTTTCCATCCTTTATCTAACCTTTGTCCTAGGATTTAGGACCACCCTTACCATACTTTTCTTATTGCATATTTTCATACCTAAACTCCCACTTGTTCTGCTGCTTGCATTCCTACTCGATTTTGACAACATATTGATAAGCAACTCCCAATCACGCAATGTCCAGGAACTCCATTTTAGTTTCTATGTACCTATGCAAAGCCCCACGATATTTTAGGACCATATGTTGCTCGAATTTTTTGATACCCATCTTAGTGGGCAAGGTATGGAAAGTATTTTTTAACTTTGGCATTGTTTGACCCCTGTCTTGGTCCAGTGTCGTCCATCTCATGTACTTGTCATCATAACTTCCAACAAGGTGATATTGTTCCTTGAGAGAATCAACAAAATCCTCCCAAGTGGGAGCTAACCCAAAAATTAAAGACTCATCCTCAACATGTTGCTCACAATAAGTCTCCCTCCAATCTTTGACATGGGAAAGGGCCTTAAAGAGAGCGAAGGTGATATTTTCACTATTGGAGAAATTATGGATAGAGAAATAACCCTCGATTAGATTTAACCATTTTTCCAAAGTGTCTACATTTATATACCCTTCAAATAAAGGAATATTAGAGTTAACTTGTACCTCTAAGGCCCTCGAACCTCAAAAGTGATTTTTGGTGGAAGGTGCCTCCTTTTTTCTAAAAGCCGTCGAAGGATCTGGGTGAAATTATCCATCATCTCATTCCTTTGTCTCGCGAGAGCTTCCTTGAGAAACAATTTGAAATGATCTCATGTCCCATAATACCTATTTTCATCCATCATGGAAGGTCCCTTGGTAATGCGAGAGAGGTTTTCCTCAATATATACAAGCTCGAGACCCAAATCTATATACCCTAACCTCATCGGGAACATGCACTGAGGACAACAAGGAGTAGACTGCTCTGATACCACTGATATGTATTGTTTTAGGAACGATATGAAGGAATAGATATAACAAATATATAAAAAATAATGACACAAAGATATTCCAAGGAAAATAGTAATACAGTAAAGCTTAGTTTCTATCAATGAGTATTTGAAATACAAAAGACTCTAAAATGATAAAGCACACAAGCTAGATACAATGGTGGTCACTTATCTCTAAGAAGAGATGTGTCGACTATGCTCATTCACAAGAAGTTGGTTACAATGAGGCTCCAAAATCATTTTTAACATAAATCATAAATGAGAAAAATGTAAACATCCAAAAACATAACCCTGGGAGATGAAGCGCCAAAATTCATGTGGGCCTCGATGGGGTAAGTTGGTACATCAACTTCCTAGGGTTGTAACTTTTGCATACAATATTCGTTTTAGGCACATGATAGCTCGTTGAAAATAAATATCTGAGTACTACACATGTTTTCCTCACACTTTGTCTAAATCCTATGGTGTGCCTATGGCGGGCCCAAAAATTGGTGTTTAGGGCCTCAAAACGACCCCAACAGTTTAGGACCTGAAAAGCTAGGAAAAAATTTCCAAAATGGAAATTGGTATTTGAGCCAGTGGAATAGGTGAGTGGACACCAATATCCACCTAGATCAATGAAGGAAGACAAATATATTGCAACTTACTTTCTATGATTTGAAGAAATAGTAAATTCTATTAAATGATTGGGAGAAGAAATTAAAGAATCAGTAATTGTTCAAAAGTTACTTAGATCTATTCCAATGAGAATTGATCCCAAAATTTCATCCCTAGAAGAAAGAGAATATTTTCCCACGTTAAGAATGGAAGAGATACATGGGATACTTATATCCTATGAAATGAGGCCAAAGCAGGTTAATCCACCCAAGAAGGAAGCAACATTCAAGGCATCCAATAAGACCAAGAAGAATATGAAAAATCCAAATTCAGACTATTGATGTAGTGATTATTCGAATGAAGATGAAGAGATGGCCAAATTCGTAAGGAAGTTAAAGAAAGGAACTAGAAACTACAAAGTCAAGCTTCCTTTTAAATGTTTTAATTGTTGTAAAATTGGTCATTTTGATAATAAATGTCCATATTCTAAGAACAAAGAGAATGATGAAGAATAAGTTCCAAAGAAGGAAAATAAATATCAAAAAGGATACAAGAGAAGAAACAAGAATAAATTCTTCAAGAAAAATATCTACACAAAGGAGGACAATTCATAATCCAATGAGGATGATGATAGTGAGAGTGACTCAAAAAATATACTCTTCATGGATTATCAAAATGATGAAGAGGATTATGAAGAATAAGGTGAAGTTGATCTTAGAGAAGAACTAATCAGTTCTTTAGAAGAACTAAAAAGAGAGAGGAAGAAAAACAAATCACTCAAGGGTGAATTACTTATTCTAAAGGAGTATTCTCAAAATCCTAACTATGAAAAGGATCAACATATGATTATGAACCTGAAGTCCAAGTTGAAGAATCCAGAAGGATCAAAAAGATACTTAGAAGCATCCTATAATAAAAGTAAAAGGAGAAAGAAAGCTTAGAAACTGTAATAATTTCACTGAGGAAGGAAATTCAGAAAAGAGATATGTAGCAGAACAACAAAAAAATACTCGATGAAATCATCGCATTTAAAAGTTTTATCATGATAGGTTTGGAATGGGATACAACCAAACACACACAGAAAAGGTTTCAATCTCTATGACTAAAAAAGAGAAATAAAAACAAAGGACTTATGCATAAGCCACCAGAGGATTCACCAAGAAGGAAGAATGCAAGCCTTCACATGAAAATGATTTGGAAGAATATTATAGAAGAATGGAATTTTATAGAAGATTGAGGTTTCAAAACCAACAACCACCCATGTAAATAAATATAGAAGAAAATTACAGAGGAACAACACCATTCATAATATATCAAAAGTATCAAACTATCTTTCTTGGTTCATGTTATTCTTGTAACAATTTTGGGCACAAATCTATAAACTACAAATCTTATGCTAACAAAAAAATAAACTATTAAGGTCACCCTAGAATTAATGATCTCAAAAATACTCATGAAGAATACAATAGAAACTATAACATGTTGAAATTTCCCTCTGGACCTAGAACTCAATAATTAATTCCAAGAAAAATGCATTTACTGAATTAAAGCACAACTAGGCTACTCAATGAAAAAATGTCACAGAAGCATAAAAAAGGAAAACAAATCAAGTGCATAATAACACCAAGAATTTTGGGTATACCCTTAGAAAAACCCCAGAGTAAAATCTAGTCCAATGATGATATTATTAAGGTAAAATTAGGACTCCTGTAATAGGGATAATGGTCCACTAAGACAATTATACACTATAGAAAAAAATGCATACTCGTGTGCTTCTGTAAGACCTTGTACCAACACTTTTCATAATACATCCATGACTTTCCTTTATATGACCTATGGACATCTACGACTTTCCCATATTTGACCCACAGATATATGTGATTGTCTCCACAGTGACCCGTGGATGTGTACAGAAATCTAGTATGGAAAGATCCGAACAACTATGTTCTTCCTTGTGGCTTCTGTTATACAAAATTTTGTCGCAACAAGTGATATTTCCTATTCTCTGACATTTAAAGCATAGAAATTTGGAATAAAATTTAGATAAATTCTTCTTGGGAAGGATCAACTCTAAAAAACCCTAAGTTACAAAGTTTTCATTTGTTACTTTCTATCAAGGTGTGACAATGTAACTTGTCACATGTTGCATCACTCTAGGGTGTCACAATGTCCCCTTTTGTTGAGGTTTAAGGGTGCAAGAACCTTTGTACGTGGGAGAAAGGAAGAAATTCTTGAAGATTATGGAAGAGAAGTTTTGATGATGAGTTATTTGTTGATCAGTTTGGATCTCACCCATCTCTCCTAATTTATTGAGATCCTAACCTCTCATCCTAACCTCCTCATGGATTCCTCTCAAATATATAAATGGATGCATCTTCTAAAGGTAAAGGATAATAAGTGATGAGTAATAAAATAATGGTGAATTGAGAATAGCTCCTTGTTTTTAATTGATTGTTTGTGAAGTTCATTGTGGTCCTAAGATATTTGGGCTAAAGTGTTCAAGAGATGGTGATGGAACTTATGGAGGCTACTTGGGTAATGGAACGTTGAACTACTGGAAGGAGTTTGTCAACACCAAGGCTTGGTTGTAAGTTGCTTCTTGATTTACTAATACAATTATATTTTCCCTTTCCCATAATGTTGGTATATCATATTTATTGTATTTTTACTTGTCCATATACCTAGATTTATCAAAATATGTGCTTTATTTTTTTTTCACTTGTTCTTTTTTATTCTTACACATGTCTGTAGTAAAAGACTCTGGGATCAAATTTGGAGCTTCAATTAAGGAAACAAAACTCTGGATTAAAAGGTGTGAACTAATTATCTACTCGTATTTCAATTCTAAATCTAAGGAAAGGAATATATATTGTATGTTTCGTTATGGTTTTAAGCACATGAACTAGGGATATTAGTTTGTGTCCACACTCACTAACTCATCCACAACAACTTCTATCCTCTAAAACCCACCGGTGGTTGCTTCTTTTCTCTCTCCTCCTTGACCTATATGACCTACATATGAAATTACTTCTCCATCTATAAAGATATTGAATCATGATCCTTTGTGATCCAACCCTCTCATCAATACTTTGATGAACTCTCTTCACCCAACCAATGAGATCTCCTCACTCTAGTGTAATAAAAATTCCTTCTTTTCTCCTACACTCCTTAGCTAGAAAAAATCATTTTTTGTTATCCTAAACCTTGGTATCACACCAAAGTGACTTCCTCTCAAATTCATTCCCATGTGTATCTCACACAAGTCCCTACCTTGGTCTCTCACCAAGTGAATCGACCTCGACCTCTTATCAAAAGTCTCGACCGTGTCAACTCCCTCAACACAAGAATCTTCCTCCTTCTCCTATCCTTACTTTTATAATCATGAGTTACAATATATTTCTCATATTCAAAGTAATATATGATTGACATTACTTATCACACTCACTTAATGTTTATATTACATGTTGTATGCTAAGAATTTCCTTAAATAACTCAATCCGCTAATAAATACAATTTTACTTTAATTAATTCCTTTTAAATAAAGTAAAATCAAGACTTGAATATTTTTGACAACTTCCACATAAAAAACAAATGTCTAAGTAGAAGTACATGTCTGATGATACCAAAACATAAAAAATCCCTCTTGTTGAGGAAGGTACTTCTCCCACCTTGATTTTTCTCTATTTTGTTTTGCTTCCCCCCCTTCTTCGTATGCAGAAATTTCCCTACATAATGTCCAAACTTGTGACATGAAAAGAACTTGAATTTTATTATGTCCTTCTTCTTTCCATATTTAGCGGTTGACTCTCCACTGGAAAATTCAAGAACTTTACCTTCCTTTATTGAATGGAAAGAGAAAATTTCCCATCACGGCTCCTCTTCCAACCATCCATGGACTCTAACCGAGTCTCCTCCCGAATAAAACCATTCCATAGTGTATCAAACCCTAGAACTGACTCTTGTGCACATATACCTTCCAAAAATGATTCCCAATACTTTGGAAAACCTCTCAATGATACATTCACCAACTCATCATCCTGTATTGTCTCACAAATTGCTACAAGTTGATCTCAGATCTGTGTAATATTCATAATATAATTCACAACGATGTCCTCACTGGAAATCCTAACAACTTGAAGCTAGTTCTTCAAATGTAGAAACATGCCTATATTCTTGTTTTGGTATAGACTCACCAAAGAATCATACATTTCCTTGGCATATTTCTTCTCATAAATGTGCAGAATCAAGTGATACTTCACCGATTCTAGCAACACCTTCTTGGTATTCACTTCCATCTTCTTGTGAAATTCCAATTCTTGTGGATCAATATGATTTGCAACCACATAATCAAAATACTCTTTGAGGTCATTCTCCTCTAATAAAATAAGAATCCTTTCCTTCCAAGACTAGATGTTTGTTTCCCCTTCTAACGTGTCCTCAATATTCAAGGTGTTCACCATCCTAAAGATATGATATGATAACCCTCTGTTGGAACTACCTTATACTATCCTGTATGACCTATCTGTCACTTTCCCTTCTTTGAACCACATATATCCACAATATGTCCTTCTATGACCCACATATGTCGCGAATGTATACATTGTGACTCGTAGATACCTCTGTATACCTGCAAAAACACATGTTCTGCCCAATACTGTTGTTTCCCTGAAAACTTTGTCCTTTGATTTCTTCTATTGGTTATCTACCTGATAACATTTCTTCTCTTGTTTTCCTCCCTTGAAAGACTATTCTCCCTCTTTCCTTCAAATCCTCATCTCTGATACAATGTTGAAATTTCCCTATGGAACTAGCACTCGGTATTTAATTCCATAGGGAAATTTCATGTTTCCATTGATTAACCTAGCTATGCTTTAATTTAGTAAAAGTCCCTACCTTGGTATTTCACCAAGTGACTCAACCTCGACCTTTTTTCAAAATTCTTGATCGTGTCGACTCCCTCAACGTAAGTGTCTTCCTCCTTCTCCTAGCCTCACTTTTATAATCACGAGTTACAATCTATTTTCAATATTCAAAGTGATATATGGTTGAGATTACTTTTCATAATCACCTAAGATTTATATTATATGTTACATGCTAAGCATGTCCTTAAATAACTCAATTCACTAATAAATACAATTTTACTTTAATTAATTCCTTTTAACTAAAGTAAAATCAAGACTAGAATATTTTTGACAACTTCCACTTGCAAAACAGGTGCCTATGTGGAAGTACCTATATGATTCTACCAAAACATCAATGTAACAATTTTGACTCATTAAATGATGAAGTAGAATGTTATAAATACAATGATTTTTGACACATGGCCAAGGATTGCAAATTTTCAGTTCCTCCAAAGGAATCGAAGAAAGAATTCAACAATCATCAAAAGGGACCATCACAAATTTGGATAAGGAAGAAGGACAACCTAAATGTTGAAGAATGTTCACTTGCACTACAAGCACAAAGAATAAGAAGTGATTGGTACGTTGACAATGGTTGTTCAAAACATATGGAAAGAGGCAAGGACAAATTTATAAATCTGAAGAAATAAAGTGATGGATCGATTTCATTTGCCAATGAAAACTAGCCAGATTTATAGGGACATGCACAGTCAAGATTGGAAGTAAGGATTCCAAGGAGGAAAATGTCCTACTTATTGAAAGCACGAAGCATAATTTTTTGAGTGTGAGTCAAATGTGTGATAAAGGACATAGACTTATATTTGAATTTGAGAAGTGTGATATAAGGAAAGATGGATCAGGAAAATTGGTGGCTACAATAGTAAGAACTCCAAACAACATGTACATCTTAAATGAGATTGGAAAAAAAATATGTTTCTTGGGAAGGGAAAATTAAATATGGCTTTGGAACAGAGGAATGGGACACATGAACTTTGACAACCTGGTCAATATTAGTATAAAGATAGTACAAGAAATGCTTGAAATTTCATAACTGGCCAGTACTATGTGCAAGCATTGTCTACATGGAAAGAAGACAAGAACAAAATTCAGATCAAAAGAATACTCTACAACAAAGCCATTGGAAATTTTTCACATTGATCTTTGTGGCCAATTGAGAAAAAAAGGACTAAATGGAAAACAATACTTCATGATACTTATTAATGACTATACATGAATGACTACAATGTATTTTCTCAAAAAAAATTAGAGGCATTCGGAAATTTCAAAATATTTAAGGAGATGGTTTAAAATGAAATGGATTCAAGAATTAAGTTCTTAATATCAAACAATGGAGTTGAATTCATATGAAAATAATTCATGTAATTCTATGAAGAACATGGAATTTAAAGGTAGTTCTCATCAATTAGGACACCTAAGAAAAATAGAGTCATTGAAAGGAAGAGCAAAACTATAAAAGAGATGGATAGAACCATGTTGAATGATTCAAAGTTGAGAAATATCTTTTGGGTACAAGAAATTCACACAGTTGTTCATATCTTGAACAAAGGAATGATCATAAGTAACAGTGATAAAAAACCATATGAGTTATGGAAGGGAAGACCAACAAATGTCAAACATTTTAGAGTATTTGGAAGCAAGTGCTACATAAAAAGAGAAGATGATAAAGTTGGAAAATTTGATTCTCAAGTTGATAAAGGCATATTGGTTGGTTACTCAAGAAAAAACAAGGCATAAAAATGTTACAATATGAGACTCTATAATATAGTGGAAAATATAAACGTAAAAAATGATGAATCAGATGTACCTCAAGATCAAACACCAAAGAAATAACATTGGGTCAAGGCCATGGAAGAAGAACTACATCAAATAAAGAAGAATGAAACATGGGAATTGGTGCCAAGAACAAAGAACAAACTTTAAATTGGTGCAAAATGGGTGTTTAGAAACAAACTAAATGAAGATGGATAGATAACGAGAAATAAGGAAATATTGGTATGAAAAGGACATGCTCAATTTGAAGGAGTAGATTTTGAAGAAACATTTTCCCTTGTTCCGAGAATGGAAGCAATCAAATTGATCTTTGTCTATGCATGCTCCAAGAGAATCAAGGTATATCATATGGATGTAAAATCATAATTTCTAAATGGTGACTTAGAAGAAGAGATCTAAATTGAACAACCAAAAGGATTTCTACAATCAGAAAGGGAAGATGATGTTTGAAGATTCAAGAAATATTTTTATGGACTCAAACAAGCCCCTAGAGCCTAGTATTCAAGATTGGACGGGTATTTGTAGGAACAAGGATTCAAAAAGGGTAATGTAGATAGTAATATCTATGTAAAGGTTGATAGAAACAACATACTTATCATTGAACTATATGTGGATGACATTATCTTTGGAAGTGATGATGACAGGATGAGTAAGAATTTCCCCAAGACAAGCAAAATGAGTTTTAAATGTCACTACTTGGTTAATTGAAATTATTTTTTGGACTTCATATATCTCAGCAGGATGAAGGAATTTTCATTTCCCAAACCAAGTACATAAAAAAGGTGTTGAAGAAGTTTGCAATGGAATATTGCAAACCAGTAAGTACTCTGATGGTAATAGGTTGTAAGTTAAGCAAAGAATATGAATCTAAGGAAGAATATATGGGACTCTATTGATCATTGATTGGAAACCTACTCTATGTGATAGCTTCAAGACCAGATGTAATGTAAGTAGTTGGACAGGTTGCAAGATTTCAAGAAGCATTGTAGGAAACTCATGTTCTAGCAATAAAGAGGATATTGATATATATTAAAGGAACAATAGATTTTGGATTTTGCTATCCAAAAGGGAATGAGATGAATATGGTCACCTATGCAGATGAGTATTGGGTAGGAAGCACTGATAATTGGAAAAGTACTAATAAAGAAACATTCTATTTGGGTTATTGGCTGGTATCATGGTTAAGTAAGAAGCAATACCCAATATCATTGTTTACAATAGAAGCATACTACATTGTAGAAAAAACATGTTTTACTTGGGTTCTCTGGATGAAGAAAACCCTACAAGATATACAAGTGAAGTATGATGAGCCCATTTCAATATTTTGTGACAATATCGATGTTATCAATATCTCCAAGAATCCAATGATGCATTCCAATACCAAACATATTCCAATCAAGTTTCACTTTCTCTGGTAACAAGTTACAAAAAAAGAATACCAAGTCAGAGTATATTGGGACAAAGGAATAAATTGCAGACATCTTCACTAAAACTCTCTCAAGAGAGACATTTTTGTATCTTTGACATAAACTTGGAATAGTTTCTTCTCCACGGTGATCTACACTTTTTCCCTTAGAATACAAGGGAAGAGAAATCATCTGTGTAGAGACGATAAAGGAATATTAATATCAATTCTTTTCTATATGTCACTATTTTAGTTCATGAGGAAGAACCAATGGACAAAATAACTTAACGAGAGAAAGTTCAGAAGAACATATTGTCAGGCTGCTAAATTGAAGATTTGAATGACCTAAAACACTAAATTGTCAAACCAGGGTTGGTAAACTTTGAGCTGCTACACTGTATGTGCGGGTAAGGCTCTAATCGCTATCTGAATGCTATCCTTAGAAGAAAACACAAACTCACTCTGAGAACTTGAATCCTAATGATTATCCTGAAACTTAGCATTTCCTATTTAAGTCATTAGTAGAAAACAATCCTATGCTTAAATGTTGGTGCCTCTATTTCCATGCAGAAGTGTGATTTCACAAGATTATTCCACCACTACTTTTAATCATCTATCATCACCATTTCGATTCAATCCATGACAAAACGAGTCTTTTCTAAAATGCATTTAATCTAAACATTACAAGTGAATCTAAGTCTGTCTACAGGAAAACAGAGTAATACCCTACTTACCCTACTGGTACCGGAAGCTTCCTCTAATTTAACTGTAATCTAACTATCTTAACTAAGCAGGGTAACTAACTATCTAACAAAGAAAATTTCATGCCAATTCTAAGTTATGTTCGAATCAAAAACTAGAAACTACTCAAACTTAGTTCATGTTCTAAACCCTACAGGCATCAGTCATGCATGCAATACTCATCAACATAAAAGATAACAGTATGTGGGAAACGATTATGTTGAAGAACGATCAAAACATGATTCTGAACCAATTAATCTTTAAACTTTAAACTATCATGTAAGCAAACACTAACACACTGAAATAACTAAATCTATGATAGAATAAAGCAGCGGCTTGCACCTATTTGGCGGGCCCAACCAAATGGCACAAATGCTGTAAGTAATAACCAGAACCAACTATATCATTCTATGTAATCACTGTGTAAACTTCACGCTTCATTAACTCGGGAAAGAAATAATCAAATTGTATATCAGTCAAGTAACATAATGCAATAGCAGTTTTGTATTCAGAAACATGTGTTCACGACATAACATAATCCAACCCGTTCTCAGGAGTGATCTTCTGTTTATAACAGTCTAAAGCAAAAATATAGAAGTTCAAACGGATCCCCGATCCGAAAATAGCTTGAAATCAAGTTTAAAAATGACCTTCACATCTTCGTGACACGTAGTGTCATGAAGTGTGAACGATGAAGAATTAACGACTCAGTTTTATCATTATGCCTTCAAGCATCCTGTGAGCGATGACTCCAGCAGTCATGCGAATCTCTTTGTCTCCCATTCAGACCATAACGCACAGATCTTGAGCGGCTTCATTGGTATCTCCACGGGTACGAGTTGGTACCTGGTACCGGCAATCCTGTTCCAAAAATAGAAGTGGTACCTAAACCAAGCGACATTAGTTTCAATATCAATTTAGAGAATCAAAATGCATAAGAATAGCTTGAAACATAAAGATACCTTAAGTAGCCCCATTGAGTGGTAGGGAGATGTTAATTATGTCAAAACAAGGCTAAAAGGGTGGTACTGGGTATATAAATGGAGGTCTTTGGAATATAATATAGGCAAAAACATGATCAAAACCGGGGACCAACATGCCCCCACACTGAATTCCTTGCCTGTCCTCAGGCAACAAAAGTCAAAGACTGGTAGCAATCAGAGGGTTGCAGCGGCTGCAACCAGCATTTGTATCCTCTCCTGCTTCTTCAGATTCCTGATTTCTTTCTTGAGGACTCTGTTTATTATAACATGCTTTCTAGCAATCCTCTGAAGTTGCCTGTTCCTTTTGAAAATATCCTTATTCCTCTGCTTTAACCTTCCAATTTTGGACAAGCAGTGAGTTACCCTGAGCTTCATGAGTTCGTTCTCAGTTTTAATATGTCTATCCAATACAATGTACTCATGCAACTTCTCCTTCAATATATTATTCTTGCTTTCTAGTTTCGCCACCATTGGTTTCAAGGATCGACTAGAGGAAATCTCGTAGTGGGTTTCAACTGTTTGAGCTTGTCCTGGCTGTGGTGAAGGACTAGATGCATGAGTGAACTCTTCGGAACTTTGAGAAGGGGTGTTACCCCTATCGGAATTATGATTTGGACTGAGTTCAGGAGTGAACTCATCTGGGCTGTGTTCATAAGTGTCAACTGGATCAAAATTGCGATCTGGACTGAGTTCAAGAGTGAACTCATTTGGGCTTCGTTCATAGGTGTCAGCTGGACTAGGTCCGGGAGTGGACTCTCTTTGCATCTGAACAGGGGTACCGGTTGGTACTTGAATGGACTCATTCTGCACAATTCCTTTGGGAGTAGTAGCCTGCCGATTTGTTTTACAATTTTTTCGAATGAGTTGGGACAAAGTCCAGGTCATCTTAGAGGGCTCTAGGGCCTCCTCGTGACCATCCACCCTTTCCAATCTCTCTTGCGGTGGGTAACTGGGCACCGAGTTGTCCATTCCTGACAATACACTTTTACATTTTCTTTTCGGATTCCTCCTAGGCTTATCAGTCGACTCAGCTAGTTCCTCCACATCAATTATGTTCTCGGCAGCTAGGGGAGAACTCAAAACTTCAATGTTTGCCTCTGTAGGTGTGGTGTCCTTCCCAGTTTCAGTATTGGTTTCTACCTCGTCATCAATTGGAGGTTCGGGCTCAGGGTCCCCAACATAGTCTTTAGTCAGGGTTTTGACCTTCTTTTTCCTGGAGTTCAACTTGTTGTGTGGGGGAATAGGCTTCACATTCCTATCTTTAGACTGGGCACAGGTGAAGGTTTTTATAGTGAATAGGTCCCAACTTTCTTTCTTCTTCGACAGTACAGATTTAATCAATATTTTAACTAGGCCAAAATGAAATAAACTCCCTCGAAACTCGTTAGCCTTTTGGACCTGTTCGGCCATCCTTTTTAAACTTTTCAACAAGAAATAGGGTATGTTCAGCAGAGTACCTGTGAAGTGTAACAAGAGTCGAGCATGACAGGGGAATATGATGGTATATCGACCCTCACACGTGAGGTAATGCTAGAGGATGGCCAACAATTGAGCCCACTGTGGTTCCAACCACGACCGCAATGTTCCCTTGGACCACTGCGTTTCCCGGTACTGAGGTTTCAACAGCTGCGTACAGAGATTTTTATCAACCGGCTCTTCCTTTGTCCATCTTTGGCCTGTGGTGGGCAATTGAATTGCCTCTGAAATGAACTTCTCCGTGACCTCGAACTCGAGCTCGCCCACCTTGGCGGTCCCACCCTCAAAATGCAGAGAAAATTGGAGCGTGATTGCATCGTTATATCCATCGAACTTCTTCAGAAATGGCTCCCACCCTGCTTGCTTAAAAATATCTCTGGTTGCCCCATACTCCGGGAGGGCCTCCAAGTCAACGTATGTTTCTGGTTCATGGCGATTTTATACCATGGCTCTTCTTGGCATCACAGGGGAAGTCTATCGGTGGCAGCGAAGGTTGGATGAAGGCAACGAAGGGAGAGAATGTGATGGAGAATGTAGTTGGGAAGAAAATCATATGAGAATATTTGAATTGTCGTGGAGATAGATAGGGTGTTGAAACATGATGGAAGTCGTACGAGGGTGTAGAGTTATCATATCCGAGTCAAATCGAACTTAGTTCCAGTAATGGTGCGTTTTTATGACATGAAATGTCATGGAGGTTTAGT